>JBAMBS010001613.1:0-153352 GCA_037044455.1 Zygothrica quintamaculata | reverse complement strand
TGCTGCACTTAGATTGGGATTGGCGATAGCCACTCGCTGCTCACCAATGTTATGCTATTCAAGCTGTGGTCACTGCTGTGCGTTGGCTCCAACTCGTTATGATCTACGTGTGCCATGACAAAAAAAAATTAAATAAAACAAAATAAACAAATAAAAAAACAAATCATAAACAAAAAATAAGAAACCATTCATACAATCAAAATAAAATAAATATTAATTAAAAGTAAAGCTAAAAGAAAAATTATAGTAAACTTAAACAAGAGTGGAAAATTTATAATATGCTGAAATATGTGAGGTTGAAGGAAAACGCAGCCAACTTTTTATATCCTTTTTAAGCTTTACATGCTTCTAGTTACTAGAAGAATAAGTTCCTCAATACCAATTCAATCTGCCCCTGTTCTTCAACGATTACCCTAAGCTCATTCTAAAATGTTTGCAAATGATAACGGACAAATTTCACGGATTTTACTGCCTCGCCCACATTTTTTTCAGAGAGGGTGTTGCGACAAGCAAATGGCTTGTACATATTTCCAATTATTGAAATTATAACGTGTTGCTTGTGGATTATAGGTGTATGTGTGTTGTGTGGGTGTGTGAAAGTATAATGTTAACAACATATGGCCAAATCAGTGCGTCATCATAGCTAGGCAGTATTGAAGGTCAACAGTTAGCATTGAATACACAATGTGCCGAAAGACCTTTAATCTATTTGTATATGCGTATAGTAAACAAATGTTATTAAATGGTGTGAGAAATTGGAGTTGGTATAATTGGGCGTGTACTTTACATTGATCTTCGGCACAGCAACTGGTGTGGCTGGTGTTTGGGCTGATTTTGCTTCCTCTTCTGTCTCCACATCATTTGGCACTAGTTTCTGACGTTCCACAACTTCGTCATTTGGCTCCATTTTATTTTTTTGTATTTAAGAAATGTTTTTCAGCCCAACAAAAAATTGCTTTGTGTAAGTTTGGCCATTCACAGTTTACGTACACACCTAAAAACAGCTGTTTGCATAAAAATATGACCAGCTCATACAAAATTGTATTTACACCTAAGCATAGAACAACAGGGTGTACGCAATACTTTTTAACTTGGCGCGAAATTCAAATATCAATATTATAATTTCTTGTTGATTATTTTATTGCACTAATATAGGCTAACAATATTTGTTGCAAGAGAATTTTTAACTAATATTATTATGCCTTTTTCTTGGAAAAACCCATTGTGTAGACCATATGGACAATGCTCACTAGACCCACTCCACAAAGAGCTGCTGTAATTCCAAACAATACCTTATCGGCTGGTCCACCTTTAAGAAATACGGGCAGATCATTTACAGCCTAAAAAAATTCAAATAAAACCATTATATAGAGAATATATATAATTTTTATATTAATAAATTACCTGGAAGGTCTTCATTTTACCAGCCAATCCCTCAGGTAGCGCCATAATTTACAATATGTATTATGTAATTGCTAAAAAGTTGCAAAAATAACAAGCATTTATTCCAAATAATTAATAGCGTTTAGTTATGAACATTAAAGACACTATTTTTTTATTTTATTTTTATTATTTTATTTTTTTTTTGTATAGATATTGTTATAAAAATTTCAAATTGAATTAGAAAAATTCAATACACACCTTTTACTTTGATGAATTGTAAAAACCTTCTGCTATAAATTCATCAAAGTAAAAGGTGTGTATTGAATTTTTCTAATTCAATTTGAAATTTTTATAACAATATCTATACAAAAAAAAAATAAAATAATAAAAATAAAATAAAAAAATAGTGTCTTTAATGTTCATAACTAAACGCTATTAATTATTTGGAATAAATGCTTGTTATTTTTGCAACTTTTTAGCAATTACATAATACATATTGTAAATTATGGCGCTACCTGAGGGATTGGCTGGTAAAATGAAGACCTTCCAGGTAATTTATTAATATAAAAATTATATATATTCTCTATATAATGGTTTTATTTGAATTTTTTTAGGCTGTAAATGATCTGCCCGTATTTCTTAAAGGTGGACCAGCCGATAAGGTATTGTTTGGAATTACAGCAGCTCTTTGTGGAGTGGGTCTAGTGAGCATTGTCCATATGGTCTACACAATGGGTTTTTCCAAGAAAAAGGCATAATAATATTAGTTAAAAATTCTCTTGCAACAAATATTGTTAGCCTATATTAGTGCAATAAAATAATCAACAAGAAATTATAATATTGATATTTGAATTTCGCGCCAAGTTAAAAAGTATTGCGTACACCCTGTTGTTCTATGCTTAGGTGTAAATACAATTTTGTATGAGCTGGTCATATTTTTATGCAAACAGCTGTTTTTAGGTGTGTACGTAAACTGTGAATGGCCAAACTTACACAAAGCAATTTTTTGTTGGGCTGAAAAACATTTCTTAAATACAAAACAAATATAAAATGGAGCCAAATGACGAAGTTGTGGAACGTCAGAAACTAGTGCCAAATGATGTGGAGACAGAAGAGGAAGCAAAATCAGCCCAAACACCAGCCACACCAGTTGCTGTGCCGAAGATCAATGTAAAGTACACGCCCAATTATACCAACTCCAATTTCTCACACCATTTAATAACATTTGTTTACTATACGCATATACAAATAGATTAAAGGTCTTTCGAGTGGCGAAACTACACGTAGTCGCAATTCCGCATCCTGTTCGATTGAACGCACCATATCCGAGAAGGGGCAGAGTCAACAACAACAACCTACCGCAAAGACCACAATACAGTACGTCAATGAACGACGACCACGCCCACATGCCCAAAACAATAACGCTGCTGTCGATGAACGTTTTGAATTTAAAACGCGTCCTCGCAAACTACTCAAAGGTAAATTTTAACTGCTCCTAACAGAAGCTTTAGTTTTTGCCCCACATTCTTGCAGTTGCTGTGGACGCTTTCGTTTTGTTATGTGCCAAGGAGCACATTGTGTATTCAATGCTAACTGTTGACCTTCAATACTGCCTAGCTATGATGACGCACTGATTTGGCCATATGTTGTTAACATTATACTTTCACACACCCACACAACACACACATACACCTATAATCCACAAGCAACAAAGTCGTTATAATTTCAATAATTGGAAATATGTACAAGCCATTTGACTTGTGCGCAACACCCTCTCTGAAAAAAATGTGGGCGAGGCAGTAAAATCCGTGAAATTTGTCCGTTATCATTTGCCTTGGCCCACGCGTGCCAGTTAACGCTTTGGCTTTGTCCAAAATAAGTTTAGTTTTGGTGAAATTCAAATATTTAACAAATTTATCAAGTATAATTTATGAGCATTCATCTACGAAGGGGTAAGGACTTATACCTATGCTAACTAAAATATTTTTAATTTATAAATATTTGTAAATATTTAAAAATATTTAAGCGGAAAAATACAAAAAGAATTTGTGACAATGACCGTTAAACGGTGGAAAACATTTTAGAATGAGCTTAGGGTAATCGTTGAAGAACAGGGGCAGATTGAATTGGTATTGAGGAACTTATTCTTCTAGTAACTAGAAGCATGTAAAGCTTAAAAAGGATATAAAAAGTTGGCTGCGTTTTCCTTCAACCTCACATATTTCAGCATATCATAAATTTTCCACTCTTGTTTAAGTTTACTATAATTTTTCTTTTAGCTTTACTTTTAATTAATATTTATTTTATTTTGATTGTATGAATGGTTTCTTATTTTTTGTTTATGATTTGTTTTTTTATTTGTTTATTTTGTTTTATTTAATTTTTTTTTGTCATGGCACACGTAGATCATAACGAGTTGGAGCCAACGCACAGCAGTGACCACAGCTTGAATAGCATAACATTGGTGAGCAGCGAGTGGCTATCGCCAGATCCCAATCTAACTGCAGCAACTGTCACCAACAACAACAACAACAACAACAATAATAATAAAAATACACCCAGCAACAACAATAATAACAATGATAACACTAAACCAAACAACAACAATAACAACTGCAACAACAGCAACACAAACACGCCACGTTCGCAACGCCGCAAACCGCAGTTGCATATGGAATTGGCAAACGAGAGCGTCCACAGCGACAAATTTGACGATCGTCCGATAAAACATCATTCCTTTGTTTCCGAAGTGCCCGATGTGAAGCATATGGAGCGTGCGCTGCTTGGCCTCTTGGATGACTTTCATTCTGGCAAACTGAAAGCATTTGGTATGTATTTCCTTATATGTTTAGATCAATATCACTTTCTCTTATATATAACTTTATTTATATATATATATATATAGGATCCGGTTGTACCATGGATCAGATGACAAAAATACGTGAGCAACAGGAAAGCTTAGCTAAATTACATTTTGAGCTAGCTGCCGCTGAGGAGGATTCACTGGAACATGGCAATGAATTCAATACGAGCAGAGCACAAGAGAATATGTTGCAGTTAATGCAACGTCTGGAACAATTATCCATCTCCATTGAGCAATTGCAGACAAGTCATACGGGTCTCTGAGATTTAGCCAATATGCAGGCGGCCACCTTATGTGATCACCTGCTGCTACTCTGATCCACAACAATGATAAAGTAGCAACACCATTTTGTGTGTATATAATATTTAAGTTTTACAATTAATTAGTAAGATTTTTATATAGCTTCCAATGCTCTATATAGTATTTATACATATAGTATATATGTTTAGGTCAAAACTCTTGCAGTGATTGTGATCAAATTTAGTGTTACAGTTTGGTAGCCAAAAGTTAAGAGCACATTTACTATGAGTTGTCGTAGATCTAATTGTAGTTATACTATAGCCATAATATTGGAATAGTTGGGAATTAGTTTTTATCTTTATCTTTAACCCTAAACTTTGACAGCAACTGACAAGCTTCGATTTAACTGAAATCAATGTTCAATTAATTAATATATATATATATATACATATATATACATTATTATTTTCTTTGTTAAAGCTATTTGCAATACATTTTTTTATATATTACATAACTATATATATATAACTGTAGTTTCTTTTGTTAAGGATTAAGGTTCAACTTAGATAATTTGCTTTAGCTTTAATTTTAAACTCTCACTGGCGCCATGACTTTTTGAAGCCTATGAATTTCCTTTTAAGCTGTCAACGCTGCAGTGTATCCTGACGGAATTCCGTCAGCTGTCAAAAGGTTTATCATAAACAACACCTTCCTCTTACTGCCTCTGCTTCTACTCCTGCTGCAACGACGGCGACGGCGGCAACCTTACAGAACAGAAGTCCATTTCTTGTCGCGACGCCTACAAAGAATTCCGTTTTGCATGCACAATTTGTTGTTTGTGGATGTGGTTGGTTTCTGCGTTTGATTGTAGGCATGGCATATTGATATGATGTGGTTGATGTGGAATCATGCCCAACCTTTGGACAAGTGCATTTGTACATAGGAAATTTTTGTTTGTTTGTGTTGTGTGTTGTTGTGTTGTGACTTAATTTATACATTTATATTCAAAATGTGTCCTCTTCTTCACTTGGACTGTCATCAACAATGTTTTTGTTTTTGCTGTTGTTGTTGTTGTGTTGTTGTTGTTGTTGTTGTTTGTGTGTTGCTGCGGTACATTGTTGTTATTGTTGTTTGTTTTGTTGTTTTCTTTTACTGTGATCGGTAAAAGTAATTTGTGGCTCGTTCTTTTTCTTTTTTTTTAAATTTTTTTTCTTGTTCTGTTTAAATCCGGGTTTCAAATAACAACAACAAAATTTACACTGAGCGAAAGTTTTGTGTCAAACTCTTATATTGTTAAGGTACAGAAAGTGTCTTAAAGTTTCAAATAAAGCAACTATTTATCAATTGCATCCGTCTATCCATCCGTTCATTTACAACTTAAATCATTTACGATAATACTTCTATTGACGATTTCTTGCAGTGTACTTAGCCAGTTCTTATTGTATTATTGTTCTCGCTGTTTCCCCCACCCCCGCTATGCCTAGTGATCTGCGGTCAGAAAACTCTGTTACTGATTCTGATACTCGGCTTTAACTACAGTTTCATTTCAGGTCTCGTCTTCTGGATATTGAATTGGGGTTTGGGACTTGGGGCTTGGTACTTGGCGATTTGGGTATAGAGGAATGGGGGATTACTTAGTTAGCGGTTTGGTGCATTCCTTAGCCTTGTGTCGAACATCATTTGCGTCAAATGAAGAAATAAACGCTTCGGCCGGCGCATCCGCCATGCTGCATACAAATGCACCCGGTACCTGATTTAACGATACAAATCCAGGCAATGTACAGAGAAAGAGTAGCCGAAGGAAAGAGAGAGAGCGAGTGAGATAGCTAGAACAGTGGCACTTCCATCGTCCGGCGTTCCATCACGTGCCGGGGTTCAGCTTGAAGGCGGAGATGGGATTCGGGTGGGGGTTAGGGTTTGGGGCCTGTCAAAAAGGGTCGGCACAATCGGGAATGGGAATTTCCGAGGCGGCAAGACATATTGGCCAAGCCCTAGAATGCGGCAACAAGTGCTGGGTGCAACAGCTCTGGATGAAACCTTAACATGCTGATCGTATAAACACATGCAAGAGTGAAGTTTGAGTTCAGGTAGGGTAGAGCCAAAGGGAGAAAGAGAGGAGGAGGGCAACTGTCGTCACCAGTTCATCGAAACGGGTGTTATGTAAAATTGAAAGAAGTCATTAATATGTGAAGCGCATATCAAATTTCACATGAAATGAAAGAATTGTACCTTCCTTGGGTTGTCTCTGGCTTCAGTCTCTGGCTTCAGCATTGACTTTGCCTTTGGTCACATGAGAATTTGATGAACTGTCGTTGCTGGTTGATACCTGTGCCAACAACAACACTAAACACTATGCTAACCGGGGATCACTTGTTGCTATACCGATTACCAATTCCCGATTACCCATTGCCCATTGTCCATTGCCCATTGGTCATTGGTCATTGGCCACTTGATATGCCCGCTGCCACTTGATGAATATGAACTCTGCCCGAGTTCGTTGTTTGGTTTATAAAAAATATTATTTGTTTGCATTAAAGTCGTTTCAGTTGTTGCTTTGTCTCAGTGTCTAGCAACCACACCACACTCTTAATCCTTTTTTTTTTTGGTGTTACGGTAGGGGCATCCAGCAGGCAGTGAAACTGTCCGCAGCCGGAGCTGAGATACAAAGAGCGTCCGGGCCTGGCTGCGGAAATTATGTTGCTGATGACAGAGCAAAAGCGGAAGAGCACGCAGCGCTGTTTCTGGGCATGGCTCACAACATATAGAATGGTTATGTTGACTCCACTCTCCCTCTTTCTATCTCTACAGCTGTCTCTTTCTCTTTTCTCTACTTTCCGCCTTCCCATTCGCCCGTAACAGGAAGTGCGACAAAATTCAAAACGTACTGTGCAGTCGGGTATCCTTCTGCCTGCTGCGACTACGGAAGCACGGAAAAAGCCAAGGGTTGAGGGTATAAATAGGGATGTATAGGTGGCTGCTAGCTGGCTGGATGTTGACTGACAGTTCGACTGGGCTGGCATAAATGCGAACACGGCAAAGTTGTTGAATGCCCCCAAACTAAGGAAGTAGAAGGCGAAACATACAGTGGGATGCGTATGGTTGCGGATTGTGGGTGTGTCCTGAGCCATGTCTATCCCCTATAGACGCAGAGTACAGAGCACACACAAAGCATTGTTGACGTTGTGTAGGTGGTGCATGATGTTGGGTAAATGGGAGTGCGAGGGCAGAGGATGAGGGCGACGTACTTTATTTCCTGTAAATGTCCTCGAAAATATGAACATTATATCCCGGAAACGGAAGCTGCAGCATTTGCAAGGAAGCAGCAGGCTGGCAGCCAGGCAGGACGCTTGTGACTGCCACAGCTCCGGCTATCGTTTCAGTTACAGCTACATCTACAGCTTCAACTTCGGCTCATTCACTTGGACGCCGCCCTATGGACTGATTAAAGTGGGTAAACAACCGACGTTGAAATGTACATACAAAAACCCACCGACACACACACACATACAAAAAGCACACATACATGCATATGAGAGGACAGGATACCACAGAAGGCAAGCAGAACTTTGACTATGTCTATGACTAGAGGACTATGACGACTTAACATCCTGCAAGGAAGCGTAAACGAAGGCGAGGTGGCAGCTCTTAGCAATCCTCCAACTCCGCCTGAAATAAGGAATATGCCAAAGCATCTCCATAGAACCTTTTGCATCAAGGAAATGACGGAAGCTGCTTCAGTTGCTACAGCGTCTACTTTGGCAGGAAATCATCGTCGTGGACGTAAAATTAAATTCCATGCAAAGTTAATTTTCTTCTCCACACCAAAGCCCAATCCTCAATAGTTTTGCTACCACACCTACCTCCTACTGTTACCTACACCATTCCATACTAGTATTCGATATCCATTCCATGCACTGTTTCCGCATCTTTGGAGGAAAAACATTTGTATAGCACTGCTTCTAATCCACATGGGGTATCGTTGAAGGTAGAGAAAGAGGAGTAGGAATGGCTCAATGTTGTAAGCGATGTAAAGTACATTTCCGTTGGGCGGGAGCATGGAACGTTTAAGTTATTTATGACATTGCTTATGGAAGATGATAACTAACAGAAGCTGTCAAAGCTTTGCTAGATAGTTGGATGATTGAATAAACCTAGAATGCAGAATAACAAATGAATCGTTTCATATACAATTGTGTATAAACAATCCGCTTTAGATTACCAATGAAGGTGTTCTATCCAGGTGATAATATTACTCTATAAAAGTTTTTCTCTAAAGACTTTAATGGGTGAAAGGATATCTTTCTCTTTCCTAACCAACACATTGTTAGTTCAGAATATTTATACCTAGAGCTTTCTCTTCTGGAATCATATAATAATAATATCCCTAGTTTAATCCAACTTTACATAGCTCAAACTTAAAACATTTCTATATTTTCCGTAACTATTGGTTAAAGCGTTTCGCACCTATCCATGGGATATGCCTTAACACATTCTTTCATTGCTGTTCCTGCTTCTCCCAGAGCAACTTGTTGCGATGATTCGATCAGTAGCTTTATTTGATTGGCTGTACAGGGTACAACGAATATATGGGATATGTACAGGTAATTTACCTCAATCATTTGCCTTCACAGAGATCAAACTTCAATCAGAACCGTTGGATTAACTACGGCCAATGTACCGCTAGATGGTAGAAGGCCATAAAAAGATCTGTTGCTGCGGCTGTGTTCTCAAACCAAACCGATTGGCAAATGGCAAAACAATAAATGAATCTAAGGCCAGGTTTTTTAAGCCAAGATCAGTCAATCTCTCCCTCTCTCTGTTTCTCTTTATGTATGTTTCTGCCTTAACAGACCAGAGGCCTAGAGTTGTAGCCACAGCTTAAGCTTGGCCAAAGATTACGTGAAAGGTGAAAGTTGTAAGCTGCGTCGAGAACCACAAAGATGTGCGAAGCGCACAAGCAGGAAACAAAACATTGATGCTGCCGAGAGTAGTAAAAGAAAGGTGGAGCAAACATACCAGAAGGAGGAGTAGGGAGCAGGAGAAGACCAGGTCAGTTAGTTGGTGAGAAACAACATCGAACCGGACCCCCACCTGTTGTCAGGCACGGCCTAAGACCTGCCACTACTACATTGTATAAGTCCAAGCACACTACACACATTTCCGTATGCGAAATGTGGAACACTGGCACAGTAGCTGCAACGGTCACAACCTCCTCCAACCTCCTGCGTCTTCTTCAACCTCCTGCTGCTGCACCTCCTTTGGCTATGCAACCATTTATGGCACATGCGCAACGTTTCTGCCACTGTATGACCGACCCACTGTCTGGTCGCTTCGTGTCTCCTCTCACTTCGTCTGGTTGCTGCTCTAAGTTTGGTCCAGCTTAAAGAGTTTTGTTTCGAGACAGGTTCCCCCCACAATTTTCCCAGTTGCCCACATCGTCTGCACTGCAATTCCAGCTCCATTGCTCATTGTGCATTACCGCATTGTAAACCTGAATTCTCTTAGTCTTCTTTCTTTTTTTTATACCCCAACCAAAACGGGTATAACAAACTATATACAATTTGTGTAACATATCCTGTTGTTACTTGATCAACATCGAATAACTATAATTTTAAGTTTTTTTCAGGGACTGTTAAGGAATTATCCAATAATTGTTTAGGGATTGTTCTGGGTTTGTGCAGTAATTCTTCAGAAATAGTTTAGCGAGGCTAAAAATTATCTAAATCAATAGATTGTCGGTCTTTTACGAAATCTGAGCACTTCAGCAATCCTTATTTATCTCTCTCTTAATGTGGAAGATTTTTGATCTTCCTTTATAAAGATCACTTTACTTATTTTATTTTACTATCTTTAAGGGCATTTAAAAGTCTGTTTGCTGTTTGATTTCGTTACGTTTTTGGCATTACAATTCCGGATGCTGTTTCGCTCTTCGGCATTGTTTGTATTGTTGCTGTTTTTGTTGTTCGTTGTTGTTTTTCTTTCTTTTTTCTTTTTACTAGATTATGAATGTAAGGCAGTGGGTGTCGTTTTGGTGTTTTGCTGGTGTCGATGACGCTTGGTCGCTTGCTGTTTGTGTTGGTGTTGGAAGTCGTTGTGGATGTCTTAGTTTCAGTCTTCAATCTTTGGTTTCGAATATCTTAAGCTTGGTCTGGCTTAGTCTGGCAGCTCGTCATTAGTCGGTAGCGTGTTTGTAACACTTTTTATTTAACGTCTGGGGCTTGGTACTGAGACTTGGTAGTTTTGATAGTTCAGTATTGATCTGGGACTGGGACTGGGACGGAGACTTGAGTTGAGTCTGTTTGGAGTAAGTTTGCTGTTCGCTTAAGGAAGTTATATAATCAGCCTCAATCAATTTATAACTGTTGTGAGCAAGTTGCTTGAAAGTTAATAACCAAAACTGTAGCCTCTCGGATTATATCTGCTTGTGTGAGTGTGTTGAGTGTGGGTGGGCAAACGAATGAAAGAAACCAAGCCCGAAGAGTACCCCCTAAACTCAGCATGTAACTGATCCGTTTGAGTGCATATGGTGGTGTCTCAGGTGAGAGCATTCAATGCTTCCTCATTAAGTTTATGTGCAGGTATTTCTTGGGGGGTAACTTAAAGGAGAGATACGTAAGGTGGAGCTTGTGATCTCTGTGAGAAAACTGAGGGAATTTATTACCTGGAAGTTCAGACTGTTGATTAAGTTGGGAAGACATTAAGATGAAAGACTGTGAAGATGTTGATGGAAGAATGAGTTGAGGTAAAGGTAATTATCAGCTGTCAGTGCGAAGATAAGATTCCATATCCTTACAAGAAATGCATTAAGGTTCTCTTTAATATCCATGTAAGCACTTTCAGTGTAAATAACTTAATATTTTCAATGAATATATCCTTGACGAAAACTCTGTTATCCGAAAATCTTGACCCATAAATAGTCGAATTTTATGGCATTTCCTTTGTCACTTCAATTCAAACCATATGTTTTACTAGGATAACTTCCTTTCACATCACTACAAATTCCCAGGCAATATAATCATCTCGTGGCTACGGATGAGGGAACCTGCCGCTTCTCTATTATCCTATGATCCTCAACTGCTGCTGCTGCTTCTGCTGGTATTGCTGCTGTTATTAATTACACAGCATTTTCATTTTCAAGTGCACGTTCGCATGTTTGTATATCGTTTCTGTACTCCCTCCATCTACTTTTACTCCATCTTTAATGTCTTTCCTTCTCTCCTAGACTGTTTCAACGCTTCAAAACATTCAATCTTTAGGCTCGTCATCTTTAACATCTCTCGATGTGGTTGCTGTTGTTGGCTGTTCTGGTTTTAAACGTTTTCCAAGAAATGCAGCCAATGGCATAGACCGATCGAGACCGAAACTATGACCAAACCGAGATCTTCTAGTGGCACAGCCTTTAAAGCGGATGTGGCGCACATTTTCCAAGCAGCTTCAAAGTGCGTGTGCGTGTGTGTCTATCACAAAACTCCGCCTTAACCTCAGGCACAAAACGACTTTAACTGCAGAGAGATGATCATCATCTATCCCTCCTATTTCTCTGTCTCTCTATCCTTTTCTCTCATCCGTGTTTGCTTCTATCTCCCTTTACATTAATTGATAAAATTTCACATTCCAGACGTTGCAGGATGCAAGAAGCCAAACCATTGCACTAGGGACGCACACTATGTGTTTATCCTGGTGTTGCCATGCCTCGCCTCGCCTCGCCTCTGCTGGAGGATCGATGCTATCGCTTTAGGTTAGCTTCGATCATTTGGGTCTCATATCGAATCACAGTTGTTGTTCAATGCACACTCGTCACATGAAATTTGAAACCTTTCACCGTCTTTGTGGTAAGAACCTGCACCGGCAACTAGCACTTGTGCTCTCTGATAGTCTGTTGCACGATCGTTTTTCGTCGTTTTCCTTTTCTTTTCAACCCCTAAATACAGAGTTTGTTATATATTGTTGTTGTTGTTGTTGTTGTCATTGCCTTTTGCGTTCTGGTTCAATGCGTCACATATTTGGGCGCTAAATTAGAACACGAAACTCAGAATAAATATGCTATAGACTGTCGTAATCCTTACCAAGTTGCACATTGCTGTTGCACGATCGATTTGTAGGTGATCGTTCCACAGGTTTATTTTTTCTTTTTGTTTATTGCATTTTTTTTTTGTTTTCTGTCTTTGATTTTGATCGGTTTTCCGTAGTGAAGCGAGTCTTTGGCCTTTTGTTGTTGAGTGTGCGCCCTGATCAGGCATTGATCTTTGTTCCTGGGCCCAATTCCCACGGTTTCTTCTTTCCTGGCTTTGCCTTTCTGCTCGTTTCACTGCACATTGTTGCTCGAAACAATCATATCCTGCACAACACACATAGCCTGATCCCTATCCTATACTGTACATAGGTTTTCTTTAACCAACTGTCAAAAAGGTCTCTTTACGATCGAATGGCGGCAAAAATCGTACAACTAGTTATTGTTTTTATAAGTTTTACTCCCTCTTATTCCGAAGGTATATGTAACAATTAGGGCAACCAGGATCTACACTTACACTTAATATCCTTTCCAAAATGAAATTCAATTAATGAAAGAAAATAAGTGTAACGAATTCAAACTCATTTATTTACTTGAAGTCTATTTTGTGCTCTGTTTCGGATTTGTGGCAGCTTCTGTGGAAATGGAGTAGCAGGAAACAGGCTTAGGAATGCCATTGAAAATGCTCCAGGGATTGCAAAGATTATACAGATAATTATAAAACCATTAACTATGAAAATCTTATGAAGATTTACTCCAAGTTTTAACAGGTAGAACTTAATTAATAGTCTACTAGAGACTATTAGGGATACGGGGAGTGAAAGAACGGTTCATAAATAGATATGAATGAAAGGATATATTTTAAAATAGATTAATGTAAAGACTACCAACCAGTTAAAAACTAAAACTAAAACACATTAACTAATACTCATAAAAAAGTATCATTTTGTAGATAAAATGAATGGCATAAATATATAAATAAATAAGTACAAAGAGAGATGGAGAGAGAAGTTTTAAGTCCATTGTACCTCGATTATTTATAGATACAAATAGGTAGTTTTCCTATGGCAATAATTCAAAAAGCTGATAATACTACTAGAAGGCTTCTTCTGAAATGAATAACTTTAATTGTATTTAAGTTTTCGATCTTGTTGCTCTTTAGAACAAGGCACTTCATAGATTAATCAGTATGCACAATCTATATACTATAGCGAGATATAGAATAGATTTATAGAGGCTTGGCAACTACTAACTGTCATATAGGGTAATGTTATTGAGCACATTTTGAAGTGCATTCCAATGAAGTGGCACTTTACGTGAAGACACAAAATTTGCAAAGGGAAATTTTTACTCTGTTTCCTTAATAACCCCCTAGCTGCTCTCTCTCTCTCTCTTGCTCTGTCTGTCCAACAAGTGTATAGACCACATTTGTAGTGTTAATAATTTGTACGATTGGCAAATGACCAAAAAGTAATGCGTCTGGAATACTTCCGCATCGGGATACGTCGCCGGGGCCCAGAGCACTACAAGACAACTATTAATAGAGTCTCTGTAAGAGTCTCGGTATGCATATTTAGGGCAAGGGGAATACACAGGGCGTACATCAACAAAAAAAAAAGAGAAAAACATAATGAAATCGGTTTGTGTCTGCTGATCTCTATACATAAATACATACAGACATACATATATAATTCATATATATATATATATATATATTATATATCTGAGTAATACATACAAGTGAATAGAACCAACTCTGGACATTGTGTGTGATATTCTATTTTAATGTATTATCTGCACTTGGGCATCGAACTTGCGACGGGCCGTACCACAGACATAACTTCGCCTGATTGACGGCGGCAGGTTGCACATATATATATATATATATATATATATCCACACAGACATACAGAAATGTGCATAAAATGTAAAATTAAATTGATTCCGCATCATCAGCCACCTACGACCTACGACAGTCACGCCCACGCCTTAAACGCCTATATGCCCACAACACTCAGTGAATTAAAGCAGAAACGGACAACGAAACAGTAACACAAACAACAACAACAGCTACAACAAATATTATATTCTTGGTGATCGCAAAAAATATGTTGATTGGCTCAATTGGACGACTATTTGAACTCTGAACCCGCACGACAACGACGACAACGCATCGTAAACCTTCTCATTGCCTGTTCATGTTCGCATATGTTCTCTCTTTTGCTCCTTAACTTAAAGCATTGCTCTCGCTCTTTGCTTATTACGCTGACTGCTCGCCGTGGTACGCATCAGCAACAACAACTAATTTGGGACACCGTTCAAAGTAAGTAGAGGAAAAGGAAAGGAGGGGTGGAAAAAAAAATGTCGGCGTCTCGATCGCTGCCGTTTATGGGCATTTGACTTCAAATGTCAACGATGTTTAGGGAAACTGGTTAAAGAAATTAATACAAAAAAAAAAGAAAATCAGAAAATATAACAACAACAGCAACTAAATAGAAACACACTCAAAACGGATGCAATGCAGCAATGGCAACTGAGCGCATCTTTTAACTCTTTTATGGCAACCTGTCGCCCCAACTCTTTTTCCCTCCATTCCATTTCATTCCACTTACCTTCGTTATTTCGCTCTTTTATGCATATTATCCAATTTATGTAGGAATATATAAATTTCAAGTCTTCACAAAGCGGAAATGTCACACTGCACTACCTTACACTCTATACACTTGATAATTAAAGACTGACTAAATCTACCCCAACCATTATTATTGTATAGCTTAGCCCACCTTCTATTAGCTCATCGATAAACGATTGTATTAGCTTTTATCGCTGTTGATTAACATGTCTATCTGCGCCAACGCCTGACGCCCACGTTTCCTCTGCAGTTGAATAACGTTTAATATACATAAAAGATTTTATTTTATATTTTATCTCAAGGAGAATATCTTTAATGTTGATTGTTGATTGTTTGATTGTTCGTCTATTTAATAGATAATAATTTTTACCTTATTTTATTTAGAATATTTGTTTGTTTCGGTTATGCAAATTATGTATTATTTTTTTATTCTTATCACAACAGTGTCGAGCGATCACAGGTGAGAAAGAAGAAAGAAGGAATAACTAAAAAAAAAAAAAAAAACTCATGATAAACTCATAAAATATATAGAATATGTATACTTATGTACGGACGGCTAATTATAGGAAATAAACAACGTGCAAATATTCAAAAGAAATGCAATAAAAATAAAAATAATAAAATAATAAATTAAGATTTCTTAATATCTCTCACGCTCTCGCTAAGCATTCTTAATTCACTCAAATGTTTTTCAACTCTTAGACTTACTCGCATCAATGCTTAGCAACTCACACACACACACATACACATATACAGCTGGTGTCTCTCTCTATGCCTCTACGCTCTTTTTGCTACCGCTCTCTCAAATGCGCATGCTCCCTCTCTCTCACTCTCTCTCTTACTGGTTTGCGGTCTCAGCAAACGTCGATTGCTTTGTTTATTTCTTACTTGTATGTTTTGAGTCAAAACGTAAGAAACTTTCGTGGTGAGCGGACGTGTTGCTGCGGAATATAAATAAAAAAAATTTGTTGTACAATAATTATAATTTCGAGATTGTAATTGTGCAAAAATATTAAATTTAAACAAAACAAAAAAACAAAATTGAATTTAATACAAAACGCGCGCGCAATCAAGAGCAGCAGCTAAATAAACAAGTGCAGCTAAAACAATAAATTTTTAAGTTGAATTTTCGCTATTAAAAGAATCAAAACATAACATAAATAAACGCAAAGAGGCAAGTCAATTGAAAGAAAAAGCCGACGTCGACGCCAACACCAATACTAATACAACATCAACATAGACGCCGAGAACGAGAATCAAAGCATAGAATAGCTAAATAACTGTGTATGAAAAGTTTTCTTGCTGCGGTCGTTCTCAAATACACATACGAAATACGAAATAAACAAAAATTAAAACAAGCAAAGCGCAACACAAAAAAAGTAAAAAAAAAAAAAAAAACAAAAAACAAGAAACAACAAGTACAAGTTGTGTGTAAGCAAAAGTGAAAAGGAAGCAGATTTTGTTTTTTTCTTTTGTTGCGCGCTTTGTGTGTGTTTTCTACTTGTGAAACGTGGGTGAAAAAGGGCTGAAGCAAAGAAACAAGACCAAAAACAAGAGTAACAGGGACTAGCACAAGTGCAACGCGCGTTTTGCTGTCGTGTGTGTGTGTGTGTGTGTTTACATGCATAAATATACGTAAATGTGTTTGTATTTGTGTTTGTAAAGTTAGGCAGGAACAGACGGAAGTACTTTTGGCTCTTTGTGGCTGGCTGGCTGCTGTCAACGTTTTACCCCTTCTTCGTCTCCAGCTGCTTGCGCTCAATTTGTTTTTGTATTTTGTTATTCTCTGTGCGCCATTCTCCGTTTTGGCGCTGACATTCGCTTTGCAATGGCAAATAAGAAAAATCACACAAAACAAATTTAAAGTAAACCCAACGACACTAATAAACGCATAAAGCATAGGGCAAAAGCAACGGTCAACATACAGGATAAAAAACTCAAACTGCTGCTGACCCCGCAACAACCGCCCCCGCCCCTTAGACGCACACCAACAACACAAGTGACTACACAATGGCCACTTGACGCGTTGCAGTAGCAGCGGACAACGCGTCGCAACAGAACCAGGAAATCAACAAGAGCAGCAACAACAACAAAAATAAAAAGCAAAGTGCATGCATTACGTTGCGTGACGATATTCTTACGTTACGTTATAAACGTTAGTGCTGCAGTTGTTGTAGTTAACGGTGCTGCTTATCGAACAGAGCAAGAAACATAATAATAACAATAACAACAACATTGTATTCTGGATCTGGACAATATATCCGCTTCCGCGTTGTGCTGCCGCTAAAAGCTTAAAGCTTAAAGAACGACAAACACAGACAAGAGTATTACAGCAACAGCACCGAACGAATACGTCACTGCACATTGGAGCAAAAGCAAACAGGTAAGCAATAAAATTTTTATTTACATTGCATTTTTACACAAATTCACAAATTGCAAAAAATTTAAAAAAAAAATAAATAAAAATAAACATTGTTTAGTTTTCTATTTCCGACCTTCTCGCATTTCCATTTGTTACACTTCATATCACACTAGACTCTAGAATTGTAAACACCTCCCCCACACCCAAAAATACACACAGAAAACATCAGAAAGCTGATAAATGTTAACGCTAATCTTTTAGATTCATACAAACGAGTTGGTTTTTGTTTTTCTTTTCCTATTCTTTTTTATGTTGTTGTTTTATGTCATGTTTTGACATTCTGTACTTAAAAATTTTACAACCATTTCCCAGTTTTTTTTTTTTTTTTTTTTTTTTTGTAGAGGTCAACAAATTATAATGTAGATAAGACCAACGTTTACAACATAGGATCACAACTTATCTTATGTAGACACAGCCTATTTCCTTTATTAAGGGAGATTTGTATTTTTTATTTTAACTTAAAAAAAGCTCAAGAAAAAGCTTAGACGTAGACTAAAAATAAACTGAAAACAGCTGATTAAAAATATAATTTGCATCTTAATTTTGATAAATAATGAATAGAATTTCGTTGTCACACGCTACACGCACCTGCCTTATATACCTATAAATATATCTGTATATATATATATATATATATATATATATAAGTATATATACATAATTATCTTTATAGTATTTTCTATAATCAGCTAACATTAAAGAAATATCAAAATGATATAGCAGAAACAAACAACTGCACTGATTATATTGCTGTCAGTTAACATAACCTAAAAATGTATTAATATTAAGTTGTTGTTAGTTGTTGTTGGTTAGTTATTGTAGTTAATCCCGTTGCATTATTACATATTAAATTATTAAGTACCGTCTGTACTAATTATACATCCATTAGGTAGACGTGTTGAACCGTATCGAAGGCAATCGTTCCACGATCTTTTTCTTTTTATTTGTTTTTGGTTTTGGTTTTGGTTTTGGCTTTGGTTTGGTTTTGAATTTGGTCCGGTATGGCTTGGTTCGACGGGTCTCTTGTTGCATGCACTTTTTTCTATGGAAGTGAAACAAAAGCGGAGCGTTAAGCTCCAATTAGGTTGATGTTACTGTAACTGTTTCTGTTTCTGTTTCTGTTTCTTTTGCTGTTTCTGTTGCTCTGCCCGTTGGTTGCCTGTTGGTTGTTGGGGCATTTTTTGTGGGGCTCTTCTGAAGCTCACGTCAGCGAAATCTTATCGCGTGGCCCGCCGCTGTGTTGCTAGCAAAATAAATAAAAAAAATAAAAAATTAAAAAAAAAAATATAAATAAAAAGAAAAAGAAAAAGCATAAAAAAAAATATCAGCAAAATTGTGTTTATTTGTCTGCCTCCGCCTCTGTCGCTGCCTCTGCCG
This sequence comes from Zygothrica quintamaculata, assembly GCA_037044455.1. NCBI lineage: Eukaryota > Metazoa > Arthropoda > Insecta > Diptera > Drosophilidae > Zygothrica > Zygothrica quintamaculata. The sequence goes on along the minus strand of JBAMBS010001613.1, from coordinate 134,424 downwards.
CTGCCACTGCTGTTGCTGCCGTCGTCGACTGCGGCGTAGTTGTTGTCGCTGCTAAAACGACTAACCCAACAGTTCCTGCTTCTGGCTTAGCGACACACACACACACACACACACACACACACACACACTTATACAATCATAAAAGGCATAAGCTTTGGGTGGCTGCGGTGGCGCAAGGCAGAAAAAGCACACCTGATCATGCTGACCATTTCCGCCCCTCACGATTCCCGCCTACTGCTGCCACACACCAATACGCACCCTTTGCGGAGAGCAGAGATATTCGTCGATAAATTTGCTTTTATAATATTTATATATATCTATATGTGTGTGTGTGCTATTTATTTAACATGTTCGGCTCTCCAATTAGCAAAAAAATAAAACAAATCGTAGAAAAATGTCTACACACACACACACAAACACATATATAAAACTACATTGAAACAAACACATAGATATCATTCCATTGGAATCAGCAGTTTTTATGGATTTCTAGTATTGTAGACCCGTTAACTTTCCTGGTTCTATATGTGTCTGTCCGTATCTTTGTCTATATGTCTGTGGGGCGGCAAAAAGCCAGCGTAAAATACAATAAATTAAATTCACTTCCGCATTGCTCCACAAAACGACGTAACGGGTGAGTGTGTGGCAACAGCAACGGCAACGGCAACGACAACGACAACGTAAGAGACGGGCGACGACGCGTTGTTAACGTAAAGCAAGAGCGAAAAGTGTACGGAAGCAAAAGCTAAAGAGAGCGGCTGACGATGTCGATCTGTCGGGTCAGCAGCATGGCAATTGGGGGAAACATATATATATATATATATATATATATATATATACATGTATACTTTGTGTATGTGTATATATATGGAACGCTAGAGCTAGAGTAGAAAGGGGAAAGAAATAACAAACAGGTATAAAATGTGTTGATCATAGCAGGTAGAAGGAGTAGTGAAGGCAAAGGCAACGCTCTATTGAAAGAAAGAGGAAGAAAATGTCAAGAAAATAACAACAGCAAAGGCAACAACAGCAACAATGAAAAGTAAAGCACTGTGACTATTCATCTATCTCTCTCTCTGTCCAAGTCTCTCACACTGCTTCTTCGTCTGCTGCTCTTCAATAAAAATGATCTGCAACTAAAGGGCTTAAGGCTTTCAATAAATATACACATATATGCATGAATATGTATGTGTATGTGAGTATAGTGCATTGGTTGCTGGGGATGGGCCGCTGCTGCTGCGGTTGCTGTCTCAGCGACTGCTTCTTCTTCTTCTCCTACTACTACTACTACTACTACTACTTTGTACTATTCAACGCTCTTTGACTCACAACAGACACACGCAAGTGCATTGAGAATTGAGTAGTTGTCGCAGTCGCAGTCGCCGTCGCATTCATCGTCTTTTGCCGCTGCTGTTGCTGTCGCTGCTGCTGCTTTTGCTGCTTCTGCTTCTGCTTTTTACTGCCTAGACCGCTGCTTGCTGCTGTTGCTTTTATTATTGCTGTAATTTTAGTTTTTGTTTCTTGTGCTGACGCTGATGACTTTTAGTTGTTTAAACTTGCATGCGGAAGTAGCGCATATTGCAATTGTATGCATATATATATATATATATATTTGTGTATATGTATGTATATATTTGCTTGCTAGTTTCTTTTGGTATGTGCTGCTTATGGTTTTTGTTGCTGCGTGTTGTTATCGCAGATGGTAGCCATTGTTGTTTGCTGTGTGCTACATATATATTATTGTGATATTTCGCAATATACACTTAAACACCAACACGCACACACACACACACACACACGCACACGCATATGTATTGTGTTCACAAATACCTATAAAATGTTTGTATAATCCTCCCGCAACCTGGTAGCAATATGACTAACCACTTGTTCAGCCAACGCTACAAACAACAAACATAAGAGTAATAATAATAACTAACAACAACAGCAACAACAACACGAACAACACCAACAACAACTAACAGTAACAACTATCAACAACTACGACCCATTTTGTTAGTGCACAAAAATCACACTAACCTGAATTTTGCCGTAAATGTTAAGCGGCCTTACAGCTTCCATTATGTTGTCTCAAATTCGCTTCAAAGAAGAAAGTATGTCTGTATTTCGCCATCTCACTCTTTCCTTTCGTTTTACCTTTTCTTTTTTTTTATTTTTCTTTATCACTCTGTGTGTGGCAATGTTAACTATACAACAAAATCAATGAGCCATCAGCGATTACCTTTCATCTCTCTTTCTCTCTACTGTTGTCTTTTGATCGTGCAAATTTCCATTAAGCGTTTCACCTCCTTCGTTAACGTCTTCGCCTTTGGTTTATAGCAGACATAAATTGTGTTAAAAGGTTAAATAAAAGTTGCGGAAGTCTTTTAAAATATATATAAAATAAATCTTAAATATATGAGTATATATATGTATGGAAAGATTCTTATTATCTCTTATCTTTGTATGATTTTCCAACATGGAAATTGCACAATGGAAATTCATATCAATTTCTGTGCATTGTTTCCATAACTTCCCAGTTTACAACACAATATCCCTTGCATCCCTTGCCACAAATTGCAAACACAAAGATTTCCCAGCAAATATTGTCAGCAGAAAGAGAAAGATACACAGTAATACAGAGAGAGAGAGAGGGATACACACACACATTAAGATAGAGATAAAGCTAAATCTAAGAGTTTGGAGCTTTGAAGACCTGAGACCTGAGACCTGAGACTGTTGCTATGGTCGAGGCAATATAGTAACCTGTTGTGTGAATTATGTTACGAACGTAACGTGTTTCAAAATATAGGAAGTCTTGCTTGAGTTATACCGCCGACACAACACACAACACACAACACACACAGCACACAAACGAACACAGCAACAATTGCAGCAACAACAACTACTAAATAGCTTGTGGGGTTCAGCTTGGTGTAGCTTTAACGGTGCCTTGTTGCTGCCTATTATCTAACTGCGCCAAAGAGAAAGAAAGAAACGAACAAATAAGCAAAGAAACAACTGCAAAAAGCAGCAACAACAAAAAGAGCACAAAATATTTGCGCCATTTTCTTGCCCCCATAGACTGTGGCACATTTTGTTGTTGTTTGCAGTTTTCCTTTACTATTTGGCACACATACGAAGGAGCCGCACAGCTGGAGTGATCTTCAGGGTATAGCAGGGGGTAGGGGACTCTAGTCATAAGTAGAAGTAGAGTAGAGTTGCTTGAGTCTATGCAACACACAATTAGGTAATTTTCTTTCTACTTGCCACTAAAAACCTATTGAACTGGCAACATTGCAAGTGGGCACTGTAACAGAAAGAAAGAAAAACAGAAAGAGAGAGGGGAGAGGGACAGGGGAGCACGTTGCGTGGTTAGACGTAACAGTTTCTTGGGTGCAACAGAAGAAGCAAAAGAAAAATCAACTTCAAATGATGTCGTAATGCCCAAAAAAGGAAGTTAATGTCGCTCACAACTAGATCTCTCTCTCTCTCTCTCTCTATCTCTCTCTTTCTATGTGTATTCCTTTCTCTTCCTCTTTGTTGATTGTTAACAAATGCACCTTGTTGTGTAGAGTGCATAATTTGAAGTACCGTTAAGTATGTAGCTTAAGACCACCCCTGGATAGCAGGCGGAAGAAGATCTTTTCAATGTAACTACCTAAAAGAAACCCCTGAGAGATCTTTGCACTCTTGATCCTTGATACCTGTTGAACAATGAACGAATACATAGCCATTGGTGGTCCTTAAAACTAATTGTTTAGTTCGAGTGTTGCGACCTCTCCATGCCCACCATCGCCCTCTTTGGGACCGTAGCGAATGCTTCAAATCGAACAATAAAGGAATTATAAAAAAAATAACAATTTAACAAATTATTTTTCAAGGAAATTTTTGCAAATTATTTCAAACACGGAAGGAAAAGGAAGAGGAAAACACTTGAAGGGAAAAAGTGAAAATATTTGAAGTAGAACAATAAGATTAGAGTGGACAAACCTTAGGTTAAACCATGGGTGGTACTCAAATAAAATTTAACTGTTAACTATGCTATGGTATTGTATCTTCTTCTTGCCTTCATTGTTTTTAATTGCTTTTGCTTTTAGCACTCGCAAATCGGTTATAAATCAATTTGATTTTGGCGACCGATAGCATTGATAAGGCGACACGTTCCCAATGCTTTACGTTTGCCTATCATCAATATGTCTATGTTTTTATACACATATATATATAATTATTTATACATATACATATACATATATATATGTTTGTTTGAGTTCCTATCGTAATCTCTAGCAATGCTTGATAAGCAAGTCAAGTGGAAGAGCCAACAAATTCCGTACCGAACACGGAACGAAGTATTTTATATGCTTTGTGTCTGGGGCATTAAGGTGGGTGTCAGAGAGGGTTGTAGAACTACTAGGAGGAGGGTGGGTAGGGGTACACATTTTAAGGTGTTTAAGGTGTTTATTATGAATGAGGGGGTGGGGGGGCAACAACAAGTATACGCCACATGAGGCAGCGGGCTGCGAAGGGAGACTACAAATCGACCGGAAATGACGGCAAGCCGAATTTTTAACTGCGTCTTGGACTAAACGCAATTAATTGTGGCATTTCCTGTACTCTTGCAGTTTTTTTATTGTTTTTTTTTTTTAATTTTTTGTATGCCAATTGTTTACAATTTGTATATTTAATGAAATTATACAAATATATATATGATTGTATATAGTAAATTTTATATAGAAGCAATTGATTTAATCATATCGCAGTTTAGAACTATTATTATTGCTTTTGGCTGTTTATTTATAGAGCTCCAAATTAGTATACTATATATATACATATATATATATATATATATATGTTTTATAATACTACAAAAGATTTGGTAATTCCATATAGCTCACAATAACAACAACAAGAAATCCACTTGAAATCAAAAAACTTGCACGTAATCCTGATATCGTTTTATATTTTGTGTCAGGGACTTTCGGCCCGAAGGACATTATACTATAAAGCTGTCCAGGTTGTAACACTTTTTACATGATTTAAGCTTTTGTTTTTGTTAAGAAATATATATATATATTTATATCTAAATCTATATATAGAGTTCATGACTGATTAATAGAAATATCAGCAAATTGCTAGAGATAAGCTGCTAAATTTATAAAGAAAGATTTTCCAGCAACAGGAAATGAATTTGTTTTTCACAAATAAACAAAACTTCTGCATAATATTATAACTGTTATACTACTAGTATGTAACAGTTATGTTAAGGCATTAACTATTATACAGATTTTATATAATAATTATCAACTTTGTAAGCATATTGCCCTTTATTTAAGTATTTTTTTTTATTATTTTAATGTCTGTTAATCTCTGCCTTTGACTTGCAGTCGACGTCATATGCGGATGCAATTCTCGATTGCAGCTGGTTTTTTTTTACGTGTTACGTGTTGCCCACTGTTTCTAGGCACACACACACACACACACACAGCAATACACACACATGGCTTTGATTTGTTCGTTGCACTTTTAACAGTTGTTATTGTTGGTGTTGATACACTATAATTTAATTTTTTTTTTGTGATCATATTATTATTACATTTTTTTTATTGTTTATTATCAGCAATAGTACTTATAATAAGTAATAAATAAAGAGGCGTCTATCTGAATAGTAAAAGAGCAAAGAGAGAGAGAGAGGGGGGTAAAAGAGCGAAAGAGAGAGAGCGCGTGAATGTGAGTCTGAGTTCATTATAATTAACAAACTCGAGTGCACAATTGTTCATGCATTTTAAGCATTTAAATATATACATATATATATATATATATATATATATATGATGATAATTGTATGAACAGAGTGTCTATGTGTGTGCTTGTGTGTGTGGTAAGTTGTTGGAAGAAAAGCTTAACGATAAGCACGGACAATGACACAACAACAACAACAACTGCAAGTTGAGCTGAGTCCAGAAGTGGCTGTTTGTTGGTTGGCTTGAAGTGTTTCTGTTTGCAGTTGATCCTAATGAGATCTAACTAACTATTGTGACTGCCTCTAATAGAGTCGTCATCATCTGGTAGCAGCAGCAGCGCATACTTGCAACAAACTCAAGTTGTTGCCGCATTGCCTTAAGCTTAATGTGTGTATTTCTGCCTCATTTATCATTTGCTTTCGTTTGCTAATTATGAATTTGGCCACAATAGCAAACCAACAACAGCAACTTCAACAACAGCTACTGTTTTGCATCATCTACATCTACTTCTTCTTCTTCTTCTAGTGTAGTATTATTCAGGCTGTGGTTAAGCCTTTACCACCACCATCTCCACCGCATCTGAAGCTCTCCTTTATATGCTACGTGATGTTCGTGTCAATTTGTTGTTTCTTTTTTAATTTTGTTTGCTTTTACTTGGAAAATTATAATATAATAATCTTTGTCTGCCTGCTCTTCGTTGTCTCCTTGCTTATGCTTCTGCTTCTATTTTACATTTGTTTCCCCATCCGTATCAAGCACTCGTCTTCTCACTCATTCGTCTCTCCACTTCTTGGCAATTGCCTTAAAGCAGCAATTGTGTCTTGTCTCTTATGCATTGTCATATGACACTTGGCGCATTCGTTAGAATTTTATGTGACAAATGTCATCAAAATGTTGAGCCAGCTAGAAATTTTAGATCTTACTTATATACAATATATATATATATATATATATTCTATTATATGATATGATGTTGACTAGACACAGTTTATACCCATTCATTACACATTCACTTCCTACAATTGCAATACAACAACAATAGTAATAAATAGAAAATTCCATTAGAATTGTATCTAATATTACAGCGATTAATGAATCAGTTTAGAAACATTTCAAATGAAAATTTCTATAGAAAATTCTTTGTATTATATGTTAATCAAATGATAACAAACAAAGATCATTTATATCTATTTTTATACCTATTTATATAGCTTTGCAAATCAAATGATATGATCAGTAAATAAACACAAAACATTTAGTCATATTATACCTATTTGATATTTATGCCTATTTATTTAGACGAGTACTACAAACAGGAAATATAACTAAAGATCATCTTTTGACAAAAAGACATAAACTTCCTCTAAGTAATTACTATAAATAGGTATAACTAGAAGATCAGTTAAATCAAAGCTTCTTTTTTTAGGTCATAAAACTGACTAAGATCGATTATATATATTTTAGTGCAGAGTTTCATAAAATGACAGCTAAGTTAGTTAGTTTAAAGCTACATGATCTACATCTACATTGATCCTAATGAGTTCTCATATAAACTGTATCTGATGATAGATCACTTTTTATACAAAAGATAAAAATTTACTCAGAAAAAGTGGTGTGAGTTAGGGAGAAGGCAAGCAGATCTTTAATCAAGCTCATATTCTAAACTTTGACATGGACTAATTGAATTGAATACACAGACAAGATGATATATATATATATATATATACATATGATATAGTATATGTACCAACTCATTTCAATTCATGCACGTTTTATGCTGCTCTCGAAGTATGTGCTGTTAGTTTGTTGTATGCTGCTTATGTCATAGTTAACATATATCTAACATATAAATTTATATGTGACAGCATATCAGTTTGCTGTTATAATTATGGATGTTACACCAATATATCAATACAACAATAAGAGGTATAATTATCTACGTTTAACAAGTTGGAGTTTTGCTACAAATTAGAATAGGTTTTTGGTATGATATTTATATGGAATATATGTATATATTTAAGATTATATATTATATTTAACATTATTTTTATGTACGTTGTTCGAATTTTGTCTGTTTTTATTTGCAATTTCCTGGTCTTAAAAATGTTTTTCCTCTTTAAGCAGTTTCCTCTTTAACAAACACAAAAATGTTTCTTATGTTTCAGGAAGTGAGTTGAGCTGCAATTATTTCCGTTTAGAACGTGTCGTTTGCATTATGTTTCCTACAACTAAACTGAATCGTAGATAGAGATGGAAAGATAGAGCAAGAGAGTGAGAGAGCATATATTTAATTTGGGTTTAAAACCTGCAACTGAATCTTCTCCAGCTTTAACCGGCTACTCTGGAGCATTCCTTCACTTGGCAATGGGTCTTGCTTGACTTGATTGTGATTGTAGTTGTGATTATAGACATGGTTGTAGTCCGATAGTTTCTCGCTTCGTTTGGGTTTTGACTTGGTTTGGTTCCACTTCGTCGTTTCTTTCTCTCCTTCTCGCTCGCGCTCTCTTTGGCTTTTTTTTTTTAAAACATCCGCTTCCGCATTTATTAAGTGTCTTTCCAGCGACGCGCAAAATGCTCCATGGCTTTAGCTTAGAACGTTTTTTTTCCCCCCTACGTCTTCCTCAGTCCTCTTTGGTCTCTCGCTCTCTCCCTCTATCTGTCTTACAATTCAGGTTTTTGCAACTATTTAGCTAGCCAGGCAGGTAGCTAGGCAGCAGCTGGGTGAGCTGCCTTCAAGGGGGGGAGGTGGTGTACTGGGGGGTGGGCTAGAAGTGCTTTGTTTCTGTTCGTGTTTCATTTTAGCATTTTTTTTTTCTTCTTTTTTGCATTGCTCTCTGTAATTAAGATGCGAGGCGCGATCGTCGTCGTAGAGCAACCAAAAACGTTTGGATCAGAGCTAAAAGTTCTTTCTACTTTGCAGTCTCAAGTCACTTACAGGAAGAGCCACGTTTAGGATGTACCAGTGTTGGTAAGCGGGCGGGGAGGGGGCTAAAGTAGTTAGCTCCATGCATGCCTAGATCTTAGCAATGTGCTTGATTACTAGCGCAAATAGTAACTACCGGTTTAGATGCAGATACCATCGATACTATAGATAGACATAGACACAAACACACACAAACACACACACACACACATACATGTGAGCTGTTGCTTGGGACGGCACCTCAACCCAGTTGTTTGTTGCTGTGAATTGACTTGAATTGGCTTGAATTGGCTTTGGTTTTCTGGTTAGTTGCTTGTTTGGTTGTTTGGTGTGTTATTTGGATTGTTGGTTGGTTGGTTGGACACATCCGTGCCGTGTGCTAGTAAGGTGCTTTGATCTAATTGACCATTTGCGTTACAGGAAGCTGACTTGCTTGTCCAGATCAATGCACAGACCACAAAAATACTAGAAAGACATAGAGAAAGGTTTTGGAGTATTGACTATAAAACAGGAGCTAAGCTGCAAACAGGAAGTTAATTACAAACTACTACTAACAGAAGTACAGTAAAACCTAACATTTTGGTTAAAGCTAACATATGTCCGGTCAAAAGATACTTTTTTATTCTTCTTCTATTGCTATAATAAACTAAAAATATACAACAAAACAAACAAATAAACAAACAGCTGCTTACTTCCTTCAGTATCTATGATTTTGTGCTTATCTTATCTACGCATATTTGTTATAAACTTACTAAAAGAAAGAAAGAAAAATAAAGAGTATATAAGAAAAAGAAAAATACACACGCATATATATACATTGTATGCGTTATCAAAAGAAGACAAAAATAAAAGTAATCCTAGTTTACAAACATATATACTTATATATATATATATATATATATATATATATATACTATATAAAATGGATTCCAAACTGACAACCCAAAGAGTTGCGTATAGCAAGTGCTCCATGTGACTCTTAAGGCTTATCAAGAGGTTTTTGATTACGATAAGATCCTAGTAAAAATTCTATATATATATATAGATATAGTAGATGCTATATAAGTTGTTATTATATAAAGTTTGTTTATAGTCGTTTGGTCTAAACTTCAAATTTAGGTCTAAATCAACAACAATTCAATTGATTTTTATCTGTTTAAACTGCAACTAGAATAGATTTAGTTATGCTATAAGTGAATGCGGAAGTAAAACTATATATATATATGAAGCACAATCAATTGAACCTTAGGCTGACCTCTGCATACACACACACACACACGCACACCCCACTTGATGAATTGCGCACAGTTGGCAATGTTGTTGATGAGTGAGAGACAAAACGCTGACAATAACTAACTTATTAAGTAGAACTTCTGGATGTAGGGGGTAGGAGGTAGGGTAAGTGAAATGGGGTAGGGGAGTTAAAGTAATGCTGGGGTGTATGCTAAAGTGAAAGAAGCAGCAGCAGCAGCAGCAGAACAGTTGCAACTGTTTGTAATTGAATGTAATAGGCACAAATGATGCGGTTTACTCTATGTCCAGCCATTACCCATGCTCGTTTCCAGGCATTACCCTGCCAGTGCCCATAGCCATCATTACCAACTTCATCACATACCATTTGTTGCACATACGCGTGGCAGGCTATAAGAAGAAGCAGCAGAAGCAGATTTTTGAACTCATCTCTCTTTCTCTTGAGCGTTTGATGAACTCATCGCAACGTATGATTACTGAACATCAGTTTTGATTTTCGAATAGTAGGTAGTAGGATAGATAGATAGATAAATAGCTACCGTGAATGATAATAATGATGATGATAATGCTGATGTGGATGTGGATGTTGATGTTGATGCTGTGTTGCTTTTATTGTTCCAAGTTAAATGCTAATGTTGTTCATAATGATGTTCATAACATCAAAAAAAACGAAGCTTCGGGGTTTGCATATTAAAATACCAAAAGGTTATCGAACGTTTGATATCATTAAGCAACTTTCTGCTTGTCTGCTCTAACTCTAAAGAGAGAACGAAAAAGAGAGAGAGTGTAAGAATGAGAGAGAGAGAACTTAAACTCCCCCCCCACACACTCATAATCATTATAAAGCATAAGAAGAACACATAAAAAGGTATAAAAAAAAGATATGCGCAAAGCATAAAAAGTTTTTTTTTTCATTTTATTTTGTTTTTTTTTTGTTGAACAATGAGGCAGCAGAATGTCTTAAAGACAGCTCCACATTAGAGCAAACATATCGTAGAAAGATGCACGTGTAATGCTAATACTCCTAACCCCCGCATACTCCTCTCTCCCCCACACTCATCTTCATAAAAGGTTTAAACCTAAAAAGATACAAAAATATTACAAAAATTAACAATAAAAAGTTTGTTTTTCTTTTCCTTTTTTTTTAAACTACGAATAAGCTTAGATCTTGGCAAGATCTTGTCGCGTGTTAAACAATTAATAACTAACTAAAGTTTTAGTATATATACATATATATATTTTATAGTGTATTTAAGCTTAGATTATAGATGTTATAAGCTTACCTTACACAGTTTGGCCTCAAAAAACAAAAGAAGAAAAGGAAAAAATAAAAGCAATTCCATAGAAATTCTTTAAGACGCCAGAGGGGCAATGATCGTCGTCGTCGTCATCGTCATCATCTTTCATTGTTTTCTATGTTGTAGAATCAGGTTTGGTTCGGATTTAACTTATTTTTTTATACCGCCTTTCTATAACAATACAATATACAATAGAATAACTGACTTCTGGCGGGGGCTACCGCAAATCAACCATAGACATTATAGACATCATTATTATTGTTGTTGTTGCTGTTGCTGTTGGTGCTGTTGCTGTTGTTGTTGTTGCTGTTGTTGTTGATTCCCATATGAGCTCCAAGTGCGTAACGATGATTGATTTGCTTGCTTAAAAGCGTTTCAAGCTTGTTGCTCGCTTGGATGATCTCTGCTCAGTTTTGAGTCTTTTTTTCTGTGCTCTTTTGCTCCACAAAAAAAAAAGTGCCTACGGCGCTTAAAAAAAACGACTAGAGAAATAACAGCAACAGCAACAAATCAAACAAAGCAACAACAGTAGGAAGAAGAAGAAGAAGAAGTAGCAGCAACAGCGGCAATGTGACGATCTAGACAGAAAATTGAACTGTAGACATTTTGGGGAGGTTGTTCGTCTACCTTTGCTGTTGCTTCTACGAAGAATTCTACTGCTGCTGCTGCTGTTGCTGTTGCTGTTGCTTGTTGTTGACGCGATCAAGCGAAGAAGAACCCGGAATTGTCGTCTTTATGTTGTTATTGTTGTTGTTGTTATTGTTGTACTCTCCTATATATATATATACAGATATATTTGTATGTACATATATGTATATTATATATCTGGTCTGCTTTGTTCTCCAATACTATTAAAGTTACGCTCACGCGCTTGTTATGCACGATCAGCTCAATGTCTATTTGTCTATATGTTAGAGCTGAGCGTGTGTTTCAGGTGGTTGCTGTGTGTGTGTGTGTGTTTAGAGAGACGTGCTGCGGAGGGGGTGCTGTGTGGTGGAACGTCTGTTTGTTGAGTGGCGGTAAGCGTAGAGAAGGGCAGTAAATTTCAGCTTTACGTGTCTGTTGTCTTTTCTTAAATATATGCTTTGCATATATGTATGCCTGTGTGTGTATGTATATATATATGAAGATGTAAGTGTATGTGTGTGTGAGCAGTTATAAAGCAAAGCAGGTCGTTGACTTGGTTTTGAATTTTTTGTGCTTATTAATTGAGTATTTGATATGCCGGAATATGTTGGAACAACGATCTATCTAATACACACACACAAACACAGAAACACACATACATACATACATTACACACGTGCAAAACACAACACATTCACCAGAGCCACATACAATGATCATCATATATTTTGATTTTTCTTTGTTACTCTTTGAGGAACCCTTCGCTTTTTGTATTTCAAATTGTTATCTATAGAATAGATATAGGTAAGAACCATAACAAAAGCCCCTAAGATCCTTTAGATACAAATATATATATATATATATATTGTGTATAGTATATAAGTACATATATATATATATAGTATATAATATAAGGGTTGTTCCGCTGCTAAGAGGCCACTTCAGATGAAAGAAAAAAAACTAAAAAAGATGAAAAAATTGGGTAGAAAGAAGAGCTCATAAAGGAGATCAAATGTCAACTGGTTGATACTGGAAACTGTCTGATGGCACCACATGAGATTTTTTTGTTTTGTGTTCATTCCGTTGCTGCTTTGCTTTTACTTTACTTCTTTTGAGTGCTGCTTCCAAGAAATTCTACAATGCGTTGTGTAAGTGCATCCGCAGCAGGTACGCATTTCCTTATTCCCATTCGCCCCTGCCCTTGCCTCTGCCTCTGCCCCTGCCCCTAAGACTACGCTGCTATGGGTACTGCCTCTATCCTGCAACTCATTTTGTAAGAGTCTACCTGCTCCTGGGTTCGTAGCATCATTAACAGCACCATCAGCAACAGCATCAAGCATCAGCATGAAGTATCAAGCATCAAGCATCACCCCATACCCATCAACAAAAGCAACAAAACATTCTCTGTTATTGCCATCTCACTCCAACACTTGCTGCAATTGAAGCTGCAGCAAAAGGCCGTTAATCTTAATGCGCCGTGGCGGCTGTCGCTTCTGCCTTTTTATGTTATCAGATTTTGTATGTCTCTCTCTCTCTCGCTCTGTCTCTCTTTCTCTTTTATTTTTCTCATCATTCTACTGCGCAGCATCAACTGGCCACTTGATGCACAGTCAGTTGCTGTAACTAAAGGCACACAAGGGGTAGGGGGTAAAGATTAGAGCAGCCACAGAGAGGATGCGTATACGGAAATTACTCATTAACTCTTAACTCAAAGTGAATTATTGCTGTGTGTGTGTAAGTGTCTAGCATAGAAAATTAAAGTAACTGCAATCAGTTCTTAAGAACAAGAAAGGATCATCAAGTATCTTTTGAGTGCTATCCTTAAGGGATCTTCTTTGATTTGAAAAAGATTTAAGTGTTCCAATTTCACAGTAAAATAATATAGATTTACATACATAAATTTATATATATATTTGTATATACATATTTGATTTATAACAATAACAGTAAACTGATAACGGATAACAGTTAGTATTTGAAATTAGTTATGGGGTAAACCCAATTTTTATATGCGATATTATTCATAACGTTCATCTTATCTATCGACCCAATGAAATAGCAAAAATTTTAAGCATTTTAAATCTTAACTTATTTACAATTGTAATAAAAAGTAAAGTTATAATAATTTGTTGATCGATTTATTATCGATAAACATTTAATAAACAGGATGTTTATACCATTCCCACTTCATTTCTTGCTTGAGTCATTTCCAGCGTTCCCGTTTATATTTTTTTTATTATTTTTAAATGCTTTTTGCTGGCATTTCCGATCCCACGCCTAAAGCGGAAACTTAAACACAAGCAAGCAAAATAAATTCTTTGCACAAAGTCATACACCCACACACACACACACAGCAACAGTCTTACACCCTTTACACGCCTACCTAACACAATCACCCACTCATACACACACACACACTGGTTCTCCCTCTCACCTCGCTTAAGCTCTTTTCTTGCCTTGCAGTTTTCTATGCGTTTCACGTAAATTTCTTATTTGCCTGCGACGGCGTTGCTGCTGCTGCGCTGCTAGTGCGCTGCTGCCGTTGATGGCATTTTTCTAAACTGATCGTTTTATAATTTTCGTTTGTAATTTCCGTTGAAACCGGTTCGCATCATCCGCATACCGAACTACCTGTGCCTTTGTGCCGCTGCCCCGCTTTGTGCCTGTTCTTTCAAGCCGCGCCTCCTTCGTTGCTGTCTGCTGCGTCGCATACATCTTTTCTTTTGGCTCTGATTTAGAATACACATGCACATGCATACACATGCACATAAACGTATACGTGTACGTATGCATATGCATATGTATGTGTGCATATTCTTATACTTTTTCTTATTGCTGCGTGCGTCGTTTTGTGCGCTGCTCTTTTAGTTTTTTGTTGTTTTTTTCTTTTTGTTTTTATTATTTTTGAATTGTTTTGTTTTATTATTTTTGTTGCCTTCTTTCACTTTGTTTTCTGTGTTGGGTTTGGTATGATGAACATTCATTTGTCATTTTACTACATGCCACCGACTGGTTGAATGTTTATTTGTTTGTTGTACGCGCTTCTCATTAATATTATTATTATTATTATTATTATTATGGTTGTTGTTGCTTGTTAAAAGTTCAACATGTGTATATAAAAAAAGTAGAATATAAATATATTTTAGTAAAAATTAAACCATATGTTGTTCCCTCAACCAAAATAACACATAAGATCGTTTTACATATGTGTGTGAGTGTGAGTGTGAGTTTTTACAATCAGCAGAGGGCAGCGGCAGCAGCAGCAGCAGCACCTCTTAAACAAAACAAATAGACCCCCTCTAAGTAAAAGACATGTACACAATAAATATGTATGTATATCTCTTCATATATATGTATATGTGTGTATCCCAGTATAAGCCAATGATCATCATCATCATCATCATCATAATGATTATCTGTTATGCCTGTTAGCTGCTTCTTCGCCTTTTCCTACTTCTTGCTCAACACAATCAACAACAACAACAGTAACAGCGGCGTACAAGCAATATTTATTATTCACGCTCTCTCAGTCTGCTATTGTCATCTCTTTTGCACGCGTTTGTTGTGAACTTTAAAGTAAATTTCTTTGCTCACTTGTTGAAATGCTTCCCGGAGAATGAGGAAGTTTCTGCCTTCTGCCTTCTGCCTGCCTGCTGGCTGCTGGCTGCCTGCTTGTTGGTTGTTTGCTTGCTATGTGAGAGCGAGATGAGATAAATCTTAATGTCTGTTTGTATATGTATTTCACGATGTGTGTATATATACATATATATATATTATATATATACGTGTGTATGTGTGTTTGCTGTTGTCTCTGGCTGCGACTGTGGCTGTTACTGGGACTGGGCAATGTCTGATCGTTGCGGCCAATAATACAGGGTGCTGTTGTTGCTGTTGCGATGATTGCTGCCATTTGCTGTTGCTGTTGTTGCTTCTTCAAATTGGCTTGTTGCTCTCTTTACCCACTGGCGGATTTATTAGTCGTCGTCGTCGTCATCATCATCATCAACGCTGTTGTTGTTGTTGTTGTTGTCCCAAACGTCTTTCTCCACATCTCTGCTTGCTCTTACTGCTGTTGCTGTTGCTGCTTTAGAAACGGGTTTTTAGTGTATGGAATGTGCACTTCCGTTTGCTGTATTGCCGTCGCCACCACCGCCTTCGTCGTCGTCGTCGTCGTCTGCTGCAGCCGCTGGCTGTGATATGGCAGGCAAGCCCAGGCCCAGGCCCGAGTGGGCAAATGGGTACGGCTTTCAAGTTTCGTAAAGCGACGTCAGTCGTTGCTGCCAGTCAGTTTCATGCCCCAACCCCTGCCCCATCTCTTACACACCCAGCAGTGCCACTTGCCAGGGCAGCGGCATCAATACATTCGCTTATGTTGAAATCTTACAGCGACTGATCACGCCAAAGATATATGTATGTATGGCTTGCTGGGCTCCATGTGTTGTCGATTTGTATATGAGCACACATGCATACAGATGCAAACATACACACACACACACACATACGTATCTGTTGTCGGTGTTTGCTTTGTATACATCCGGAATAGTAGCGTGAGCTGCTGCCGACGCCGACGCACACATTTTATTATTTCTCTTTTTCTTTTTTTTTTATAGCGATTACCATATTGAGAAATTTTCAATTAAAATAACAAAATAAAAGCTAAATTTTATTATAGCAAACGAAATCAAAGAAAGAAGAACACTTTTGAAGAGGAATGGAAGTTATCGATTAAATAAAATATAAATTGTCATAAAAAAAAACAATTAAAAGGGAACGGTACATAATTAAAATGAAATAGTAAAAAAAGAAACACATTGCAGTTTATTTAAGAACAGTTTGTTTTATGTTCAATGATTCTACCTATTGCGGGGGTGTCTTCTTCCTCGCTCTCGCCCTCTCTCTCTCTCTCTGCACGAGTGAGAGAGCGTGTAGCCGACGTCATTGTGTGCGTTTGTGTGTATTGATTCTAACAGTGACTCTGTATATATGTGTGTGTGTGTGTGTGTTAGTATTGATTCTGACTCACGATCTTCGACATTCTTTCGCTCTCTCTCTCTCTCTCTCTTTCTCTATCTCTGTGAGTGTCTCGGATGCGTTTGCCTGCGGGTAGATTATATGTTTATAAAGAAATCTGATTTCGCTTGGAATGCGAATGTCTGTCTGTTTATTGGAACGCGAGGCAGGAGGGAATTGGTTGCATGTTGGAGCACTCCCAAAACGATTGCGAGAAGACTTAGAAAATAAATAACCAGAACTCTGTTGTGTAGGTAATCCCCTCACAATCCACATCCCCTTGAACTTTGATTATGCTATGCTACTGTGTGTGTGTTCGTGTGTGTGTGTGTGTTGCGAATGATCTGTGTGCTTAGTTATTTGCTGGCGGAAGTCTGCCGATTGATAGCCACATCCTTTTGGTTATAAATTTTTATAGCTTATTTCACATTTTTATATTCTTCGCTCATTCTTTTCTTTTTTTTACTTTTCTTGCAGATTGTAGAACATTTGTGGCTTGAGAATACTGTCAAAAGGATTTGATTACAATAAATAAAAAAGAAAAGAAAAAAACACGAAGCGCGTTGCATGTCCAAAATGAAAATGCTTCCAGTACAGCTATCATTGAATCCGCTCAATCCGAGCATCTGGAGCGATGTCCTTTGGCGCTGCCCACCACCACCATCCAGCCAATTGGCAGAGCTTAAAACACAATTACCACCATCACTGCCATCGGATCCGCGTCTTTGGAGCCGTGACGATGTTCTGGTCTTCTTGCGCTTTTGTGTGCGTGAATTCGATCTGCCCAAACTTGATTTTGATCTCTTCCAAATGAACGGCAAGGCCTTGTGCCTGCTGACACGTGCCGATTTTGGACATCGGTGTCCTGGCGCCGGCGATGTCCTGCACAATGTGCTACAGATGCTTATCATTGAATCGCATATGATGCAATGGCATTTACCCAATAGTCCTGTCACGCCTACTGGACGCTATCCCCTATCACCGCACAGTCATCCGCCAACACCCACATGGCCACCATTGAATGCCCCACCCGAAAGCAGTAATCCCTTCCACAGCAATAGCACAGCAGCAGCGGCACACATGGCTGCCCATCATTTTATGGCACCCAATTCCGTGACGCTTAGTCCACCGCCATCTGTTGATTCGCAAGCCAGCAGTCCGCCACAGCCTGCAGCTTATACAAATGGAAGCAATGGTGTTGTAGCCACATCAGCAACATTGGCAACAGCAACATCAAGTATTGCTGCCAACGGTGTCTCCTCCAGCGCCAGCAGCATAGCTAGCAATGGTTCTACCTTAAATGGTGGCGTACAACCCATGAAAGGTATCAGCAGCGCCAGCAGCAATCATTCAGATTCCGAAGAGGAATATTCCGAATCCATGAACAACAAAATTAATTCATTGCCACCAGCGCCGCTCTCATACAGTGCCGGTAGTCCACCTGGTACGCCAATACACAAGGATCTGAAACCCAATTGGACGCAACAGTTGACCAATAGTTTTGTCTGGTCACAGCAGCAACAGCAACAGCAGCAGCAGCAGCAGCAGCAACAGCCACAACAGCAGCAGCAACAGCAACAGCAACAACAGCAGCAGCAACAGCCACAAAAACTGACGCTTGAGAATACACCTGTTCCGGTGGTAGCACCTGGCACTGGTTCCATTTCGGCACCCACAACACCAAGTTATATGTACAAGGCAAAGCGTGAGTTCTTCCCAGAGAACTCGGAGCCAAATACAAGTGAGTATGACTCCAACCAGTTGTTATCGAATTGATCACAAGCACTATCGATTTATATTTTTTATCGATTGTTGTAAGTGCGTCTTATTAGAACTTCAATACGATTAACAACAATTTAAATTATATCCAATTAGAATATTATCTGATTTTTATTAAACTTTTCTCTAATCCTTTTATAGATGGTCGCCTGCTTTGGGACTTTCTGCAGCAGCTGCTGAACGATCGCAACCAGAAATACAGCGAACTGATCGCCTGGAAGTGCCGTGACACGGGCGTCTTTAAGATTGTTGACCCGGCCGGTCTGGCCAAGCTGTGGGGCATACAGAAGAATCATCTCTCTATGAACTATGACAAAATGTCGCGTGCCCTGCGCTATTATTATCGCGTCAATATATTGCGCAAAGTGCAAGGTGAGCGTCATTGCTATCAGTTCCTTCGTAATCCTACGGAGCTGAAGAACATCAAAAACATCTCGCTGCTGCGTCAGACAACGCCAGCCAATGGCACCACATCAACATCCAATCAGGTCAGCAATCAGGCGCCTAGCAGTCCGGCTGCAACAACCAATTGGACGCAACAACAGCAGCAGCAGCAACAGCAGCAACAACAACAGCAGCAACAACAGCAACAATTGCAGCAATCACCACAACGTCCAGCATCACGTAATGGACCGCCAATGAATCTGCCAACGGCTGCAGCTGTTGCAGCAGCCGCTGCAGCAGCCTATGGCCCACAGCCAGCATCGCCGCTGTTCATGCACGCCTTCCATTACCTGTCTGCGAATGCAGCGGCTGCTGTGGCTGCAGGTCCGCCGCCCAATTCACCAGCAGCTGTGGCATGTTTAACGCCAGGTGCACCGGGCAGTGTTAGTGACAAATTTCAGTTTCATCCGCTGAAGCTGGAGAATGGCAGCAGCTCCGATAGCGCTGGTGAGGATCTAAAGCCAACTGATCTGAGTGTTAGCAGTAAGAGCGCCAACAACAACAATAACAGCAACAACAGCAGCAGCAATAATAACAATTCTAACGAGGATTGCTATCCGTAAGTCCACGCAGCGGCAGCTACAAATGCAATCATACAAAAAAATCCATCAAAAGGCATATGCTAATCCTGTAATGGTCATCTTTGCAGGCTTATACGCAATGCCGACGGCTTGACCACCATTAAGCTGATACGCTACAATGATCAGCCGACGTCAGGGGAACATACGCATACGCCCAAAATGGAGGCTCCTGAACAGAGCTGCAGCTCACCCAACAGCTCACCCAGACCCATGGATGCACTTGACCAACAGCAATCACATCCTGTGCCCATGGATAGCGATTGCAATGGCAGCGATGAGACAGCATTTAGGCATATGCATTAGTTACTGTTGCCTTCTTATTTAATTCAACTCCATTAGGACAATCAGCTGCCTTTCTACACAATCAACCACACACATCCATACACACCCACAACATTACCTGAGCAACAATTGCAGCTGCCAAAGGGACCAGCAACAGCATCAATATACTTACAATTTATGCCGCCATGTGGGCGTGTTCGCCTTTTCTTGTACATACCACACACACACACACATATATTAATATATAAACACGCACATACATGCACACATACATTTACATACAAGATGCGTGTGTGTTAATTAGTAAATAGTTTTTGCAAAAAAATATATATATTTTATAGTATATATATATCAATATATATATATATATAGTATACACACACATATATATATATATATATATATATATAGAAATGATAAGTTAAGAAGTTCACACACACACATGCACACGCACAAAATCTATGCAATATACACATCCATACACTCACACAAACACACACACACAATCAAACACCATTATGTTATATATTTTAAGTAGCTTTTTGATCGGCGCAGCGCAGCCTTCAACGATTTTCAGTGTTATGTGCCAATTTTTCTACATAATTATTATAGTATATAATATAAATAATTAGAATAATATTAAGTTTTCAATCACACACACACACACACACACACATACATACATACATAGAACATACATTAATATATATATATATATACATTTATATAGATAATATACGTAGTTAGTAAGTGTTGCGTCACCTTTGAGCTTTACAATGTTGCCTCAACAATGGTTTCAATGAACATGGAAAACAAAATTGTTGCAAAAATATAAATATATATTAATATATATATATATATATATATATATATATATACATTTTATTTTATATATATATATATATAAAATTGTTAATTAAATGAAAGCAAAAAAAAGGAAAAAGAAAATTTATAAACATATTATGCGCCGAGAAGCGGCAAATTGCTTCCAATTCGATCAGCCATTTAATTCATTTCATTCAAATTAATTGTGATAATTAACAAAAAAAAAATACAAAATTAAAATTGAAATTGTTAATTAATTAACAAGTAAATACAAAAAAAAAAGAACTGCAACAGTTTTCTTTTTTAAGTTCTACTTTTTGGCAATTCAATTTTTATACTGTTAAAAAATAAAATTATTGGCTTCCATTTATATATGAAACAAAAATATAATACAATAACAAAAAAACTAAAAATTTTCTATATTTATATATACAAAATATTATTTAAGTTAAGTTCTCTTTTTTGACAGTAAAAGGAAACAAAATTTTGTTTGTTTTTTTTTTTTTAATTTTTTGCTGCAAATTTTGTAAGCAATTTATAAACGTTTATTCACATTTTGTCATTATAATTATCATACAATTAAAACACACACACATATATATATATAAAAACTGTAATTATTAATTAGCTTATATATATAATATTATATTATAATTATTATAACTTGTTTGTTTATTTCTTTAAAGCTAAGTTTAAACACACCGCCAATAGCTAATAATTAGCACTTTAGTGTCAGCCACAATACCTGTTCTTCCATTGAAAAAACCCTTATCGTTCTATGATTATAATATATATGATATGATATATATATATATATTTATACATATATATATCTATACGGTATGAGTTGATGTTTAGAAAATAATTATAATATAATTAAAAGAGAAAAAAAAAGTAATACAAATTTATATATGCAATAAATAAATGAAATTAATACTGAGCTCAATGATTGTTATTATTATTATGGTTATGTATACTTGATCCTTTTATGTACATCTATGTTGCTTGATTTTAAATCAACTCCTGATTGTCCAGAAATTCTCTTATCATATTCCGGCATGATTTAAGCAGCGCCTTGTTGCATGTTGCATTCACTTTTAGCTTAGCTTTCATTATGCCATTTCCACTGCTACTCACATTGCCAGTTCCTCCGCCACTTATGTTGCTGCTTCCACTTACATTGCCACTGCCAGTGCCACCAGTTGTATTTTTTGCTGTGGGTGTCAGTGAGCGTCTCAATAGATGTGGCGGTATGCTACGTTTCTTTAGCGGCTGTGCCGATGCTGCAATTGTACTACTGCGCACTTGCTCTTTGGGTGTACACTTATCGGCTTTTGTGGCATCTATGCAAGGCACCAAAGTTGCAGACGCTGTTGCTGATGGTGGAGGCGGTGGTGGTGTCGTATGTGCCACTGTACAGGTAGTTGCACTTGTGCTTATATCATATTGATAGCGTAACATAAGCAATGCAGCAGCTGCCTCCAGCTCCAGTGCGCCATGGGTATTTAGCATCGTTGATTTCTTAGATTCATTTAATTCTACCTTCGACTTCATTGCCATAACGGACATTCGACGTTTCATATTGCTGGTTGACACTCAACTGTTGGCCCGAATTGCAGTGGACAGTGTTTTTATAGAATCTCATAGATTTTTACCTGTTGCATAAAGCTACCTAACAATTGGTTTCTAGCCTGGCCCCCTAATAAGCAGCACCTTCTGCTAATCCTTGACAGCTGCAAACCAAAAGAGCCTGAGGAGTAAAAAAATAAACCTTTAAACTCTTTTATTTGCGGGCACAAGATTAGGTATATTTATGGCACGTCATAGGTTATGGTAATTTGGAAAGTTTAAGGATTCTTAATAAGGAAATTACAAGGACAATTAGAATTTGTCAGTTGATTTGCTTAGCTCAGTGCAAAACAATTGAAAGAGTTTTTTCGTTACTAATAACTAGCTTTTTTTTTTTAAATATTTTGTAAGTTCATATTTGGTGAGCCAGAAAGCAAAGTGTACTATTTTTACACCGTTAATTCTTGTGAGTTCATTGCTGCATACTTCCAGGTGAAAGCAGGCAATGTTTTTTTGTTTTATATATAACACGAATGTAATGTAATAGAGGTTTTTTAATGTTGTTGGCTAATACAATAACAGCCACAAATAGTAATTTATTTGGTCAGATATCGGTTTCATTTCGAATACATATGCCACAATCTATAATATGTAGCATAACTCGGATATCAAGGACAAGGCGTCCTATTGTGGAATACTCATAATCGAAACTTATATTTATTTAACAGTGCTGTGTTTATATCTAGAAGTAGTATCTATGAAACATGGTAAATGAATGATATTTAAAGAAAAATATTATTTTCATAACAATGAGAAATTTATCAAGTATAACAATTTGAATTAAAACAAAGTCAATGTCCATCCATGTCTTAATCAGAGGATGATTTAATTAGATGAAGCTTATGTGGTTAGTTTTTAATAGAATTTGTTGTGGTCCTGTTTCTCGTAACGTTTAACGGAACTGATGTCTGACTTAGCTTTGACTAAAAACAAGTATTTATTCCAAAATAATAAACTTAACATTAAATTTGTTTTGCAGCGCTTGCATTGTGCCTCATTTGTATAAGTACTTGTTAGATATTGTTCTATATACATATATGTATATAAAGGTTTATACACATATATAGAGATAATCTTTAGGCTTGGAACGTTGGATGATTCTTCTCATTATCTTTTTGTTTGTTATTGTTTTTAAATCAGTGTCCGCCAATAATACATACAATCAATAGGAGTATATCTGGATATTGTTCAAGAGTTATTAATAAAGTTTACTACGCATGAATCTCAAACAATTTAGCCACTTCGTTCAGGTCTTCATAGCTTTTGTTTTGATTAATTATCGTTCGTGCCAGTCCAATTCGATTAAAAAGATTCCATAATAGAATTCCAACAATCTTGTCATTCTTTAGATAAAATATGACACCCTTTCCATAGTTGGCCTCTACATTTGGATCACATTTGGGAGCTGTTGCACTGCCAGCGTTTGGTGGTTTATCGGAAGTAGTTGTATTTTCGCGTACCTCAGTATAACTGTCTGATCGCTTTTCTGGATCGGTAGGTACTGCAAATACGCCCACCGTGGGTAACGATGAGTCCACTAGGCCAATGCCTTCGTAGCCAATTTCTGGACCTAAATCAGACCAGAACATGCTTTGATGCTGATAGGGTTTTTCTGTAAGTTTGTCAAAATATAAGTAAAAGTCAATTCAAAATTGAATGTATACTTACTCGCTCCGGTCATGTTTTCACCGGCCAGCCGACCAGAGACAACAGAATGATCATGATGTTCTACTCGTCTGCGTCCAAGTAGCGGATCATAGAAACAAGATGCATCGCCGGCTACATATAAGTTGTTACGCGCCTCTAATTCGGCATTTACTACAAAGCCTCCTAGGCTACGATCAACCTCTAGTTTGGAGATACCGGCCATTCCAGTGTTGGGTGAACAACCAACACAGACAACTATAATGTCTGAAAGTAGAGTCATTCCATTGTTGAGCTCTAGCTTTATTTGATGGTTATCGCGTGAAGCAGAGTTAATTCGAGCATCTGATATAACGCAGACACCTTGTGCCTCCATTTTTCTTGTAGTCCAGCTACTCAAATAGTTCGGCAATACCTTGGACATATTGCCTTTTTCTTGAAATACTTGATATACTCTACCGCCTTTGTTCTCTTTGGAATAGTGGGCAAGCGAGCAAGCGAGTTCGCTGCCAACAAAACCATTGCCAACGATAGTAATTGAACGATTTTCTAATGCATAGCGACGCAAGCGATCAAAGTCATCGGGCGTACGATAGACCATAACCTTCTCTTGTACACTGGGCGGGGCATCGCGGAACATAGGCAGATTTTTAGGTGAACATCCAGTTGCTATAAGGCAGGATTCGTAACCGATTTGATAGCCATCGTTCAATGTAACAATTTGATTTTGGGCATCCACTTTTTTCACAGCGAAACCTTGAGCGACAGCTATGCCACCGTTTACGCTTTCTGACAGCTTCTCAGGATCCACAAAGAACTCATCTGGCTCAAAATACAAGCTGCCGGATAGCGTATATATTAATAATTTGAATTGATAGAATACTAAATGTATTCCTATACCTGCGCTCTGATCCCGTCCATTGTTTGAACCGATAGTCTTTGATGGGGTCCTCGTTGGGATTGGGAGTATACCATAGTTCTTTAGATAGAGGTGGTCGCATGTACGGCTTACGAAATTCGTTGCTGATCATCAGCACTTTGGCGCGAGCGTCATTTGACTTGATTGCACGGAAAGCAGAGAATGCTGCGGTACCACCACCAACGATTAAATACGGAACTGTTTTAGGCAACTTCTCGGAACTCCGGGGTGCTATGCGAATTTATAAAAAAGAATCAGTTAAGCCTTAAATTAAAGCAAATTGTCATACATTATATACTTACTCGTAATAAGTCCTGATATTTGTGCACGCTTTAGCTTATCTTCAGGACTTTCGCCGTCACCACATCCGTCGTCCTTTTTACGCGCAATTAACCAAGCAACCTGTACGACACGTGGTTTTTTTTAAGTGAAACTGCAGATATGTTCGAATTATACTTACAAAACCACCTGCTACAAGTGCCGCCAGTGCTCCAATTAGACATTTAAGCTTAAGTTGTTTATATTTTTCTGCAGCCTTGCGACCATCGTCATCGCCGTCACCCCCATGGCCCATTGCTTTTGATGTTTCGCTACGTAAGCGATTAAACTCTTCGCAGGGGTCCGTTTCCTTACATTTTGGATCCTGTGGCTCAAATGTTTTATCACACTGTGACGATTTTAGTACGTCTTGTGCGGTTGAATGCATTCGAGTATCATATCCCTGGAAAAAATAGCAACAACATGCAATATAAATATATAAAAATCGAAAACATGCAAATAAATTTAAGCTTAATGAATTCATTAAATGAATGTTAATTTAACAAATATACCACGCGAATATGTGGATCATTAGTATTCGGAACATTCATATTAACATTTGAAACATTTTGAGGTGGATTACACTCATCATCCCCTTCATTAACAAATTCCACTGCCTTAGGTACATTCATACAGGCATTGTTATTCGGATATTTATTGGCTTGTAATTTTGTACGCGCTTCAAGCGTTCGTTTCTTTACCATTTGATATAAACTATTGTGTGCCGGCCGATTAATTCCTACAAGTAAATAAAAACCAAATACAAATTAAATATTAAATATTAAATTTTATGCCGGGTACAAGATGTACATAACCTCAATAGAATAAATTGTGTGTATTTTTGTTAATTACTTACCAATTAAAACAGAGGGAAATCTTTGTGCTGTGGGTTGTATCCGTCTGTTGGCCAAGATATGTGCCTGCCGACAGAATTTTAGACACAAACATCTTACACTCCAAATGCTCATAATACCGATTAAAATAGTGTGGCAGGCAACAACAACAAGATTTAAAAGAAATGCTGGCTTTCTTGTGTAACAATAGTATAAATGTGTGTGTAATTTATAGATAAGTTAAATAACGTTATGTTTCCTTGATATGTGATTTATTTCTCTGAGTAAATATGATTCGAGCATAAGCATACACACATATTTTAAATGCAAAAAGTTTACCAATTTACATTACTTTACACACTTTCATAATAAACTACACTATGCCATTTTGACGTTAGCCAACACTGTAAGCATATTGACTAATACTGTCATTACCAGGGCTGCAAAACATGTACATATTCCTCACATCTACAATTTTATATTTTAAATTAAAAATAAACTTTCTAATAAATAAAGAACAAACGTATAAATATTTATTTATATTTGTGCAATTTTAGTCAAAATAAAATAAAATTTAAATACTTTTTATTATAAATATTATTTATCTGCAAAAGTTGGTTGTTTTATCGCTGCTGCATTTGCGCCGCTTACCGGCGGCTTAATACCCATTAGATTGCATAGCTCATTGCGCATTGGACGTATTTCTACCAATGGCACGGTCCAATCTGTTTCCGATAATAGTGAGAGAATATCATCCATATTGTCTTCAGGTATTTCGGTTACATCTCCATGTAATGCCAATGCTTCGTACAACTTTGTTGCTGCAGTTTTCCGGACATGAACATGCTGTAAGCCAAGAAATACTGATAGTTTAGATAGCACACGTTTGCTTAGACGAGGCACTTGGATCAGCTGGCAAAATGTGGTAATGCTCGTTGCTGTTTTATATAGTTTCTTGTAACCTTTGACCTCCAGGTTTAACAAACGAAAAATATCCTCTGCAAAAGGATTGCTTTCGTCATGCAAAACAGATTCAATAGTACCGGAGCCGATTAATATTTCTAAAAAGCTTAGCATTGGATACGTAACACGCTCATCATAAAGATGTTCTTCAAAGTTCTGTACAATTTCTGAGCACAAACGTGGTACCATATCCGTATTGGAACGTAAAAAGTTGAATAGAGCACTTGATGAATATTTGATCTGAAAAAATACTATTGTTGAGTGATAACTTCACTATATTTATCACCTTACCAGAGATTCAGTTAGCTGGCCTATGCTGGCACTAAGTCCCAGCAGCAGTCGTTTGGAATATTCAGGAAGGGCGAGTATCTCGCAAAATAGTGGGAATGTATGATCCGCAAACAACCATAGAACTGACGTATCATCACTAGGGAATATTTCAAGTAGACGTTCATGGGAACGTATATGAGGTATGGCTGGTTGTGCATGGATAAGGTTACAGCACAGACGTCCTGCCAGGCCACGCGTTCGATCAATTTTTTCCACCGCCTGCTGCATGAAGCCAACGATAATTTTGTGTACCTGCTGTGCTGTTAACATGTTCTCTGGACACTGTGTAACGATGTCAAAGAGTGCAGTCATAGCTGCTTCTCGTACCCAGGCACCTATATCACCTCGATTGTCCAATGTATATTCATCCAAAGCCAGCAACAGGCACTGTATAACTTTATCAAAATGGATGCGTTCAGCAAAGGAATTGATTTCATTATACCCAACAGTTTCTACCACCTTGCATAAAGCACGAACGCTTTGCTTTCGTGCCTCGCTCCATCTGTACGTTTGAACGTTTTCCTGATTTTCACATGCTATTTGCGGTGGCGCCGAATGCTTCACCAAATTATCCAGAACAGCGGTTAGATGCGAACGCAACAAAAATGCAGGTAATACGCCCAACGCTGACAAGTAACCCATGCGGACATGTTCCTCTAGATCATTTTGGGCTCCCTTAAGATAAGCATTAATGATGCGCTCATTATCAGAGTGTCTTGACTCTAAACAATAGTATGCTCGGCATAGTTCCGCGAACGCATGTACAGCTGCGTCCCGTATTGAGTTGGATTTAACTACGAGGCAAATATCGATGACTTCTTGCCAGCTAACTGCAAGGGAAGAAAGCTAAACTAGAGACAAAAACTAGTCAAGTTTAGTTCTTCACTTACCCAAGCACTGTGGTGTTACAGGTAACGTGGCCAAGCTGCAGTTGCGTATGAAGTTGGTTGTGCAGGACTTCATTAACTCGCCGCTTATTCCGCGATAATAATTTCGCTGATGGAATGTTTGAACGAGCTCATTTAACTCGGCTATCCGTTGGTTAGAAAGATAACTAGTTTCGGCGGATTCAGCATTTTTTTCCCGCAAACGCAACCCTAGAGTTATCTCACCCATGGCCAGAACACAGCCATGGCGGGTGTTAATATCAATTGTTTCAGTTTTAGTCAGAAGTTGAGGCATCACCACAGCAGCCATATATTCTGGTGCACGGTAAGTTAACTTGTGGAGCGCCTTGGCTGTTAGTTCACGTATGGCAGTGTCCCAGTGTCCCACTTTACGTTGTACGAGATGATCGATAAGTGGCTGGCGATATTCTTCAAACTGAGCAATGAAGTCACTGATGATAAGATAGGAGTTCTGGCGTATGCCCACAGAGAAAAAATCAGTTGCGGTTGAAATTTCAATGCCATGGGGAAAATTGCCAAGGCGACCAACACTCTCTTGAAATGCGGCAGATGCAGCACGTCGGCAGTTCACTTCGCGATCAAACACGGCCACAGTAAGCAAGCCAGAAGAAATTTGCTGCACAAATGGCTTGAGATCGTCGGGATTGTAGGCGCGCGCAAATGCCCAGCACATGTAGCAGGCGGCATCACGTATATGCTGACCCACGGACATGTACCCCTTCATCTCGTCATAAAAGAGCGCCTGCATCAGCAACGGCACCAGCTCGTGCAAGCGATAGGGCAATAAGAGTCCACGCTTGGCTAGCTCAGCAACTGCCAGGCACGCACCGTGCCAGGCTTCATGCGGCTCTAGAGGATTAAGTATGTCAATGACAGAGCCAATAACTTCATCGGCTAGTTCCTTTGGCAGACGATTGGTTACACGACCCAGGCCCTTTGCTGCACTCCAGCGTACATCATTGCCACCACTACGTAAGCCTTGCAATAGCTCCTCAATTACCTCCTCAATGGAATCAGGTACTATAATCTCTTCTCCATCATCAACATCTTCTGCAGTAGCATGCGCCGCCATTGAATCCCCTGCAGCACTCGATTGTTGTGTCAAATTGCTGACCAAAGAACGTGTTCCTGATGTAAAAAAGGTGTGAAAAATATTTTTAAAAAGTGCACTAAAAATGAAATACTTACCACGCTTGTAGCGCCATCTAGCTATGCGTGGCTTTAAGTGCACCAGTCCCAGACGTTGTATAATCTTAACATAGTATTTATATTTCAGAAAATCATTACTATCCTTATAATGACAAGAAACAATCCATTGGAGCAGCTTATCCGCGTAAGGCAATAAATCCTCACGCTTGCCATGTTTCAGTATAGCCGCAATAGCAGCAAGTTGCCCAAACTTGACTTCAATCGTATTTGCCTGATGCTGCCCGATAATCCAGTCAAAAAAGCGCTCCAAGTACAAATCTTTAATGTCAGCACGCACAAAGTATTTGGCTGCAAGATAGGCAGCCATGCTGCTGCAGGTGTCATTCGTAGATGCGTATAACTTGCATAATTCAAAGATGCGCTCCATTTTGGACGTGGTCCCAGAGTTTTGGGTATTTACATGATTTACTATGCAGTTATTTGTGGGTGGCTGAGCTAGTCCTGTCTCATAGACATCAAGGCGGGCCAGGTGAAATGGATTAAGTACTACTATGGACATCCAGAGTAAGAGCATATAGCGTGTCTCCCAATTACTAAATGCTTTTGGATCCTGCTTTCCTAGCAGCTGGAGCACAAACTCCAAGTCACTAAGTTCATGTGGCATAAACTTTACAAGCACTTTGTAAGTGCGTACTTTGCTTATAATGTAGAGATACTTAAATGCGGCATCCACATGACCTGTTATCATCTCTGGTTGTCGTATTTTATTTAAGAGAGACGTTAACAGTAACTCCAAATGTGGATCCAATAAATGTGGTTGCTCCTGGTATCGGGAAAGGACCTGTATATATTGCTCGAAGTCGCGTTCAAAGGCGCTGTCTTCAATTGGCTTCATTCTCTCAATCATTTGTAGCACCTGTTCCAGTTCCGCAAAATGCTCCAGTGCATTCACAGGCAAATCTTCATCTTTTACATCCTCGCTTTGTGGCATCGTAATAATTTATTGATTAATACAGATTTTTCCTAACAGCCGGTACAAATGGAATTTGTATGTATTCACTCTCTCTCTCTCTCGTTCTATAAATTTTAATGTATTACAGTTCCGTTTTCACTGTTCCTAAACATATGATTCACTGCATTTGCTTGACAGAAGTAGCAGCTGCTGAGTATTTATTAGGGTTGCCAAGAATCTTGTTTAATGGTTATTTCTTTAGCGATACGGCAAGATAAGCATCTGTTTAATAAAATTAATTTAAATTTAAAAAATTTTATTTACTTTCTGTATACATTAATGCTAAAGATATTTATTAACTGATTTAATGAGACCTTTTATATGTTTTGCGACAATTTGAAGTAAATATAAAGACATATTTGTGTTAGTTTTGCAATTTGACAGCCCTGGCACAATCGCAAAAATTTGTTTACACGCTGTAAAAGTATTTTTTTTAGCGCAAGGATTTGTGTGCCCTAGGCGCGTTACTAGTCGCATTCAACAATTAAAATGAAATGTGATAATTATCGTTTGATTATTGAAGTTGGTAGGCGTCGTCCTCTATGGGATTCCACCATGCAATTAAGCGTACGCAGAGATGTTGGTCCAATTCAATGGATGGAAGTTTCAGAGATAATGCAATTAGACGGTAAGTGTGTATTATTATTTTCATTCATTCTTATTTTATCTATACCTGTGTATACTATTAGTATCTTCTTGCAAGAAACGCTTTAAGGCATTGCGTGATAGTTATCGTACAGAGATACGTAAAATACAGCGGCGTCAGATTGAACACTCAAACTGGACATATTTTCGAGCATTGGAATACCTGCGACACATTTTTGATCCCGATAGCTTAGTACCTTTTTCACCGTTGCCATTTGATATTGAGGAATGTGTTGCAAATGATCATAAGTTGGATGACTTTATAATTGATGCAGATAATGATGATTCATTTGATTTTGACATAATGGGCGATATATTTAAACGTGAACCGATAGAACCGCAAGGAAAGGCTTCGGAATCGGATATGTCTTTGGTCAATAACCTATCTTGTGACCTATCAATGTCATTAAATCACTCAATAGAAACATCACCACGTTTGTTATCACCACTATTGCCAAATGCTCCGCCTGCAAAACGCAATTGCCGCCGTGACATCTCATTATCGACCGATGGCTTCCATAAAAATGGAATTTATACCACAATGAGGAAAACATCACCATCACCAGACTCTGATAAGGGCCACAAGGAAGATCCTGATTATAATTTCCTAGTAAGCCTACTGCCACATGTAAAGAGTCTGTCAAATATGAACAATATGAAGTTTCGTGCTGACGTGAGTCGTATGCTCATGGATTTAAATCAGCAGGATATGCAGTCTGCATTGCCACCGCTGCACTGGGAGCACGATAAACGAGGAACGCAAAATATGCCTAAGGTCATAAATGCGTCCAATTCCAATTGTCTGCAAATAAATGAGTCTAATCGAAATAAACTTAGTATCGGTAACACACTTAATGGAAGTGCAAATGCTGCATATAGTTCCATTATTGAGTGTGATGTTAAGATAGAAAATGATACCTTGTTTTAGGGATTATCAATAAACTAAGATGTATATACTAACAACATACATAGATTTAGATAAAAAAAAAACAAATTGGCTGCATCCAAATCTAATATCTAATAACACTTATTCATTACTCATTTAAAAATCCTAAAAAAAAAACACAGTAAACATGATACTAAACATAATTGTACCTCTTTCAAATATATAAGTTTGAAAACATTTATAAAATCATTTTGAAATTTAGAAAATAGTTTCATAATCACAATTTATCATTCATAATCTTATTGATTATAAGTGTAGAATGTAATACATAAAAGTATGTCAAGTAAAATAATATGATTTCATTTATTATGATGTGTTATCTTTACACTAGCCTTATCTTTAATACATTTTGATAACTTATAACTGAAATTATCGAAATTGGCGGTGAATGGCAAATTTGGCAAGCTGCGTGGTGAATGCCGTATGAGTCAGCTGTTTCGGTTGTAATATTGGAATTGAACATACATCTTTTCGTATTTGCCACCATTTTGCAGTGTTGCGCTCAGGGGAGTAGTTGTTTTAAGCAAGTTGATAAGGGACAATGGAAGATAGTTCTGATGAAGAGTTCTTGGAAACGGAGTGGATACCGTATAGTGAGCGTACCGATTGGGCTGATATACAGCCTCTCCCACAAAACGATGGTGCAAATCCAGTTGTGTCTATAGCATATAGTCCAAAGTGTGAGTATACCAAGACAGTTGAGTATTTATTTATTATTAAAATTTTAACTTTAGTTCGGGAAGTGTTTGACTATATACGCGCAATTATTGCAAAGGGAGAAAAATCTGAGCGTGCCTTAGACCTGACCACAGAAGCACTGCGTTTAAACCCAGCCAATTATACGGTGTGGCAGTACAGGCGTGATATATTGCGGGAACTGGATGCAAATCTACGAGATGAATTAACCTATTTGGATGAAGTTATTGGACAAAATGCAAAAAATTATCAGGTATGGCATCACAGGCGAGTTATTGTCGAAATGATGAATTCTGCCGAATGCGAAATGGAGCTTACACAAAATGCGCTAGATAACGATGGCAATGCAAAGAATTATCATGCTTGGCAGCATCGTCAATGGGCCATACGCACTTTTAAGTAGGTTTTTTAATCGCAGCTGTATTTTATATACAAAATATTGTATTATCATTTTATTTTGGTATGTAGCCTTTATGATGGTGAGCTGGAGTTTGTCGATCGTTTGATTTCTGAGGACCAACGAAATAACTCTGCCTGGAACCAAAGATTCTTTGTGCTCAAGCATTTGGGCTTTACACCAGATGTAATACAAAGGGAACTTAATTATGCAATGGATCGCATACGGTTTATAAAAACTAACGAAAGTGCCTGGAATTATCTGGTTGGCATACTACGTCAAACTAAAAGTGGACAATTACATAGTCATCCAGAAGTTGTCACATTTGCGGAGGGTCTATACAATGCTGGCAATCGTTCACCATACTTATTATCATTCCTGATTGACTTATATCAGGAGCAGGCACTTGCAACCAATGACAATCAAATGGCACAAAAAGTATATACACTCTGCGATGACTTGGCCACCAAGTACGACATTATACGCTGCAAGTACTGGTTGTATATAGCTGATCATTTAAAAACAGAACTTACAAGATCTAAGGATACGGAACAGCCATAAATTAACGTTTTTATGCCTAGTACTATGTACTGCAGATCTGCTCTAAAAAAAATACATACCACATTAGTCTATACACAAAGTGTACAACTAATTAACAGATTTATATGGCCTTGCGTTTGTTTACTTTATAGGCTAAATGTTTGTACACGTACATTTCATTAGCAATCAAAACAGAGATAAGAAGTATACGCAGTGTTTGTCTCCGCTTGCAGTAATATTTAGAATGTAAATTAAATGGGTTTCTACTGTCAAGATATTAGAAGTAGAATTTATCTTTCAGTTTTTAGATTTTATTTTTTTAGTTTCGAGTACATACAATATAGCAGTTGGTAATATATAACGTAGTTTTTGTGTTTTTTTTTTTGTTTTATTTGATTTATCTTGCGTATATTTTGGATTTTTTCATAATGGAAATGGTTTCAATAGGTAAAGGCAAAAGCAAAGGCAATTAGGAGTTTTAGCTACGACATTAATGGCATTATGACAATCTATTCATTGATTTATACCTTTCTTTCTTTGTCTGTTTTTACCTTTGCATAGTTAAAATGTACTTAAAATAAAGCAGAAGACATCTTTGGCGTGTTTTTATTTCCGTTTCATTTTTTGAGTTTGGCTAAAAATTTTAATTTTTTTTTAAATTTAATTTAATTTTTATTTTTGATGTAGGAGCAAAAATCATTGAGTACTCTTTGCATAGTTTAATAAAATTTCATAATAATAAAATATATATATTTTTGTTTTGTATTTTTTTTTGTTTGATTTTTTTTGTTTTGTTGCTTTTGGGTATATATAAATTTGAAAAAGCCTATAAATCCAAATATTAGTATTACAATAACATATTTTACTTTTTAAATCAAAGCAGCATTTCGCCCTGGGGTCATGGCAAACATTTGGTTTAAAATTATCTTTAGAAAATAATAATAATATATTAATATATCTATATATATAATATTTTAGAAAAGTGAAAGCTTATATGCTCCATGACCCATATCGTAAAATGTTTGGTACCAAAACCATATTTTTCTTTTTTTTTATGTATTCATTTTTAAAATTGTTTTTAGCCTGTTCTGATTTTGCGTGGAGTCGGAAAAAAGTTTTTTGTGTTCTTTTGTAACCATTTTAGTTGTTGTTTTTTTTTAAACACATAAATATATATATATAGATATATATAATTATATATTATAAATATATATTTATATAATAGTTTATAATAAATTTATATGCTCTCTTAATAATCGCACCGAGCTTTTTCTCATTATAAATTTTCATTTTGGATTACGGATTCCAGTTTTGTATAAGCATTTTTAGCAAAAAATTAAAAAGTTTTTCTTTTGTTAATTTCTAAAAACTGTCTTTCTGTTTGTTTGTTTCTTTGTGTGTTTCTTTCCTATTTATTGTTTACATCAATACGTAGAATTTTTGTATATTTTCTTTTTATATTCACTTTCGTATATATATAAAATAAATCATTCTTCAATGACTAACATTCATCATTCATTGTGGAAAACACGCTGCTTTTCTTTTTGTTTTTTTTTTTGTTTTTTTTTTTTGTATGTGTTTGAGGAAGCTTCATATACCATCTATAAATATACTCGTACACATGTATATACATACATATATACACATATATGTAAATACTATGTAGATATCCGATTTTTATATAATATAATTGTTAAAAAATTTAACGCCCCTTGTGCCTTGCTATATTAAGTTCTATGTTCCATGTAAGTACAATCGATCTTCGACAATGAGTCTGTCTCCTCCTATAGGTGCCTAGGTCTAGATGCTTATAACTTTACATTCACATATATATATAAGTATATATGTATATGTTTAACGCTCCAATCAATCTGTAATTCTCTTTAATGCAGCTCTTGGAGTTGCATTCTATTTATCCTCTCCGATGCCCTCATCAGTTGTGGTCTTACGCTCTCTAGCCTCTTCGTTGCTGATATCACATTTTTCAGCCAACATATCCTCGATGCCCTCATCATCAACTGCCTGGCTTTCACCGGGCACATGCTTGCGCCTGGATACAACACACTCCCCCTGAGGTAATGGCGGAAACTTGGCATAGGATGTGTTACTAATTGTGCCCACAGTGCTATCCTCATAACAATCGGGTGTCATCCGCACGCGGCATGTCTCATATGCCTTGACATAGCCCAATTTTGTATACAGATTCCTGGAAGCATCATTTTGTGGACGTATCACAACGAAAGGTGTATAACCGCGTTCAATTACAAGCTGAGTCAACGCTTTGGCTAGACGAATGCCATAACTATATAATGATAAATGAAAAAGAAAATGAAATAATATTAGTTATAAGAGAGTGCAAAAGGGTTTATTAAAGTTATTGTTGTATTACCCCATGCGTCGATAATCTGGACGTGTTTGCATTGAAAACATAGCGCCATAATATGAATGTACCATCCATGCAGCCAGCTCATTGGTATCTTTACGAAAGATACCCAAACCAGGTAGGACACGCACAAGTATATCAAATAGTTTAACGGATTCAATTTCATTGGCCGGATATAGATCATGTATGCCCTGTACATTATCAAGTGTCAATAGACGCATCTCAGCATTCTCTGGCAATGGTTCTAGCTCTAGCTCCGTATTTAACTTGTTACATACATAGATATCACCGCTTAATCGCTCCATAAGACCAAACTTTGAATAGAAATCATCCAGGCGATTCATAATAGAGATGTGCGTAAAGTTCAGGTACAATGGCTTCTGCCAATCTATAAGTACATCTTCGGTGCGCATTAAATCGACATGCTCGATCTGATTTGATGGACAAAATATGCCAAGTGTTTGGTATATATTCTTGTATGGCTGTTGAGTGCATCCTGGAAAATGTATTATTATCGGTTTCTCTGGCCAATCCTTAGTAACATAAAACTTAAAATCCCAAATACGATCATTCAGGTACGTTTTAATCGTTTGATGTAACTATAAGCAAGTAAAAATAATGATAGCTTAATATTAATAACAATATAATATATTATATAAATATGAAAAGTCATTTCAGCGGAAACTTATTTAATATATACGGTATGTCTGCAAATTTAATATTTTCCGTATAACAAGTTATAGAGGTTCTTAAAAGCACCTTCCTGATATTTAACTATTTTGCACAGCTAACCTTTTTTTTTTACATAAAATCGAAACTTTTACTAACAGCGAAAACTCCAATGCCGCGGAAAATTGTTGAAGCTGGTGCCAAGCCAAATAGTTCTGAAGCTAAATTGCAACCCCAACTCCAGTTCGTCTCCAACTACTTTGCACAATAGAAGGCATTGTGGGTAAGAGTGGAGCAGTGGAGCAGTGAAGGGAGACCATAGGCGGAAAAGCGAACTTGAACACGTGATGGCTTTTGGTTTTTGGCGAGAGCATTAAAAATTTATATACAGAACCGGGCGTTAGCAATGGAAACAGGTCAACATGGTCGATGGGTAAAACTGAATATATAATGGTAAGTATGGGGATTGCATGACTTTGTCGGGCAGAAGCGATTTTTTTGTTTTTATGCCAGGTAATTTATTGTCTTAAAATTAGCTGAGAAAAAGGCG
Organism: Zygothrica quintamaculata; assembly: GCA_037044455.1. Classification (NCBI taxonomy): domain Eukaryota; kingdom Metazoa; phylum Arthropoda; class Insecta; order Diptera; family Drosophilidae; genus Zygothrica; species Zygothrica quintamaculata. The sequence continues at coordinate 97,132 of JBAMBS010001613.1, read as the reverse complement.
TGTCTCGTGCGAGAGTTTACTGTAGTATGAAGTACAAGTAACTTTTTTATAAGTTAAAATCAGAATTATTTTTCTATAGCTAGCTATAGTATAAGGTTACCTTTAATGATTCCGGCAGATAACGTTCTAATGTTACCAAAATTTCTGGAAGCTCTGATTCATGCACCAAACGAAAGTGTCTACCTTCAGGAATGATTTCCATTTCTGTAAAGGAAAGAAAATATATAAAAAATTCAATATATTTATACAGCATTCATTTTATTCCCAAAATTTAAATGTCTTGATTATTTTTTTAATATTTATTTTTGGATGCCACCCATCCTATTTGCCGCAGCAATAAGCCCAATGGGGCATCACGTTTTGGCCTCTGTCAAGGCCAAAAGGAATTGCAAACAGCAAGAGAAAATAAAAACCAAAACCAAAACCAAAACCAAAACCCAATGATGACAGCCGCAACTTTTCTGATGATGTTGTCATTTTGGCTAATAGTATATATCCGGTACCCGCTCCGCCTCTTTAATATATATATATATATATATATATATATATTATATATATATATATATATATATATATATATATATATATATATATATATATATATTACATATGAGGACATCCGTTATTAGGCCAATTTGGCGCTATGAAAGCTATTTGTCAAGACATATATTAAGGATTTCTCTTACCCTTTTACCCCAATAAACAGTTTAGTTGGATAAAACGAATCGATTTTCTATTGTTTTCTTTTAAGGTTCTTTGCTTTCGCCTCTACCAGATGATATCACTCATATAGCATAGGAATAAGCAAGCAAGCTTTGCTTACGTATCCTTGATTTTATATAAAGATTCTATTATTCTTATATAGAAAAGATTTTAAACTGTATTATACTATTATTTCTAAATATAGGAAAAAAGTGATTGTACTTTAAAATATCAACCCTGAAATTATTGCATACGAAATCTGATTATATATACTATATAGTATGTTTGTATGTATATAGTAAATGCTGGCCTGATTAGCTGTTTGACTGATTGATTATGTGATTGATTGGATTGAAGCATTGAATATCATTATTTGTTCTGGTTCCCCCCTCCCTCTTTGTTGTTGTTAGTCTGCGGGGTTACTATGACTATTTATTACTGTTATTTGTGTCGAGCACCCAACAGGGCGTAAATACTTGTACGTAATAGCTAATGTTCTAATAGTAGTTGGCATGTTAAAATTAGTATTAGTATTAGTATTAGTATTAGTATTAGTATTGTATTAGTATTAGTATTAGTCATGTTCTTATGAAGGAACTTACCAGTGCAATACAAATCTGTGTGTGCGTTGGTGAGTCTATGTAGTGGTATTTGACTGTTGTTGTTTCTTGTGTATCAGTGTGTGTTTCTGTGTGTATGTTTTATTTTTGTTTTATATACACGCAGCTGCAACTGGTCTTATACTCTGCTATGGACACGATATGTCTGCGTACTTGTATATCCGACTGTCTCTCAGACAGGGACACGGATTAACCGTAGAGACAGGATTTGTGTGCTGCTGCTGCTTCTGCTTATAAAACAAGTACAAAATCAATATTAAGCATATCTAATCTAGATTTCAGGTAGACAGTTTTAACACCATAGCACAGCATATGGTCATGTGTGCAGGTGGTTATATTATAAGTCCGGGTTCTACGGGTACAATGCTACCAGAAATAAATTGTAACCATTGCAAGCAACAAAAGCAAGAAGTAAAAAAAAAACATCTGTTCCTCTTACAGCTTTATTATGTTTACTTAGACACTAAAATATCGTTGCCATTGACATTTCACAGCAGGCTGACCTCTGGGACGACAACAACAATAACGGCGTTATGTCCACTGTGAGTTGCCAGACAAATGCGATTTTGATTCCCAGATGTATGTAAAATGTGTGTGCGTGTGTGTGTGTGATTAGCCCTTATACCACCATAATACACCTATAACTATTCCCTTTTTCTTTTGCATTCCCCATTGGCAAGTCTGGCAGGCCGCTATGCACGTAGCACTTGTCAGCCAATTAATATTTGTTTTTGGCCAAAATAATTACGAAACGCTTGCCCGTCATGCGTTCAGTTTCTATACTCTAAGCTCAAACAGGTACAATGACTATGTTAATGAAATGCTGAATTTTTTCTATATGAATATTTTTACGTTCAATATCAATTTGTAAGAGTTTTTTTTTTCTCTTAATTTGGAAATATTTGACATAATTTTTATTTATAAAAAAAACGTAAATTTCTAGATCAGGAAAATAAGTATTTTTTTATGCATAAAACAATTTTATACATTTTTAAAATATTATATATTATTATATACAACTATTGCTTGAGTTTCTATTCAAGAAGAACTGCTATAACTTTTCAATAACTTTTATAAAATTTCTTAGAATTCCCAGGGTAATTTTTTTGTGTAGATCAATATTGTACTTAAAGTGCGAGTGTCTATATATACAAGAAAAATATATAAAAAATATATATATAAAATATATAATATATACATATTCATGAAAATGCAGAACGGTACTAATTGACATGCACATGTGCATACAAGGGTTACAATGCATTTACATATTTGTTTTCAATAATTTCTTTTTGTACCGCAGAAAAAATAAATAAAAATAAAAGATTTTTATAGAAAATATGATTAAGCAATTTAATTTAAGTTTATTAAAATACTTACAAAAAATATTAAATCCGTTGACCTTGTAAAAAATTGTTGTAGTTTTTTTCTTTTTATTTGTAGTGCTGTTTGCTTTTTTTTTCTTAAAACTCGATTTCAATAAACTCGAGTTTTTGAAGTTTGCGTGTGTTTTATTTATTTTATTAATTATAATTGATTTTAATTAGTTGTTGTTTAATTTGTGCAGCTTTTGTATTATTTTAATTTGGTTATATTTGTTTCATAAATTTCTATGAATTTTTATTTTATCGCTTTGTTTGTCGATTTGATTTGCTTTTTAATTTTGTGAAAAAACGTGCATTATGAAAATAAATTTTATATTTTAATTAGTTTAGTTTTTTTTAGTAGTTTCTTTTATGTATTCGAATCACAGATGTTCTTTTAATTATTAATTAATTTTTATTTTTGTTCTTGTTTTATATTTTCTTTTTTTTTTTTCAATAAAATTGAGTGCAATCTAATATTTTATTTAATTTGATTTTTTTGCTGTTACAAAAAATATGATTTTTTTTTTATTTTTTGTTGTTAACTTTGATATTATTAATTAAGTTATAATTTGAATTTTTTTTTTTTTTTTTTTAATTTGAATTAGTTTTAAAATTTCTCTTACTTTTGTGCTACGTTGGTTAGGCCTTTATGAATGGAGGATCTGTCGGCAGGCTGTGAGAGAGAGAGCTAGAAAGAGAGCCTAGCAGATGCTGCTGCTGTTGCAATAAAACAACAATATCTATATACTATACATACATATAGTATTTACGGTACGAGTGTGTGTCTGTGTGTGTGTGTGTGTGTGCTGGTTAATTATTGTTAAATATTTGTCATAAACTATTTTTTCTTGTAGTATTTTTTTTTTTATTTTGTTTTTCACTGTTAACTTAGAATCTTGCGTATAGCCCCCGTTGCACCTCCTTCACAGACAGGCCTAACCAGCCAGGAAAGCCCTTTTAAAGGTTTTAATTTTCTTCTTCTGCTATTATTTGTTTGTATCCTCAGTAGATACAACAACAGGCGTCTGCTAGTCCAGCATGGCGGCTGAGGACGTGTTATATATGGAGTTCGTAATGGTGTTGAGCTTCACTCTGCTTGTTGTTGTCGCTGCGATTGCTGCTGTTGGTATTGCTGTGTTGCACTCACACTTCAGTCAGTATTGCATATATATCATATATATATTTATAAAGAGAGAAAAAGAGAGAGCAGCAGCATACAAAATCTTTTTTTTTTAATTTTCTTTTTAATTTTTTGTGTGTTTCCTTCTGTCTGCTTCTAATTTTTCACTTGTTTTCGTTGCAATTTATGTATTTTCACGAAAATTGATTTTCTACGTTGTTGGCCTGGTTGTGACTCTGGCTTTGATTACTGTTACTGCTACTGCTACTGCTAATAGTTACTCTCTCTGTAGCTACGTGGGCTGTACACATACATATGGATAGGCTATGGATTTAGATAGCCGTTGCCTTTAGCTGGTGTTATCCTGATGTATTGTTAAGTTTTGTGTGGCGCCTGGTTAGTTGGCTTCTGTTATTTGGTTTTAGTGCTTCGTCGTAGTCCAGCTTCAAGGACGCGCCATTCGGACACACGCACACACGTACACGAGTTAACACACGCGGCACACACGCACGTCGCAATAGTAGTATTCCTACTAGAAGAAGAACACACACGCAGCAAGAAATTTAATCCGTCTTTATTTTATTTTTTAATTGAATTGTTATAGAGTTTTTATTTCGGGAATGACTCCGTTTTTTCTGTTAAATTTTATTTTCTCTTTGTGGCTATTGTGTTTGCTGTTGCTGTTGGTATTGTTGTCCAATTCGTTGTGGCTTTGGCCAATGTGCTGCGCCTTGGAAGTTGTTTTGGAATTGGAATTGGCGAATCGCAAAACCGAACTAATCTGACTGACTGATGACAACGAACTGATTCTGAATCCAAGGAGCAGAACCAGATGTTGCCACAAGTTTCTATATTTATTCGTTTGTGTGTGTTGCGAATCGACATTGCAACGTGGCAACGTCGTCGTCGTCGTCGTGGTCGCTGTCGCCGTCGTTATTACCATCGTTTTGCCGACGATTTTATTGCTGTTGTTGTCGGGTATTTTTTGTGCGTCCTCGTCCTCGTCTCGTTTTCGTTGGCGATTTTCTTGAATACCCTTGCAAAAGTGTTTACAACTTTGCCCTTCGCTCTGTAACGTACCACAAAACAATGTCGCACATCCCTTAATCCAAATAATCCTTAAAAAGGTTTCACATTAAATTTTCTACCTGTTTTACAAAACGACTTTCCGCTCAACAATAACAACTGTTTTCATCTTACTTCTTCATACAATTTTCCACTCTGAGAATTTTCATTGCCTACTTTTGGAGCGTACTTGTTTTTCCAAAGAAATTTCCAATTCACCTCGCTCATTGAATTTTATTTTAATAAACATATAACTTACTTTATAAATTAAACAGAGAACTCAAATTACTATTATAAATATTCAATTTTAAAACTTTATAAAATTATTAATTAATTACATATTTGTTTTAATCTCATATTTATTAATTTATTGTCATTATGGTTATTTATCGCTATTTGTTTAATAAGTCTTCCATCTGAAAGGTATTAAATATTCGGTATGTTGCGAACACTTTGTTTTGCATGTTACCATCACAATTAAATGCCGCCTGCATTTGTGTTTGTATTTTCATGCTCACATGTTGCCCAACGACTCACAGCTGCTCTCCGCGCTCTTCTGCCTCTCTCACACTCTTTCTCTCTCGCACACAGAAACATTCTTTGACATTGCTGTTTCTGTTGCTCTCAAAACAAGGGACTGAGTAAAGGAAGTATCACAAAGAGAGTGCAAGACAGAGAGAGAGAGAGAGAGAAAGAGAAAGAGAGGAATGTGTTCGGTATTGCGTTGCGGCATGCAAGCAAGCAGAGCCGAAGAACTCTAACCCCCGTCTGGCTCCTTTATGTGGGATAGGAAGTTTGGCAGTTCGCAGTTCACATTCTGCTTCAATGCTGGCCACGCTGCGCTGCTTAGCGCAACTGTACATAAAGCAGCAGTAGCACTAGCACCAATAATAACAACAGCTACAACAATAATATATACCGACTACGGCGTCAGCGCATTAAGTATACGCCACGTAGCGTCACCATTAGAACGTGCACGTGTCGCCGGTGAGAGAGAGTTAAGTTCAGGACCCCCTTGAGATTACGATTCCGGCAAATTACCAACACATAAACAAACACACACACACGAACACTCTCTCACACTCTCTTTCACTTTCACACTTTCTCTTACTTGGAATATGTTATGCTCATTTGTTTTTGTTTATACCGCACAGCTGTGGGGCAGTCGAAAATCATTTTAATCGCCACTTTTTGGGCGTTTTATTTTTTATTTATTTATTTTTTTTTTTTTGCTGAGGATTGAAGCTAACCGTTAGATGCTTTCTTTTCAAGGTCATTATATGTATGCGTGTATGCGTTTGTGAGCTTGTGTCCGTGTATAGATTGACATTTTTATTTGCGTCAAGTTGCGACATTCAAAAACTATTCGAATAATAGTTACAGTAATTAAAATAGACACACTGAGTGTTGCATTGGAGCTGAGAAAAAATGTTGACGCTTGTTGGCTGAAGCCCCATGCATCAGCATGAATCACGCAAGCCCCGCAGCACGCGAAACACACAAACAAAATGACGCCAGCCAGTGCCACACACTAGCTCCAACTCCGTACTTTGGCACCACAGCAGTTTCTATTTTGACAGTTCGCACCACGCGTTCTGTTGATCACACTGGGTGTGTGTGTATATATGTAATTCTGTGAATGTGTGTGTGTGTGTGTGTTTTTATTACAGATACACCAATCGTTATTCGATGCGCTTATTTCTAAGGAAACATCAGTCATAAAAGAAAAACTAAACGTATAAAATTAAAACAAAAAACTGTTTTGCATAGACAAGTTTGGAGTTAACCATTGTTTTGTTTTTTATCAGGTGTTTGGCATTTGTTAGTTCCTAAGTTCTGTGGCTTAACAAGGTCCTAAAGCCTGTTTAACCTATTAAAGTTTAGCCACAGAAACGTAACGCCTTAACTTTAGTGAAATTAGATAAAATTTTATGCGGTATTTTGCTTATTAAATGTTCTGCCAATTATATAAAATACATACAGACAGTAATAGCCATAAAAAGATTCTTTGAGGGCCAACTGAATGTGTCAGTGTCAGTTGACTAACGGCCATACGCCACATACTGTCTTTTGGTTATAGTCAAGTTGGCGACCAAGGTTATGCCTTCTTCTTAGTCCTGGCATGGAGTTTGGTGACGCTGGCCTTTAATTAGCTTTAGTTGTTGACGATACCGAATTACTCATACGTAACGTTGTGCGGGCAAACAGGCAGAAAGGAAATAGGTAGCGCCTTTTGTTTCTGTCGGGGCAACCAAACACTAGACTCCATGTCCATGGCAGAACGAGTGCCTTTTGTATGGTCAAACGTGCATAGCTGGCACGTGTTTTAGTAGTTAGGCTTACGGCAACGGCAGGCACATTACGTAGAAATCCGGTAAAGGGGTAAAGCCTGTTAATGTCAGGGTCAAGTTTTGTTGCATTGGCAGGGCCAATTCGTTTTACATGCAAATAAATATATATATATATCAGCTGTATTGTTAAATCTTTCTCGATTTATATGCCTATATTATATTTGTATGTGTGAATAAATTTTAAAATAAAAACCACAAAGAAAGTACAGTTTATATTGATGTTGTTGCTTGTATTCATATTGTTGTCATAATAATGAAAGCAACAATATTTATATAAAAGTAATTGACAGCAACAACAGTTGCACACATTCCGCATTGGGGACATTGTGCCACATATGCATACACGTGGTAAAGACAGCACACCAAAATAATGACCTTGACATGACAGTTGGCAATTAGAGTTATTTTCATTTGCTATTAGGGACATCTTTGTTTAAGAGCACATCTGGCAGACAAAGTGGTAAAAAAAGCGCATATATAAAATATTTAGTTAATGATCGTTACAGGCTGTAAGTTCCCCTAATGGTATCCGAAAATATACGAACATTAATAGAAAATGTATATAAATTATACATATAATACACTATTGGGCAGGGTAAAACATTTTTGGCGTTAGATGCCCAATATAGTGCGAAAAGATAACATATTTTGAATATGATAAAAAAAAAGAAAATAAATTTCAAGTGCTAGACTTTTAAACTAGAAAACAAATAGTGTATTAAAATATATAACGCTCTAAACCAATGCTATTAATAAAATGTTTTGTTAATAAACAGCTTAACCGTTTAACAGCATTACAATAATTCTTCTAATTATTCTAATATAAGTTTCGCAAATTAAGTTTAACTTTTAAATTAGAGCGCACTTGTGTCAGTGTGCCCAATTATTTTATTCCGACAGCTGTTGGCATGGTATTCGATAACTTTAACAACAAAAGAGTTTACCTTGCGATACTATTGTATTTTGAAATCATCGTATATACGTTAACCAACAATCGACGAACCACACATCACCAAGAATTGCAGTTCTATATTGTGAATCCAGTTGGAATGGACGTGATTTCTGCGTATTAATTTTTTGTGAAATTACCGAACAAGCACAAAAATAAAAAAAATCAAACTTGCGTACTGTGTTACATTTTTCTAAAAACAAATAGTATAAGCGTTTAAGTGAATCTTGTTTTTAAGAGTGTTCGTTCAACACGCGCAGAGCGCATATCGTTAACAGTCATTTGTATTTGATAAGAATTTCATGAGATTTATTGTTTGTGTAGTTGCATAACCCTTTGATCATTGTAAGCGCCAAAGTAAGAACGGCCGAAGGCAACAAAAGCAGAACCTACTGTATACATTTTTATACAAAAAGGAAAAATTCAAAACAAAAGCAGAAAGCAAATAAAAAATAAAAAAAAAATAAATTCATTGCGGTGTAGCGGCCGTTGCCGCCGGAAAAAACAGCCGCTCTCCGCCGGCCAAAACATAGAGAAACTTTACTCGTTTGGTTGGAATTTAACTTCGCGTAAATAAACTAAACACATTTAACATTTGCCGCCTGTTGGCTGCATCCAGAAAGTGTAAGGAAGCCGAGTGAAAAACGAAGAGAGGACGAAGGAATAGTATAATGTCTCAGAATCGTGAAACTTTGATACATTTACTAGCCGGCGGGTAAGTTTATTAAACCAATACACTTACATGCAAAAAAAACGTTGTTTTTGTTTCTTATTGCGCGTTATCTACGAAAACTACAAACCGGTTTTAATTGGAATCTTGAGCAAAGTCAACAACGTCGCAATTGCGATTAGTTTTTCAACAACAATTAGACAATTGTTGACCTGCAGCTTGCATTGGGAAAGTTGGCAATGGCGCCAAAAATAAAATAAAAAAATTTATTAAAAAGAAAAGCTGTTTAACAGCAACAGACACATAGCATACACAAACAAAATACACACATATATATATGAATACCTAAAAATCATCTGTAGCTATCATGCATCTTTCACGTGTTTGGTTTATTTTGAGGCAACTGCGGCGTCCTACGCCTGCAGCGCAATGTGTAAAAATAACTCAAGATAAACGTCATACAAAGTCGTCAATAAAAAATTCAGACGGAAAACATTCACTTAAACAGAGCAAAACATTTAAGTAGAAGAATTTAGTCTTAAATTTTCTTATCATTGATACACCGATACGTAAATGTGCTTTACTATCTTTTGGCACGTATTTTTATCGATATTATTTGCATAATATTATTATCATTCACTCAAACTAAAGCAGTAACAGATTTTAATAACAATTTAAAGAAATGCTTATACAGATAAAAATATTTATCATATACTTGGAAGTATAAAAATTAATATTTGTTATTCAATTTATTATGATTAAAGCCTTAATTAAGTTAAATGCATTACGAATCTGATACTAAATATAAACACAAATTATAGTTGTTGTTATTGTTAGTCACATTAATAATGTGTCTCATGCAAAGCTTGTTTTGATTTTGTTGCAATTGAACAATAATAACAATAGGAAAAAAACAACTGGCAATAAATGTGTTGTTATTGTGGTATCTATTTTTAGCTTGCATTTTCAATTATTTTTTTGTTTTTCTCTTTTTGTCGCACACCCTACCACAAAGCACACACACTGCAACGTTAAGCATAAGGCATATCAGTTCCCAGTCGTGTTTAGTTTCTGTTAATCCAGTTGCAAACGCAGTAACCGGTTTTATTTTTGTTTTTCTTTGTGTAGCGCAAATGAAATTCAATGCCGCCAGAGAATTGCAATACATTTGTTTTTTTTTAACTCAAGAAGAGTGTGAAAGAGGGGCTTGTCTAGAGAGGCAGGGGAGAAATGGTGTTTCGAAAGCGAGTCGAGCCTCTTGTAGCGTGAAATATAAATTGCATTCTGCTAGAAGTGGAAGAACAGGTTGTTTGCACTTTGCAGTTGCTTTTATCGTAAAAAAAAGAAAAAAAATAATTTATAATTATTAAACCAATTGACATAATAACGTAAAATAAATATGTTAATGGTTGATACATATGACATACATTTGACAATAAACAAAGTAATTTCACAACAACAGCAAAAGGTCAAAAGCCTTTGTAATTGTAGACAATTTATAAATGAATGAAATTTTATAAGTATTTCTCATTGTCGGTTGGTTGATGATGATGTAAACTTTTTATATACTCGATATTTGTAATTATTTTATTATCGATTAATAATATATCGATTAAAAATATAAAAGGATAACTGAAGATATAGATTAGTGTATAATATGCATATAATAAATGTAGCATATGCTTTTTTTTATTAGATATGGTTTAAATAAAAATAACTGTAATTTGCAGGCCAGCCGGCATGCTTTACTTGTTTATAGAAAATTTAATAAATAGTATAAAGAATATATATACATATTTTTAAAAGCTTTTTGTAAATCAATATTGCAATTCCCAAGGGCACCTATAAGAGTTGTTTACCCAACTGTTTACTATTATTTACTTAATATATAAAGATAACACGAAAAGGTAACTATGTGTATATAGAATGTAGAATTATGGAGATAAACAAACTAGACAAGGATTTTGAAATATTTCTATGAATGTTTTTCAACTGAAAAACGTTGCACAATTAAAACAAAAAAGATAAATTGGCTGGCTGTTCGTGAATATATATATATGATCTATATTTATCTATATAAGCGTCTGCTTTATGATTATCAGCACTGAAACATCTTTAAACTATTTTATTTCAAAATTACATTTTATAGGGTATAAATCAAATAAAGTAGTCTGACATAAATATATAGTCTTTAAAAATTGTTGGCTAGATTTCAAATAATACTATTTAATAGTAAACTAAAAAAAAATTATTATTGGCTATATATATTAACTATTGATATAAAAAACCTATTGTTAAGGTAAAGTTTCTTTTCTAATCTATTAGTTATCAACATATACCAATATATAGCCAAGAATTATACTTTAGTTGTAGGAAAGTTGATTAAATTTTGTACAGGGTATATTTAAACTATATATATAGGTTTGTTGATGTTGCTGCTGCTGTTTGTTATTTTCCCAACTTTTGCTTTTATTTTATAGAAAATCAACAATGACAAATGCGGCTAAAAGCGTTCGATATTTGTTTTTATTTTTTTTTGTTTTGGTTTTTGTTTTGATTTTGTTGCCAGGTTTGCTGGCTGCTTTGGGGGCAAATAAACTCTTTCTAGCACATTGACACAGTTGAAGGCTGCAGTTGCAACATGGCTAATGAGATAGATAAGAGAGGGTGGTGGAGATAGACCAAGTGCATTACATTGACGTGCGACACAGAAAAGCAAATAACAACACAACAATGCCGCTAAATGTGTAGACAAGGATTATATAAGATTTAATAGATCTTGGTTGATGTATTTTAAGCTAAAAATCAGCTTAAGGGGAAATACTTTTTCAACTTTTTCATCTCTTATTTCCTTAATTTATTTTTAACTAAAAGATTGTGTGACTTGCTAACCTGTGAATAACATTTTTCGGGTTTTCCTTCAGATATCAGTTGCATGTCAAGTTGCACGTACGCATTATTTGCTTCTGCTTTCTCTCATTTATTATAGCTTTGTGTTAAACTCTGTTTTTTGGCTGGTTTGTAAACTGTTTCATTAAAGCTATGAATATTATATATATTATTATTATTATTATTATTATATTTAAATTGAAGCTGTGTTACATTTTGTGACAAGTTTATGAAATTTTTGATGAAAAATTGTGTCAAGGGCACACGTTTTACTATAAATTATAGCTCTAGGCCAAATCCTAATATACCTATACCTCTACAGAAATTTCATTAAAATATTTACCTATATATAAAATACAGATTTATATACAGATTTAAATATGTATATATTTATTTGGCACAGTGAATAAACAAGTTCTTTGTATGTGGAAGAAGACATTGTTTTTATCGTTTTTACTTATATGCCTAGAAGGTCGCGTGCCAAGTTCAATGATTAAGGAAATCATTTTATTTTTATTTTATTTTTATAAATTTGATTAGGTGAAATATCGCAAATACCTTAGATAGAGCATCTTATAGAAATTTACGTTCTCTTAATTTATTGCATTTCACTTTGTGACCTATAAAAATAATTGAAAATTTTTTCAACGATTTCGTAATCTAAAAAAAAATGGTTGAAACTGTTTAAAAAAATGTGTGCTGACCATATAATAATATTTAGGTGATAAGATTGTGCCAATATTTAGGGAGTAAAAGTCGCTACTGTTTGTATGTATGACGCATTCAGAAAACGTACTAGAAGTGGTATAGAATCATCCAATAATCATGCCACCAACATGTTGTTTGTAGGGTTCGTTTGCTTTTCTGTCTGAGAAATTTTCCAATGTTATCGGGGCGCGTGTTGCCACTCAGTCAAAAAACAGATAAATCGTCCATTAACCGGTTAAATTTCTATACATATATATAAATATATATTATAGCCGAGTCTATAGATACGCCTTATAAATTTTCAAATATCGTAAATTGTATACCGTAAATTTACTTGCACTGAATTATGTCCGCATTGTTCCAGATATACATGAATCGTTTACCAAAATAACAGCAACATCTGTAAAAATAAAATATATTAGAAATTCAGTTTTTTAATTACTAAATATTATATATAATATATAAGTCTTGATCCGCCTTCTGATTGCATCAAATACTTATTACTAAGTGATTACTCTTACTAATTAATACAATAAGTTCAAGGTTATATTAGAAAATATACTACGATTTGAATTAATACTAGTTTTTTACTGTTTATACCTTGCTATTATCTTATAGATAACTTATCCCATTGTTAAAATGCTTTAAAATTTAACTTTAAGCTGTTAACGAGTTAAAGATCGTTAACTTTTATATTTAATCAGGCATAGACTTTTAGTTTTATATATTACTAACCTTGATTCAATTAACTATTGAATTTCTGTAATGGTATATGTATAAATAATGCATAAATATTTAACTACAATGAAATTACTTTGTAATTTGTCACATTTCAATGATTCCTTTCAGATATCAAATTTAACAAGCCCAACAACAAATTATCTAATAGGGCAAGTGTATGTATATCAACACACTTTTATATACATATATTATCTATTGGCTCACAGTCTATGATTGTATATCGTATACACGTTGCTCAAATTGCCCCGCCCCCCCTCCATTCTCTTTACCCTGTGTGTGTCTTGTACTGCGCTCTCCATATGTTAATGATAAAATTAAATAGATGAGAGTTATGTTTAATATTGAAATATATAATTTATATAGTGGATGTTTAATCCAAATATATATTTAAAGGTTAAAGAAATATTAAAAGAGAAACGGACAGAGATGAAGACAGAAATGGTCATAAAAGTATGTAAGAAAATGATGCCACATCATTTCAAGTACGTTTATTAGACATATGGTGTGTTTAACTAGTTTTTTCTGGTTTTTTGGTATCAATTATGTCACAGATTGTCCAGATTGACTATGCATCAGCATTTATACCAGCTATATACTACTATATGAATACTTAGAAGTCTCATCTCAACGTGACCTGATAGCGATTACGATTTTGCGATTGCTGTTTCTATTGGATGTTTGATAAGCTCACGCGGCTTTGTCCGGCAAGTGATGCAGGTTATCATCGAGTTGGGGAGGGTCACAAAGTAACTGGAAAATGTTGGTTTACAGTTGGTCCTGTTGCAATCTGGACAAATATATGAAATATGTTTACTTACGACAAATACAAATAGTTTCATTGCTCTTTTTTTTTGCTAAGGTATATAAATCTATGATAAGAGCAAAACGGGTATTTACTCAAAAGTATATAGAAACATTATGAATCTTTAACACTAAGACAGTTTAAGTATATACCTTTCTACCCTTTTATTTTAAGTATACGCGTGACTCACCTTCATTTTAATGTGTAATTTAATTGGTTTCCTCAATTGAATCCATTAGTTTTATATATTTACAATGTTCTTGATTATATTATAAAAATATATCTGGAGATTTTCGTGTCAGTCATTAAGTATTACTTGTTTTTTCATTCCTTGTTGAATTCTCATCGATCAAACATTTTCCTTATGCTTTGTTTATTAATAAATCTCATTTAAACAACCTGCAAACAATGTTAAAAGTTTTCCTTTCTTTCTTTCTTTCTTTCTGTTCTTTGTTTATTCCTTTACATTGTTAGAGCCCAATAGAATATATATATATATATATTCTATTCTATATATATATATATATATATTTATTTATCAAGTTTTGCGGTTGCCAAACGCAATTTTTCTTTCCTTCATAAAATTACAACTTATATTTGAATTTGTATTTAAATGTATGGATATATTTATAGTATATTTTTTTTTATTTTATCACAGGTTCTATTGATAACAATTTACTATATATTATTTATTATTATTAGGTAAGGTCTGAAATAATCAGTAGAACAAATTCTTGCCCTATTGAATATAGTTTTAAATAGAAATAAATAAACATTTTTCAGATAAAATGATATCATCTTATGTACAAAGTTTGCTAAAGTGTTCAGTATTTTTAATTTTGATAAACAAAATTTTCGATTCAAGTCGCAATTTTCACAAAAATGGAAAATATACTATTTATGAGAATTCTTTCGATTTCATATAGAAACAATTCATTAAATGAAATATGGAAAATCATTTACAATCGCTAGGCAATTTCCAAATGTATAACATATGATAAACTTACCTAAACTGGGGTATATATATATGTAGAAGTTTAAATTATTGTTTGTCTGGTCAATTGCCAAATGGAAATACATATATATTCTATATTATTATACATATATTTTCTATTTTCGGAACAATCAGCATTTGTGCCCTGTCGAGAACTTTGGAACTTAGGTTTTACTTTTAGAATATTTGACGCAATTTAGTAGAAATTTAAAATAAAATTTGTTGCTAAGTTGTTTTTTTATTGATTTTTTTTTTTTTTACCTTGCAGATCGGCTGGCACAGTTGGTGCTGTGGTAACATGTCCTTTGGAAGTAGTGAAAACACGTCTACAGAGCTCAACGTCCTTTTATTCACCGCCAGCAGCAACACGCATTGTCGAACCAACCGGTGGACCAGCGAATGGTGGCGCTTCCGAGTTGCTGCGGCCAGAACAACGACGTAAGCTAAGCACAACGATATTACGTAACAGATCACAGCCACAGGTGATTGGGGGTGTGCGTAGGGTAGTACCAACTTTTATTTATTATTATTTCTTTCTATCAATTGATAATTCTTCATATTTAATACTTAACAATCATTATTGCCTCTGTCACGTGTGTGTGTGTCTGTGGGTGCTTGCATGTGTGTGTGCTTCATAATAATATATGCCAAAAATTTAAACAGCAACCAAATAGATACTTCATTAAAAACGATCTATCTTTTATCAATTATATAATTGCATTACTAAATTCTATTATGTTTTCACACTTTACAGATTATGGCTATTTCCCATTGCGGCATATCATCCACAACCACAAAATCCATGAGTATCATCCAGTGTCTTAGGTGAGGCATAAAACTGTTGTGGCTTTCGATAACATTGATCGAGCTAACAAATTTCCTTTAACTATTTAATTAAGATACCAGATAGTTTACCATTCCATTCTGACTGGAAAATTGGCTAATAAAATATTGTAATATTTTTTTGGAAACATTCCTAAATTTTGGTTTTTATTTTTCGTTTTCACAGACACATCGTTCAAAATGAGGGTCCCCGTGCACTTTTTAAAGGACTTGGTCCAAATATTGTGGGTGTTGCGCCCTCACGTGCCATATACTTTTGCACCTATTCACAAACAAAGAACTCGCTCAACAGCTTGGGGTAAGTTTAATAGATAATGTACAGTTTTAATTTTATACTAATTCTAAATATAACTCATTTTCAGTTTCGTTGAGCGAGACTCACCGCTGGTGCATATAATGAGTGCGGCAAGCGCTGGCTTTGTGTCGTCCACAGCAACAAATCCCATTTGGTTCGTTAAAACACGACTACAACTTGACTATAACTCTAAGGTGCAAATGACGGTGCGACAGTGTATTGAACGGGTTTATGCCCAGGGTGGTATTTCAGCATTCTATAAAGGCATCACAGCTAGTTACTTTGGTATCTGCGAGACAATGGTACATTTTGTTATCTATGAGTTTATCAAATCCAAATTGGTAAGCAATTAATAATAAAATATCCTAAATATCATTTATAACATTGTAATATTGTAAATATTTCAAAAGTTGGAGCAACGCAATCAGAGACATACAGATACAAAAGGATCACGTGATTTTCTAGAGTTCATGATGGCTGGCGCTGTTTCCAAAACGATTGCATCCTGCATTGCCTATCCACATGAAGTTGCCCGAACGCGTCTGCGAGAGGAGGGTAACAAGTATAATTCCTTCTGGCAAACATTACACACAGTGTGGAAAGAAGAAGGACGCGCTGGATTGTATAGGTGAGAGCACTTAACCTTTGCTATTTTTCTAATCTCATAATATTCTTACATGTATACAATATTTAATCAGAATATCAAGTAAATCCCAACTGACACTTGACCCATTTATAGGGGTTTTCCTTTCAATAATCTTTAGACAGAATTAAAAGATTCAAAATGTATTTTTTATTAGCCCAAAATATTCATATCATAATGATATACCCATGAAATTTATTCATCCATACTTAAATGGTAATTTTTTGCGACGCATTTTACAGTTTTGTTTGCATTTTTTTTTTCGTTTGTTTGGTTTAGCTAACTAATTTCATTATCACTTTGCTTGTTGCAAAGTCCATGAACTACCAGTGTTGTATATGTTGTTGCAATGATAAGCCAATCTTCCTAACTAATTTTTAACTCTCTTTTTTTTATCTTCATCACAGGGGACTAGCTACACAGCTGGTAAGGCAGATACCTAATACGGCTATAATGATGGCTACTTACGAAGCGGTTGTTTATGTTTTGACACGACGTTTTAATAACAAATCGAATGAATTCTACGATTTTTAATAACTAAAAGATGAAAACATTAATAACATGCCTTTTATAAAAAAACCCGCCTCCCGTAATGGAATAGTTAACAATTATAAATCCAAACTGTGTATATACTTAGAAGCGACTGCTGCAACTTGTTTGTAATTAATTATATAATGCAAATGTCTGTTGCCACTTTTTTTTTTTAATTTTTAACTTTTAAGTTTTCTTTTTAAAAGATTTAACCAACGAGCGCAAAATTTGGTTAATTAGATTGTAAGGCAACGAACTCGAGAGACTTGAGACGTTTAACGTTAATCGCACGAATTATGTTCTATATATTTAAAAATTGTTTATTACAAACTGTATAAAAAAATATTCCTTATTGCTTTTGTTAAAGGTAAAATGGAAAAAAAACTGAGAAAACAACTGTGAGAACAAAAATATCTGAAAATTACTTAAATTGAGTTTAAATAGAAAAGAAAAGAATCGCAAAGATTTATCAAAATTTGAAAAGGCTAATTAGTTAATGTTAAAATATATATACATTGATATTTTGATATATGTTTCACATGTAAATGTAGATTTAAGCAAATTTCCTAAATATTTATGATGTTAAAAAAAAAGAATTGTATGAAAATGCGCTCGTTATATATGCTGTGTATATAGAAGTATACTATTATAATTTATTGATCCGTTGCCTTCCTAGCACTAAGTCTTAAGCACAATTCGTAGTAAGTGAAGTTTCAAGGAGTGCTTAAAGTCATTAGGCGTGTTAATCCATTGTTATAATCGATACCGCCATGTATATGTATATAATTATATATACAGATATAATTATTGTAGTTACTTAACTAACTAGTTCTTACACGTAATAATTAGAGAATGGGTATGCACTGAGCAGCGTATACGTAACTGTTTTGTTAAGTTTTCTCAAATGCGATATATATTTTAGTTACTATTATTCTTTTATTATTATTATCATAAATTAGTATACCTATTAATCTTAACGATACGTTTCTGTTTATTTAGTGCATTAATTAGTTAAAGAAAAAATACTTATATATGCCACTATATATTTTATAGTGCCTTTAAACGTATTTAATTGATAACGTTCAGAGATGAAAATAAAGAAAAGTACTGTGAATATTTAATAGTATATATACTTATATATATATACTATATATATTAAATGGTGAAATCAATAAATACAATTTTTTGTGTTTAAAATAAATATAATTTATAGCCACGACTATAGTCGTTTGGTCAATCACTAAGTATGGGGTCTATTCAGCTAATCTTATCTGCTCCAACGTCTACAGACCATTGAACATAGTCCAAACAGTATAGATTTTATTAGCTATCGATTCAGAGCTGTTGAGGTCATCATCATATGAATTTCAAAAAAATCTATGATAACAAATATTTTAATTTAACTATTTCTGTTTCTTGTTTTTCCATATACATACACTTAAATTTGCGCGCGCTATATTGCATTTTCTTCGTATTTGGCCACACTACAGAAGCTTTTATGCCAATAGCAGCTATCGATATCTCATAAGAGCTAGAGCAACAAGTGATCTCTTCACTGCCAGCACTAAAACTCCAATTTTCAGTGTTTACGTTTGCGTTTGCTTTAAAGTTCACAAATAAAACAATTGTTTAAATCATAAATAAATAAAAATAGTTTATATATTTTTATTAAATTATATACAGTTTTTTATTTTTAACGTGATATATATATATATATCTAATAAGTTGCGCATGCGCCATTTGTATGGCCTCAATTTGTACAATAGAAATTGCAATCGTTGACACCCATTTGTAAGCCCTGAGTATTTAAATGCTAATTTGCATTTAAGTTAAGGCAATGCGTTGATAATTAAAAAGTCATATAGAGATGCTGCTCAGTGAGCTGCACTTCTGGACAACGCTGCGCGATGCGGTGCGTATAAACAGCAGCGATTTTGGTGCCTTTCGTTACTTGCGACAGCGTGAGTTGTCTCAGGACTTAACGGAAGTGGCAAAACGAGATTATACCGAACGTCGAAATGGAATCGCTGTATTAAAAAATAGCCGTAAGTCGGCTGGACGACTTAAGGATAATCTAAAAAAGCTTGAGGATTTATTGCGTACACATAAACTGGTGCATTCGGAGTGGCAGGATGCGGCACAAGTGTTACTGCTATTTGATAATGGAACTATTACACACATTTGCGTTGATATATATACGGGAGATATACTGCGGATGGTCTTTGAAAAGTATCTTGTTGGCAAACTGGCCGCCGAGGTCATTACAGATGGTAAGTCTCCATACATGTATGTGTCTAAAAGTGTGTGTGTAGAATGTGTATGTGGCTGGGTGTGCGTGAGTATTACACTTATGGGGAGAAATTTGCATTTCAAACGACTCATAAACTTTCCCACATCAACAACAACAATAAGAGACAAGCAACAACACATTCCACATGCAATTATTGTAATTTATTAATTAATCAGTGTGCGCGCTTTCATGTTTTGTTTATGCACTTTGTCTTTTACTTGGTAGCATTTTTTACACGTTCCCACATCGTCTTGGCCTACAATACAAACCAGCTGACAGTGGTGCATTTACAGCGGCCTAATCAGCGGCCGTTGGGGCCCGAGAAGATTGCCAACATGGATCCACGTATATTTCATGTTATCATACCAGGCGCTACATCGGAGCGTAAGCTAGCACGCCATTTAACGGTTAATGGTAGCTTTGATCTTTTTGTGGTATGGACACAATCCTCGCAAAATGAAGTATATCCCTGGAGACCAACTATACGAGATCAAGATCGAGCCAATATTCATATCTTTAAGATTAAAGAGTAAGTATTTGCTTAAGGACATGTAGATAATCCATTGATTATATAAACTTTGTACTTGGATATAGTTTACAGTTGGAGTCGATTGCCTATTGCTGGTCCGAGAATGATCCGTTGTGTGTGGATTTCTTACGCAGCTCTGAAAATCAAATTATAACACTGGAACAGAAAGTATCCCGAAAGGGTGACATCAGTGCAGAGATTTGTTCCTATGAGCTGGCCACTGGCAAAATGCAACGAACCGCAATTACCTCAATTGCCATGGCCGCCCAGATCTGTTGTTTTTCATTTAGTCCTGATCAGGAAAAGCTGTTTTTAGGCAGCATTGATCGTAATATATGTCTACATGATCTGGTGCTGCAAACGACCAAATATGTTCATCAAATTGAGATTGTGCCCACACAGTGCGCTTGGCACTGTGATTCAGCACTGTTGTGTGTGGCCAATGAGCGATCTGCGCTACAGTATTTCGATTTAGCTCTAGCAACTATTGGTAACCAAATTCTGAGTGAGAATGTGACGCCGCTAAGTGTTTTAGATCTGTCTCATTACTTTGTATCGCAGCCAACGTTGCTAAACATTGCCTTTAGTCGCAAGCCAGATCTCAGCAGTTTTTCGCATACCTACGCTCAAACGGATTGTCTACTTTTACTGCAGTATGAGAACGGACCCTTGGCTTGTATTCGTATCATCTGTGGTGCAGGAATGCGTGGCGATATACACAATTCTGGGCTAACAGCGGATGTCATTGCTGATAAATATTTGCGAATGCAACAGCCGGAGCGTGCGGTCAACGTGCTGGCAGCGCTCAACTGGGAAACATACGGCGCCATGTGTCTTATAACGCTACACAAGATTGCTAATTATGTGTTCTATACGAACGATCAGCGTTGTACTCGTTTTGATTTGATGACCAGAGCATTAAAAACCTTTGCTGAGACGCTCTCTGAAGATACAAAGGATGAATTTAGCGATCAGGTATTTGATCTTAAGCGGCGCTTCTGTTTCTTTTTGCTGCGGTAAGTCTTTTATTTCTGATATGTTTTTGGTTATTTTGTCTATAAGAATATTTTAAACAGCAAAAATTTATTCAACGAGGCATTTGAGATTGCCCAGGATATTGAAGATTATGATCTTTTTATGGATCTTTACAATTTGACTAAATGCATTGCTAGCTTTAGCGATCTTTCTCAAGCCGCATTTAGTCAAGCAGCAGCCATTATTCATGGAGAGGAAAATGCCAACGGCGATTTAAGTTTACCTTTGTCTAGTGACATTCGTCCTGATTCCGCTTGTTCCCACTCCAGCTACTCGTCGCCAAGTCATCAGGCGCTGAAAAATTATGTGCCACCTTTGCCTTCATTTAAGTCAAAAATTTTCAATGCTGAAATGATTAAGATTAATATACCGAAACCGGAACTGCGACCACCGTTACCAGAGCTAAGAATATCTAAACTTAGTAGCACATCTACAACAACATCACTCGTAGCACTTGCTCAGAAAAGTGGAAGCCAGTTAACAGTAAAGCAAACAAATCTAAATGGTAAAATTAGATAAACGATAAATTTAAATAGAATAAACTTTAATTTAAAAAAACAATTTTTTCCACACAGGCAATAGTTGGTCCCAGGATTTACCGGATCAAACAGTGGGCTTACCTTTACCCCTGCCAAGTAATCAGGTTCAACGTCCCCAAACAACTTATTTTACAGATCAAAATTCGCACATTGCACCGTTAGTTGCAAATATGCAGTCTGCGTCCCTCAGTTCTATTCCTCCGTATCAGCCCAAATTTTATCAGCATCCATTGGTGTCCGGTAACATACCCGCTATGCTTCCAAACATTAGCAGTGAGGAATATCAAAAGCGTTTGCTGCTCAAGAAGCCAACAGCTTCAATTTTGTCTAACGCTGCAGTGCCACCACCCGTCAATGGAGATATGGCAGCAGCACCTAGTGTTAAGACAACGCCAGTTGAGAAAAACAAAGTAAAATTTTCGGATACAATTCAGGTAGCAGTGGTGCCGGTAAGTTTTAAGAAAAGCTAACGGTTTCGTTTAACTATTAATATTTATAATAATTTATATTATTATTGACTTATTAGGAAATACCACGCAAAGAGAAGCCAATGCCGCCTAAACGTAATGGATATTCGCGACCAACAGCGAGGCATTTAACCAATCCTAGAAAGGAGTTAGCCGACAGCTTACCCCTCTGCCATCCCAATGATGAGTATTTGAAAGACTTTAATCCAATCACCACAAGTGAATATCATTTTATCCATAATTTTTAATATTTAAGTTAATGTGTGTTCTGTGCAACAATTTCAGACGTCAGTAAGCCACCAGTGCGGCGCAGAGATGAGGATACGACCAACAACAAAGCGCCAACATCCAGCTCATCATCCTCCATCAAGGTGGTGCATTTTGGCGTTGTCTAGCCAATATTATATAGTGCAATTAATTAATCTACATATTTAGTTTACCACTCGTCTTCCAATTGTAACTATCTCCGTCCAATAAGTTCAAAGCTTTAAATAGAAAAGTTTTTCAATTTTCACTCCAGTCTTATACAGGTTTATTCAGAAAAAAAACAAGAGGTTATCGTTCGCCCATATGCCAAATGACAAATATATTATTTCTTTTTTGTGGGAGGGGCACCGCCCATACGTTCCAGTTCCGCCTTTAGATCAAGCAAATCTTTGTCAGGTACATAACGACGCTCATCACATTCATCCGTATGATTGGCTACCGTCAGATGCACGCCTTCGGGCAGTGCAGCTTGTGCAATACGCAAAAATTGTGGGTAAACAGGTGCATCCACATTGTTTAGCTGAAGATTGCGCTCATAAGTAGTTAATTTATACTCAGCTTCTACAACCGTCGAGCTGGGACGTAGTCGTTGAACTTGAGTGTGTCGGGGGGGGAGAGCATAACAATCGGAAACATCCAACTCCAAGTACTCGGCTACAGTATGCAAAAAGCGTTGATAGCTTTCAAGCAGTGGATAATCGTACCCTTTTATTTGTACACTTAAGCACTCATATTGCGGAAATTTCGGTTTAAGTGACTGTTAAAACAAGTAAAGTTTAAAAGTAAATTAAATTGCTGCAATTATATTTTTTAACCACCTCAAGGTAATCAGGCTCATAAACACTGTAGCTGCTTGATCTGTTCATTGTACCTGTGCGCGAAAGCAGCGGCTGCATTAGCCGTACCGTGGGCCATAGCTGTAAAAATTTATAATTATTTTTCATAATCAATTTTATATTAAAATTTTTGTTAGTTTTACCCGGCGCAACATTTTGGAATTTTAATTGAATGCAGGTTATGTCATAACAGCTGTTGTAAACCCAAATGGCCTTACACGTACACTTGGCATGACAGTTTATATGTGCCGATTGTCCAATACTTAATATTCAAAAATATAACAGTAAGTGGAAAGAAAATAAAGCCAAAATTGTTTAATTGCGAATATTTTTAATACTTATGTTGTGGCCATTCTACATTATATATATATATATATATATATATATATATATATATATTATATCGGTATGACGATAGAACATATATTTTATAAACTTATCGATATATCGTTGAATAATGTTCTCATCAACTGCCGAATGACAGTTTGTCAAAAAGAAGAAAAATAATTTTTGCTGCTGATAGTTTCTTTGCACAGCTGCTTTTTCAGTAAAATTAAAATAACAGAAAAGTATAAAAACATCGAAATGGATTCTACAAAGGGTAGAAATTTAGCTTTATTAGTATTGTGCCTTTGTGCCGGTTATGCACTCGCCTTTGAGGGTAAGGAAATACCGGCAACCAAATTCGGGCAAAATGTTGCACCAACGATGACTTTTCTATATTGGTAATTATGTGTGACTTAGTCGTAGCCTTATTACTAATTTATGGTTTTGGTTTTGTAGCTACTCATGCGGTTATCGCAAGGCCTTCGAGGACTATGTTAATATTCTGGTTGATAAGTATCCACAAATTCAGATACACGGCGCTAACTATGATCCGCCGGGCTTTAATTATTATTTTTCTAAGCTGGTGTTGGCCCTTAAAATCATCCTAATTGTAATTATCGTGAGCTCTGTTAGCCCGTTCACATGCTTAGGAATGAACACACCGGGCTGGTGGAATCAAATGCAGTCTAACAAAATCTATGCTTGCATGATGATTTTCTTTTTGGGTAACATGATTGAGAGCCAGCTTATCTCGTCGGGAGCATTTGAAATAACATTGAACGATGTTCCGGTATGGTCGAAAATACAAACTGGTCGTTTTCCAGCTCCAGAGGTGCTTTTTCAAATTATAGACAATCAGCTGCAATTCTCCGATAAAATCCAGGAGAATCCGGACTTTGTAAAATAATAGTAAAACAGCCAAATTCTCCCCAAGTAAAAGAAGCGCCATCTTTTTAGCACTAGTAAAAACAACACCAAACATAAAAATAAAATTACACCAGAAGAGATTGACCTTATGTCTGCTAGTAGATTTAACGAACAAAACTCATTATTTTTTTGTGTTACGCTGCAGTAATGTTACAGTAATGTTTTATGTTTAACTTTATTATTTGTCTCATGTGCGACTCGTTATCTGCGTCATCTACAAAATTTCCTCCGTTATATTGTATAAAGTAAATACAAAAGTTGTGGCATAATTTGTTGTTATTCTGTAATTCTGGCCGATGACTAGTGTGTATGCAACCTGTTGTACAGCTTATACGTATTAAATATATTATAGCATCTTCAATACTTGTTAATAACAGAAGCAACTTAATATATATTTATATGCAAGGCTGTATGCTTTCGTTTTAATCGATCTAACCCAAGAAAATGTAACTTTTCAAATATTAGTGGCAAACATAAATTGACTGAGGGCTTGTGTGCTTCTTTGACTGAAAGGATATAAAATTTGCTTGCGTGGACATCAGGGGGACGAGTAGCTGTTTGCTTTCCAAGGTTTAACCACCCATTTCAATCCCAGTTTACATCTTATATTATAATAAAAATATAATAAGCCTTGTTTATGTTTAATTAAATAAATAAATATGTAATAAATAAATATAATATGTAAAGATGAAAGAAATATCAATAAAAAAATTTTTAAAATACATCAAAAAGTATAAGTATTCAAACAATTTCTCTCAACTGACAAAACCTAAAAAACTCTCCTTGTGCTCAAAGGATGGCGAGACTTCAACCATCTTGAGCGAAGATAGCACTTTTTTGCTACAAAATGACAAAATTCTCGCTGCTGGTCTATTTCGTGGTCTGGGAGAAGCTATAAATGCTTGCGCTTTAAAATTTTCTACCAGCAGGTCTAAGGAATCCTCGATATCGTCTGCGGAGTTAATCTCGATGTCCAAATGTAATAAGTGCACAAATTGTTGACGACGGAAAAGAAAAGAATCAAGTCTTTTGGAGACCTGGGGCCTAGTCCTGTCGAATGCATTTGGTTTTATTCAAATCTGTATCATCCACCATTTTCGACATTTTTTAAGTACAATCCATTTCCAAAAATTGTTAAAAATTAGAAATAAATTTTTGTTGTATTTGATGAATATATATATATATATATATATATAAAATTAAATTATCAATAAAATTAATAAAAAAAATAAAATTTACTGTCTTTTATATTTCGTATTAATGGGTGGTAACTCACTAAGCATGAAGGGAACAAAAGAAAGAAGGCGATAAAAAAATTGGACCAAAATTGGTAGAGTTTAAGCTAATTAAAGCAAAATAAGAGTAATTTTTACGACTAAAGTCCTCATATATCCTGCATATCCTTGAATATCCTTGTAAATTCTTAATCAAAATAAGGACCTTTTTATAAGCTTTTGATTGACACCAAGAACAGAGCGCTACGTCCCTTAGTTTACGAGATATTTGCAATTTTCCATAAATTCAACCTACTACTGCATTCTGTTCGCCTGTTACTTTGAAATGAAAAATGCTGAAATTTGCTGAAATTGACGAAAATTCGACTTAGCGCACACACCCACCCACACACAGGGAAAATTGCGAATATCTTGTAAATTAGGGGACGTACCGCACTGTTCTTAGTATCAATCGAAAGCTTATAAAAGGGGCCTTATTTGGAATTCAGATTTGCAAGGATGTGCAAGGATATACAGGATATATGGAGACTTTAGACGTAAAAATGACTAGAATTTTGTTTTATTAAGCTCTAGCTCTGACAATTTTGGTCCAATTTTGTTAATCGCCTGATCTCTTTTGTTCCCTTCATACTAAGAAGACGGCGCAGCTCTTACTAATAGAAAATTACCATCCATTAATATAAAAAATAAAAGAAAGTAAATTTTATTTGTTTTATTTAAATTGGCAATTTTATTGATAGTTTTTATTAAATTGTTACATGTACTTTATTACTTTATTTTACTTATGATAGATAATATGGTTCTGGCACCGTTTTTTTCACTTTGGCCAGTAGGGCAGTTTGCCATAAGCGATCAAATGCCTCTGTGATATCCAGAATGAGAGCGTTGCAATATTTCAGATTTTCAAGGATGTGCAAGGATATACAGGATATAAAACTACTTTAAAAGTAAAATGACAAATATCTCGAACACTAAGGGACAAGCTTATAAAAAGGTCCTTATTTGAATTGTGGATTTGCAAGGGTATACAGAATATAAAAGGACTCTAAATGTAATATGACAAATATCTCGTAAACTAAGAGACACTGCCCTAGTGTTCTCGACGTTAGTTGAAAGCTTATAAAAAGGTCCTTATTTAGATTTTGGATTTGCAAGGATATGCAAGGATATAAAGGATATAAAAGGACTTCAAAGGTAAAATGACTGTTATTATTATATACAATTTTCAACCAATCATATATCTGTTTCGAACTCATAATAAGTAGGCATATTTTTATCTACACCTGGAATTTCGTTAGGATTGAATAAAAAACACGATAGTTATTCAACATTAAAAATTTCGTTAAAAAGCGTTTGTACGAGCAATCTTAAATAACCTATATATTTGAAATTTCTTTACCGAATATAGCATTCTATACCTTGCAGGACTTGTAAGCATAATTACTAACGTTTGCCATAAAAAATCAACAAAAATAAATTTCTCCTTTTTTACAAAAAATTTAAAAATTTGCAAGAATGGTCAATGTTTCAGGTTTGAGAAAACCCAATTGCATTGGAAAGGACTAAGTCCCAGGATTCCAAAGAAGTATATTCTTTTGAAATCGGACCGAAACTAGCATAATTAGAGCTAATTTAAGCAACAAAATAGTCATTTTACCCACTAAAATCGTTTTATTTCCTGTATGTCCTTGCGCATCCTTGCAAATCTAATTTCCAAATAAGGACCTTTTTATAAGCTTTCGATGGATACTAAGATAAGTACGCTACGTCCCTTAGTTTACGAGATATTTGCAATTTTCCATAAATTCAACCTACTACTGCATTCTGTTCGCCTGTTACTTTGAAATGAAAAATGCTTAAATTTGCTGAAATTTGAATTGACGAAAATTCGACTTAGCACACACACCCACCTACACACAGGGAAAATTGCGAATATCTTGTAAATTAAGGGACGTAGCGCAGTGTTTTACACGTAAATCGATACCTTATAAAAAGGTCCTTATTTCGATTTTGACTTTGCAAGGATATGCAAGGATATACAGGATATAGAAGGACTTTAAAAGTAAAATGACAAATATTTTGTAAACTAAGAGACGTAGCGCATTGTGCTCGATGTCAATGGAAAGCTTATAAAAAGGTCCTTATTTTGATCTTGGATTTGCAAGGATATACAGGACACAAAAGGACTTTAGTCGTTAAAATTAATATTCTTTTAGCTCTAATTCTGCTAATGTTAGTCAAATTTTGTTAATCGCCTGCTCTCTTTTGTTCCCTTCCTAATTTGAAGATGGCGCAGCTCTTATAGTGAATTAAAATAAAAGACAGTTAATTTTATTTGTTTTACTAAATTTGGTAACTTATTGATAATTTTATTAAGTTGTTACATGTATTGTATTATTTTATTCAACTCATATATATATATATATTTTCATCAAAAACAAAAAAAATTGTTATCATTTTTAACAATTTTGCAAATGGGTTGTACTGTAAAAATTGGCAAATATGGTCGATGATACAGATTTGAATAAAACCAATTGCATTCGACAGGACTAAGCCCCAGGACCCCAAAAGAGTATATTTTTTCGCTTTCCAGGTGGAGAATCCCGCAATCGCACAAGTACTGTTTAATGCCCCTGTTGCCAACAATTTGGGCACTCGGCCAATTATTGTCGCAAAGCATTCATTTGCGTTAATCGTACAGCTGCTCACCTTTCTACTAATTGCACGCGGAAACGTACTGAGTTGTGCAAATTTGGGGGTTGGCTTGCGATACCCAAGCGTGTTCCAGTGGCTCAAAACCGTGCGTTAATAAATAGTTGCTAATGCTATGTGCGAAACAGCATCATCCATCGCGACCATTTAAAATAAAAAATATATTTCCAGTTAATAATAAAAAAATAAGCATTGCTAAATTTTTATGATGTGTAAATTTTATTTATCAAAAACTGGGCTCGCTTCGCTTGTTGTGTGTTAAGTTGAAGTAGTTCCTATATAACGTTTGTAATCAAAGATTTGAGTAACATATCAGGCAGTGATATATTAAGCATAATGTTGGGTTGATTTATCTTTCATTAAATGAAAGATAACATTATTTTATAGTGGTTTTTTTCTTTTCGTTTGCATTTTGCATTTTTGTTAATGACCTTAAGGACATTTATGTAATGGGTTACTAGTCGATTTAGAAAGATCGATAGACAGATAGATCTATTTGGATAGTAAGTGTTTAGCGACTTAGACTTAATAATTATTTTATCTGCTACTTAGTACGTAAACTGATATGGCATCTAAGGAGCAAATGTGTCCTCACGTGTGCGCCGACTGTACTGGCGTGAATTACCGTACTGTGCTTGATTGCGATATTGGGGGTGTCGTCTTATATCAGCTGGAGGCGCCTGAGGTTGACGTACAAAGCTTGGTTGGCCGGCTGACCAATTTGTATTATAGCCAGGGCGCGGAGTTTGCCAGTTCGACCATGAACCCGTGTTCGGTCTTGGTTCGACGTTGGAGTAAGATCCCGAATTCGATACGGATCCTTCATTAAATCCAGAGCCCGGGCTAATGCGAGCTCCCGAATTGTTGCCAAATTCTGAATTGGAACCGGATCCTGAATTCACGCCATATTGCGAGTTAGAGCCAGAGTTAGAGCCGACACCATATTGAGAGCCGGAGCCAGATCCTGATCCTGAATTAACACCATATTGTGAGTTAGAGCCGGAGCCAGAATTGGAGCGCCAGCTAGCACCAGATCCAGAGTTAAAGAAAGAACCAGAGGTTGATCTGGAGCCGGAACTCGAGCCTGAGCCGGATCCGGAGCTAGAGCTAATGCTAGATCCTGAACTGTATGATGAGGATCGCTGGCGAGTCACAAAATAATCTCCACGACGACGGCACACAGTACATCTGAAAGAAAAACGTTTACCATGACATTAAGCTACTCTTGAAGAAATTAATGTTTAAAAGCTAAGTTACCTGCTAATCTTGCTGGTTTGATCTGCTTTTAGAGTGAGCTGTCGTGGCTGTATGAATTGATCCTGTGGTTCTATTACGGCTAACCAGAAGGATGCAAGTGCATCATAGTAGTTGCAACGTCCATGACCATGGCATTCAATAACAGGATTGGCACGGAACTCCTCGAGACAAGATCCCGGGGATACTAGATTTTGGCCAACACCGCCAGTGTTGTCCATAGTTGTCTATTTTTACAAGAAAATACGGAATAATAATGCTAAAGCTATTATTAATCATAAGGTAGTTCAGATTGCTTACCATATAGTAACTGAAACCAGTCCACATCTCCTCCCAGCCACCAGGACAATCGGGTATGGACATTGACTGTGAGTGTAAAGCAATGATACGCGTTGTGGTTTCACAGACGACACAGCTGATAGCGTAAATAAAGGTAAAGTGAATGTGCTAAGGATGAACTGAAGGGCAGATTTACTCACCGAGAGATATACTTGATGAGATCCCTAGCTTGTATGGGAACCATAGTCATTGGCATGGGTTCAGAAGTAGAGAGCCAAAGACTGTCATCATTATTTTGAGCATAGTTACAGACGTTATTAAAGTCGCAGAACATGTAAGGCATGGTGGTAAAACGCATAAGGCAGGATCCTGATTGACCTAGATCTTGACCAACCGCACGACTGCTACCTACAATGCCCGATAGAGAGTAGCCGTCCCAGAGTTTGTTTGTGTTTGCCGGGCACTCGGGTATCCTAACGGATTGTGAATGGCGTGTGAAAATAAAACCACGACTTTTTGGTGCTGGTGGTGGTGGTGCCGGATTACCGGGTGGACCTGGCTGACCACGCAATCCCACGCGTCCAGTTAAACCAATTTCTCCTCTATCACCCATTTGTCCTTGCATTCCCTCCGGTCCTTGGTAACCCACCTCGCCAATGTCTCCGCGATAACCAATAATACCACGTAATCCAATTTCGCCTTCATAGCCAGGCTCTCCAGCTACACCCTGCTCTCCTTTAAATCCATCTAATCCAGGTTCACCGCGGTCGCCGGGACGCGAATACGTATAAGAATACGTAAGTCCAGGCTCACCCTTTTCACCTTCAAGGCCGCTCAAGCCATCAATGCCAGACCAACCAGCATCTCCTGTAGGACCACGTAGTCCCTGTGGACCAACATGACCAGTTCTACCGGGGCGTCCACTAGCACCTTGTTCTCCTTTTGCACCATTATATCCAGTAACACCAGTTTCTCCTCTGTCGCCAAAATCACCCTTCTTTCCTCTGATA
This sequence comes from Zygothrica quintamaculata, assembly GCA_037044455.1. Classification (NCBI taxonomy): domain Eukaryota; kingdom Metazoa; phylum Arthropoda; class Insecta; order Diptera; family Drosophilidae; genus Zygothrica; species Zygothrica quintamaculata. Next base: position 66,135 of record JBAMBS010001613.1, on the reverse strand, counting down.
GCAGTTCCAGGCTCTCCTTGTGGTCCTTGCATTCCTGTGTTACCTAGTTCACCTTTTATTCCTTGAATACCATGCATTCCACTGCGACCCGGTGGTCCCTGAAAACCGACATCACCAATACGACCAGGTGGACCAATGCGCTCAGGACCCCGCGGTCCAATTTCGCCGTTAAGTCCATAGTCGCCCTGTTCTCCAGGCGCACCCTTTTGACCGGGGCGACCAGGACGTCCGTGACGCCCGTCATAGCCAAATTCCCCCTGCTCACCGCGCTCCGCAAATGATCTAGGACCAGGGGCACCTCTCAGACCCATGTCGCCCTGCACACCTTTCAATCCTGGAGCTCCATCAAGTCCATATGTACCCTGTTCTCCAATATTACCGGCTTCTCCTCGTCGTCCACGGAAACCAATTGATCCCACCATACCGGATTCACCACGTTCTCCTGGCACGCCCTGTTGCCCATGATCACCGGGTAAACCGTTGCGATCCTCATAGTTTCCAAGTATCATCACTTCTCCTGGCTCACCGACTTCTCCATTTTCTCCTCTTAGTCCGTTATTGCCGTCGGCACCGTTTTCGCCACGAAAACCTTCGTCACCCTGTATTCCTGGAATACCAGCGTAGCCGACATCACCATTAGGTCCAAAATCACCAGGTGCACCTGTCAGTCCAACTTCGCCCGCTTCTCCTTTGGCTCCTAAATTACCGTTTCGACCCGAATACCCGTGTAAACCATCCTCGCCTGGATTACCTACCAAGCCAGGACTGCCAGTTATTCCAAACTCTCCACGTACACCCTTCAAGCCCGGTAAACCTTGTAATGCATTTCGACCAGGTACACCAAGTTCACCCTTGCGTCCTGGCATTCCATCGAAAGCCGGAAGAGAATCACCTGGCTCACCCATTACACCTTTGAAGCCTGGTTGTCCATCATATCCACGAGGCCCTTGCCAACCGGCAATGCCCTCTTCTCCCTTAATCCCACTGAAAGACGACGCACCTTTCGCGCCTTGGCGACCGGGAATACCTCGATCACCTTCTTCGCCTTTCACCCCATGTGTACCATACCGTCCCGGATAACCAAACTGACCAATATCACCAGTAACACCTGCAAGCAAGAGATTGGTGAGAGTTTCCCTGTAGAAGATCAGACTAAAGACAAGTAGAATCTACCTTTAAGTCCAAATTCACCAACTAAACCACGCTGACCAATGTCACCAGTGCGTCCATCGAATCCAATGTCACCACGTTCACCTTGCTCACCGGGTATACCACCTAGACCAGCGGGACCTTGTTCCCCGGGAAAGCCTGTCGCGCCAGGGTCACCAATTCTTCCCGCGCGACCGGGGAAGCCGATGCTGCCCTTAGCTCCATTAAGACCAATTTGTCCAGATACACCAACCTCACCCTTTTGGCCTTGTTTACCGTATTGAGCTATTTTGCCCGGACGTCCAGGTTCACCTTTAGCACCTGTTGGTCCAACCACATAGTCACCACGTTGCCCTTTGTTACCGGCTAATCCCTGTTGTCCCCATTCACCAGCATCTCCATTTTCACCCTTGTCTCCTTTGAGTCCAGGCATTCCTCTTGGACCGGGATATCCAAACGGACCACTATCTCCAATGAAACCTTTACTACCTGGTCGGCCGGTACTACCGATGTCGCCCGGCAATAGATACTGTCCAGGCTCACCACGGAAGCCTTTAGGACCGGGTGCACCATCTAATCCAGGCAAACCATCTCTACCGGGGTTACCAGGCATACCCTGCCGTCCATAGTCGCCAATTTCTCCCATATAGCCCTTTGCTCCAGGTATTCCAATAAACGTATCACCAGGCAAGCCCATATCACCAATTTCGCCCTTTAGTCCTGGTTGACCCATCTGTCCTTTACGTCCACGGAAGCCGATCTCACCCTTATCACCAAAATCGCCAGGTTCTCCACGGTTCTGGATTATTTCACCAGGATGTGCCTCACCTTTGTCTCCCTTAAAGCCTTGACTGCCCTCCTCACCACGTTCACCCCTTAGCAATAGAAGTTAAATTCTTATTTTCTAAAACACAATAAAAGTTTAATTGAAAACTCACTTGTTACCATTGTATCCAGGCTCACCAACCAGATAAATTTTGGGTGTCGGTGGTGGAACACCTGGCTTGCCGTCACGACCATTTTCACCAGGATGGCCATCTAAGCCAGGATATCCAGCATCACCAAAATCGCCACGAATGCCAGGTTCACCCTTAGCTCCATGAATGCCATCTATACCGTCTGCACCGTTATCACCTTGAAGGCCTTGTTCTCCGCGTCTTCCATTATCGCCATCGTCACCTTTTTCTATTGCTTTTAAGCTGCCAACTCTCTCAACTATACCTGCTGGACCTTGTTTACCGGGGCGACCTTCATCTCCAGGTATACCTGGTGGGCCTTGCATACCCTTGAATCCTTCGCGACCAGGGTAACCTTGAACTCCTTTAGGTCCACGAGCGCCAGTAATACCAGTCAGGCCACGTTCTCCATGTTCACCAGGATAGCCCTCATCGCCCATAAGACCCTTTAAGCCACGTGGTCCAGCGTGACAGATACCACAGTCATCACCTCGTATACCCTTATCACCAGGAAATCCACGAAGACCAGGACGACCATCAACACCAGGCCTGCCGCGCCTACCTGGTGGGCCCTGAGATCCGGGTGGGCCAATAATATTGAAGCCCTCTCCAGGTAAACCTTTTTCACCAGCCAAACCTAGTTCTCCACGGTCACCACGATATCCATTGGCACCAGGAATTCCGTTCTGACCAGATGCGCCTTTTGGTCCATATAAATTCAGACCGGGATCACCTTGATATCCAGTACGACCCGGGGGACCAGCCTCTCCGTGGGGTCCTGTCGGCCCTGGAGGACCCATCAATCCATATTCTCCATCTTCGCCTTTCTCGCTGCGACCACGCGGGCCACGATTACCGCTCAAACCCTTTTCTCCGGGTACACCAGGACTTCCCTGGGGACCGCGACGGCCTTGTTTACCAGGTATGCCATTTAAGCCATGCGGTCCAACCGGTCCGAAATCGCCCTGAGGTCCCGTTGCGCCAGGCAATGAAATATCCAACGTAGGATCGTAGATACCAGGTGGTCCAATGTAACCCTGAACTCCGGGTCTACCATCAAAACCATCTTCACCGCGCTCACCGGGCCTACCATTTTCACCATCCTCTCCATTGTAGCCTGGAGCTCCTTTCATTCCTTTCTCACCAGGACCTCCGAAGCTTCCCTCACGACCAGGCTTGCCACGGTCTCCACGTTCTCCAGTGGCGCCGCGTGCTCCCGGCAAACCATCACGACCCACCTGTCCGGGCTCACCCCATTGACCGGTTATACCACGTTCACCACGCTGACCAGCAAAGCCTTTGTAACCTTTCAGCTCCCCGTCAATGACAAATGCACCAGGCTCACCCTCGCCGGGTTCACCTTTGTCACCAACGACTCCTCGCAGAATTGGATAGCTTTCTGGTTCCCCATTATCACCCTTGAAACCCTGAGGACCTTCCTCGCCCTTCCTGCCCTCTATTCCGGAGAAACCAATGTCACCTTTGTGGCCAAGTGGTCCCTCAAATCCAGGCTGTCCGTCACTGCCACCAGGACCCTGCTCACCTCGAGAGCCCTTGGTACCTTTCGAATTAATGCCACCTTCGCCAGCATCACCAGCCGGTCCAGGTAAGCCCGACTTACCCATAGGACCACGATTACCATTCTCACCGGGCTGACCAGCACGACCTTGTTGCCCAGGACGACCATCACAGCCATCAATACCGCGTGGTCCGGGTGTACCATCCTCACCAGGAAAGCCCCGTGCACCTGGGAAGCCAGATTGTCCTTGCAGCCCAATATCACCCTAAACATTTTGTTACATATATTGTTTCAGATACTTAACATATTTGTTTATAAAATGTGAATACTTACACGATGTCCTTTCTCGCCCGTTTCTCCGTATTCACCAAAATCACCCTTTTCACCCGTATAACCTGGAGGTCCAAAGGGTCCCAGATCTCCGGGTGAGCCTTCACGTCCGGTTACACCTACAAAGCCAATGGGACCAATGGGTCCCTTGATACCCTTGCAATCGCACAACGTTGTATTGCATTCCTAAAATGAGCATATAAACTTTATTTACTATGTTCAATATTGTATTTGCTGCATTTCATACATTAAGTATATATGTTTGATGTATGTACACACCATATTTATTTATTAGGTATATTTTTAGATTCAGCTTTATACTAAGAAAACAAGTAAGAAATCTGTAGTCGAGTGTACCCGACTACGAGAGCCCATTTGCCTACATATACAGCCATAAACACACATACTCCTAGTTCCGAGTTTTTTGATTAATCCTACCCAAATTTACAACATACATCAAAAGTCGCCTAATTATGATGTGTGTCAAAAATAAATTTGATCGGTTAAAAATTGTGCTTAATAATCGTTTTTTTCGAATTGCGGGGGTCAGGAAAAGAAATTTAAAAATCAAAAACAAACTTGTGTAGCGTTTGAAAATAACAAATGTAGGTTTAAAATTTGGTTGCTCTAGCTCTTATAGTCTCTGAGAAACAGGCGTTCATACGGACGTGAATATTTTTATGTGTTACATACTTTTGGATTTTGCACTTTTCCAATAGCTCCGCTTTGCTTCTTTTTTATAAAAAGGCAAAGGGGCTAAAAAGTCGGCAACAAATTGCATTGAAGTGTGGCATCAGTTAATGGACTGTTTGTCATATTCTATGCTCTATGCACTTATGATATTTTTTCCGATTATAAAATATTACTCATAAGAATAACAATAACAAAAATAAGTACTCTATAAGTAAGTATTAAATGCCAGAACAGCCGTGCGCAACTTGCGCCTTGCAACATAAATTTAAAGTTAGCAGAATAAAATTTTTTTTTGCTTTAATTACACTATTTCCGTTGCAATGAGATAATTTTTATACATATAAATAAATAAATAAATATATATATATATATATATATATATATATATAATACACAGTCTCTAGTTCCAGAGTCATCGTTTTCCTCTGTTGGTTCTTGTGCCTTCAGTTGGTCTGCTGTTGCATAGAACATAATCATTGATGCACAAAAAAAGCCACTATTCTATCCATTCTTTAAAACTATAAAAACTAGAAACAAAAATTACTTGAACTAATTTAATTTATAATACTCTATATGTAGGATTGTATATCTGTGTAAGTTGTTGTATTTATATATCTTGTATTTGCCTAAGTTTGGCGTACTTTTTTATAGTTATATAGTTACTGACCCTTGGCAGAGAAATATATTTCGACAAATTGAAAAGTAGCTTAATCTTTTATAAATTCCTCAAGCGATATATACATATGTGTAGAAAGTGTACATTTGTATAGAATCAAGCGCTGATAAAATAACAAGTAAGAAATCTGTAGTCGAGTGTACCCAACTACGAAAGTCCCTTTGCCCATATATACAGCCGTACACACACATACTCATACATACACACAGTTCTGCACGTACTTAGCCATTGCGCACGCCTTTTAGCCCCTCGCGCTTCATAGCGCGGTAGTTAATGTTGTATAACTTCCGTGTTTATTGTTCGAAATTCACAACTTAGCTCAGGAATAGTCTAAATATTACGTTTGCGAAGAATAAAGTTGATCGGTTGAAAATTGTCCCTTATAATCGATTTTTTTGAACTGCGGGGGTCAGGGGAGGAAATTCAAAAATCTAAAACAAACTCGTATAACTTACAAGCATAAAGAAACTAAATTCTAAATTTCGTTGATCTAGCTGTTATTTCCGAATACTACTTAACCCCACCGGGCCCCATAACACTAATTTTAATGATGTATAACTTCCGAGTTTTTCGATCAATCCTACCCAGATTTACAACATAAAATCAAAAATTATCTTAATTTGCACATTTCCAATAGCTCCGCTTTGCTTCTTTTTTACAAAAAGGCTGACTACAAAATGGTACACTATATGTACTTAAAATGGACTTGAATGTAGATGACTTAAAATTCAATTTTAAAATTTTAGAAATAGGTAATCGGATATAAAGTCAAGTAAGTTTTTTTCTTAAATACAGTTAGACTAAGATAATGAATCAAAAGAGACTAGTTTGGAATGCACTCTTAATTATTATTTGTAACGTTTAAATTTCCGCAGCTGCATAAGAGGACAGCTAATATTAAATAACTTCCGTTTTTTATTTAATCTTGATAAAATTCACAATACAGATACAGACTGGTGCACGTATCATATGTGCCGATAAAATTCAATCGGTAAAAAATTGTGGTTAATAATCGTGTTTTCTATACTGTTAAGATTCACTTGGCTAGTGATTCCAGGAAAGTGTAGTGGAAAAAATACTCCATATATGAAATAATTTTTCATTATTTAAGCCATTTTAAACTAATTTATATTTAAACATATGCGTGATTTTATTAAGTTTTCCAAGTTCTCTTGATCTAATTATAAAGCATAAAAATTGTGGAATTGCAACGATCCTTAAACTGAAATTCTAGAGCAAAAGCATAACAAATATGTATATGTATATAACGACCTCCGGTGGGCACTCAGAAATTGCACATTAAATAGAGTCCATAAAGTTTTGCACTTTGCCTCGAATGCGGTCGATTGGCAAACAAATTTGTTTTTTTTTTCTTTATGTTTTCTTTTCTTTATTGTGTGAAAGATAGAGAGAGATACAGAGAGAGAGAAAATACTTTTGTAGCCGGTAAATGTTATATACACATCCTTATTTGTAATTGTTATTGTGTTTTTTTTTTTTTCATTTTATTCGCAAAAGTAAAATTTAATAATAGAATTGACATAATTTCGTTTAGTTCAAAATCAAAATCAAAATTTATTGCCGTTTCATTAAAATGACTTTGAGCGCGTTTAGTTTTCACTCCAAAATTCAACAGAAATTTAAAAAAAAATTGGAATAAAAATTAATGGGAACACATGTTGCACGCATGTTTCAACAACAATTTTGTTGTTTTTATTTTTGCTTTTTTTATGTTTGCAAACTGGAAAAATTAGTGTCAAATAGTTGGCATGCAATATTTGTTTATTGCGTGCAATATTTTTATAGTACTTTAAGCAAATTTTATGCAAAAGTTCAAAGTGCTAAAATAATAATATTTAAACGTTGATGCACTTTGGTATAAGAAAATTTAGGTTTTTCTAAGAAATATTCCTATCGATTCAAAATCATACCATCTGTAACCTAAATATGCAGGTGATGTGTCGAACAGAAGGAAAATCTGAAGTAAAATTCAGTAAAAATCTACAGAAAAAATCAAAACGTTAAACATAAACAATCAGTTGATGTGAGAAACTATCCAAAGGAAGAATGTGGGATGTATAGCTGTGCGGTAAACCACAAAAGATTAAAACCAAAAAAAAAAAAAAATAAAAAAAGAAAGAGCCAAAAAAAATAGGAAAAACAAAAAAAAAAGAACAAGTCAGAGAAAACGCAGATGAAAATCAAAAATAAAATTTCACATAATGCATATGGCAGGTATATGTTGGGGGTGTATATATGCGTTACTGTGTATTATATTATGCGATTGTGTGTTTGTGTGTGTGTGTGTGTGTGTGTGTGTGTGTGAGTGTGTGTGGTTATATCACTGTTTGGCATAGTTAATGTGTGAAATAATTGCACTCAATTTCTAGTTAAAACATGATAAATAGCATGCAAATGAGTTTTAATGTATTCAAATCTATTCAAATGCATTCAAAGCTCTACTCTAAAATATCTGATGAGTTCATAAGAGCTATTTATCTAAATATTGCTTCCTTGGGTTATATTTCCAGCTAGTTAATTTATACTTACATTTTGTAAATCATAATTTTCTCGCTTAGAAAATGTTTAATTTATTTTTATATATAGAAAATTTATATTAAATTATTGATGAATATAATTCTTCAACTCACAGCAAGGATATTGCATTATCTTACTATTGTGCTGAACAATTTTTTATGTATCTGAAGGAAGTTTATATAAAATAATAAACCTAAATTATCACACACAATAATGTATTAAAGCACATTTAGGTTTTAAAAAGCGCATTTCGTTCTTTTGAAAGTGTCAATAATTCAACACCTGTTCACTAACTGAAGTTGTCTTTTATTACACACATTCCATTAAAGTAAACCCTTTCGAATTTCATTCAATCAATTTCCCAACCAAATGCTTATATATGTTAAATTCTTTCAGTTTTTATTTTTGTCTCACAGAGTAATAGAAAATTTTGTTGCTCAAAACACGTTTACAAAATGGCAATTCAGCGATTTCCTTAAACTTGACACTTGCCAAGCAACATACAAAATATATGGCATATATATATATATATATGATATATTGGAACAGTCAGACGTGTGCAAAAATAAAAATTAAAGCCAGAGAACAGCGGGAAAGACTTGATATATAGTCCAATGTTGTATAAATATATATATATTTATATAAATATATGAATATAGTTACACCCTTATGTGATCTATATACTATATAATATATATTGTATATATACAAAATAACACAAATTGTCGACGTCAGCAACAACACAGGCTGCAGTTGGGAACCTACATACGATTACTACGAGTAATGCAAAATGTTGAGTAGGTTAGGTTATATCTGCATATGCTTTAGTTATGATATAATTAATTACCTATATATATATATATATATATATATATATATAAAAAGACTGTCAGAAGTTGATTCTCCAGACTATAGTCCGCCTTTCGGAACTGCCTGCATATACAAAATACAATATAAAAGGAGAATATACATAAAGCTAAGACATTGAAAAATCCCAAAAACATAACCTAACATAAGAAGTCTTTGCATTTGCTGCTGGTTTTTTCATTTATTTCAAAGATTTTGTCTTATGCTGACAAATGCTAACTGCTATGCCACTGCTTTATCGTGCAAATTTACGAGGTGATCGCAGGCACATGGGAAATTTAAGCCGTTATAACATATGTATATATATATTTATATATATGTATGATGCATACATATCAATATAATATATACCGAGTATATATAATTGCACACTTAGTTGATATATGTATATATATATATATATATATCAGTGGTTTAGTTTAGCGTATTTACACATGATTATGTCAATTGCGATTACACTTGCATCTCTCTCTCTCTCTCTATTAACTCACACGTTGCAGCTTAAGGTCAAAGTTGTCGTGCCTCCAATTTCCCCTATAGCTGCATCTACATGCAACTACACACACAATCATATTTATAGCTGCAATTGGCACACCCACCCACGCTTAATGCGATCTCGCCTTGCCTAAGCCCAGAAACAACTAATCGTATATCCAGCTATCTAAGTATATATATATATATATATATACATTTATACATTTAGGTATATATACATTGTACAATCTAAAATTCTACTGCACGTGTAAGTTTATGTCTGAATTAAGTCCATTGGCCTGAGAGCCTGCAGTCTAATGAAAAGTATCTTATGACAGACCGTGGAATTCACAGCTTGAATTCTCTTGAAGAAAGAAGTATACCAAATGTGTAGTCCCCCCTCCTGTTTGTGCACCCTTAAGTATTTGAAGTTTGAAGATTGAATAAAAAATGTGTACATAAAATGAAAACCTCAGCAGAAAGGAAAAGAAGCAAAACAAGTCAAGAAATGAAAATAAAATACATTTTCTGTTTTAGATTTGTATTTTTTAGTATAAACTTCTCCTAATCTTTGCTTTAGTCGCGCTCAAAATGGCGTCTAAACGGCCCGGATGTACAAGTGTAGAAGGAAAGAAAAAAAAAATATATATATGTATATAAAAGAATATCATATTCTATAATAATTAATATATATAAATCATGACTGATAACATAAAGTCTGACAGCCTTTCTTTGGCTTGCGCGCATTTTTTAATTAATAAATTTCAATTTGGCATTAAATTATACTATAATATATATATATATATATATAAATAAATATATATACAATAATTGTAGAAGAAATTTCCAGCACAATGGGACTATCTGTTACTCTTGAATAGTGGCTCTTTGTTGTTAGCAGACTAAGAAGCTTCTACTAAGCAAAGCGATTTTAATCCTGTCCTTAAGAATCTTGAAGAAGTATACTACTCATTTTCGACCTAAATTCTTTAAATGTTCTCAAAATACAAGCAACACGCGCCATCAATCAACATTTGATGTCCAACTATAGTGAAGCAACAAGTGCAAACTGCACAAACACACAAAGGCAGTAAAGTGTTAAGAATTGTCTAGAGAAAACATTAACTTGTCAACTTAAGCATACTCTATATAGCAAGTTAACATATAGGACTACAATTTTGCTAAAATTATATACTATATATGTATAATATGCCCTGCACATATTATTATAGGGTATATTGTGTTGAATTTTATATAGAGCAAACATATGAGCAGCGTATGATTGACATGAAGAATTATGCCCACACACAAACAGTTGCATAACACACACACACACACACACACGCACACACACATATGAACAGTAAAAACATAATGAATGCACATCTGGATTGGGAATGAACTGGACTGGGTCTCTTGTGCTATTCTTCTTCTTGTAATTATTGTTGTAGCGCTCTTGCAGCATGACATCATTTTTGACATCATAAACACAGAAGACATCATTGCACGGAAACGAGTCGAGGGGGTAGAAAAAGAACAAATCTGCGAATGCACACGACACGATGAGAGCATAAAGATTGTAAAATTTGCAACACCCACATAAAGTTGCACACACACACACACACACACACAAAGAGCCAATGTCGAGCTGAATAAGCTAAGATGCTACAATTAGAATATGAAATACTCTATAAAGGATACATAGAAGAAACGATTTAAAAGTTTCTTCAATGTTTTTACTTTATCATATATAACAGGATGTATGCTAGAATCAAAAGTTTTGATTTATCTAAACAAGAATAGAATGTGTTTTTCGCCACTTGAAAATTTATGCAATGTTTACAATAAACTTTTCTTTATATGGATTTGTAATATATTTACTAAAAACCTATATGACCTCCTACCTCCTACTTTAACAGCACATCGCTATGCCTTATAAAAAAAAACATAGTATATTAAGGGTTTCTCTGTGCGTAAATTGAAACCTATCAACAACGGCATTTTACTGCTAGTTGTTTGCATTATTGTTTAGACAAACGCTTGACAGATGATAACTAATTGCCGCGCAGTCAAATTAATCGAAACTGACAATGGCAGTGACTGTCAAACTGCTCAACTGTTGCGCGCATTGATAGCATTCTCAACAGCTTAGAAACTGTGCTATCTAAACTGTGAATGTAAATTGAAGTCTGCTTTGAGTAAAGTATTTCAAGGATTTAGTAGATTAGTTAAATAGATGATATAGAATGTTTTTTTTAACTTAGCTAATCTCATCAAGGCTAAGAAGCTCTGTTTTTTTCGAATTTATTTCGCTTATCGAAAATCTGTCAACCTTTTTGATTGACCCATTTAAAAAAAAAAAAAAATCTAAGCCAATCAAAAACTATTTAAAATTATTGTCTACATTCTTTTTACTTATTTTTATTTAAAATGTCAACAAGAAGCTTTGCTTTGACTATATTTTTAGACATGACGTTAGACACACACACAAAGAGTGTGATACATTGATAGAAATGTATGCATATATAGTATATATATTTTTTATGAGTTCTAATGAATTTCAATTTTTTAAAAAAGCTGCTACTAAAGTAAAAAAAAAAAAAATTAAACAAGAAGAAACTGATAACAAAAAAGAAAAAATAATAATAAAACATAAAGAAACTGAAATTGGGTCTGAGACGAAGACGGAGACTAACGCTGAGAATGTGAGACAGACTCAGATGCCTGATAACCCAATTTTTTGCTTTACTTAAAATACAAAAAAAAAAACAACAACAACAAAAACAATGAAATCAACATCGAATATAATCGCTTTAATTTTCTCACTGTGCGGCCCTCTATTAGTTGCTATTGTTGTTGTTGTTGTTGTTGTTGCTGCTGCTGCTGTTGCTGTAGCCTGTAGTTGCATATATAAAAAGTATATATCACTTATACGACATGTTGTTCATATCTATCATGAGTGAAGACTTCACATAATTTCCGCATTCAGTTGAAAGATAAATAAATAATTGAGTCAAATTGAAATGCAACTCGCCAAACAATTTTCATTCTACACGCAAATAAACTTCAGAAATTAAGAGAAGTCAAGTGTTTGTGGAAGAATGAATAAATGAGCAGTGGGGTCTTTAAGTCTACAGTTGGTCAGTGATTTATGTATGTATGGGTCTCTGCCTAAGGACTGTGCAACAACAAAAAGAATAACAGCGGCAGCGATAGCGATTGAGACAGAGACTGCGACTGAGACTAAGAACAGGCCGAATGCTTTTTGCATAAACAAAGCCGAACCCATAAAAATAAAATAACATCAAAGTAATAGAGGGGGAGCACGAGGTAGCTGAGAAAACAGCAACAAGAACAGCAACAAACTTTCAATTCCATTTTGAAATGATGCAGAGCGTCAAAGACAGCCGCAGCTGCACCCTTATCCCCTCCCTTTATCAATCACTTGAGCTGCTAATTGTCGGCAGCAGAAAAGAGCACACACACAGCCACTCACAACCACACATAATGAATTCTATAAGAAAAAATTTCCATATAAAAATGCGTACGAATTGATTGTTTTTGGTTTTGTATAAACAGATGCTGTAGCCATATAGAACGACGAAGCCTATGCAAGACTCACTGCTGATAAAGTACATTTATCAAAATTCATTCATAGAAAGGCTGCTGCAGTTGACGTTGACGTTGACGTTGACGTCGCTGTTCGCATCAGCATCGTCATCACCGGCAACAGCAGTGGCAATACAAAGTAAAGTGCAGTCAGTCAGTGAGCGATGTGATTGCATAGCTGTGTGGGTATACATGTGTATTTCTGTACTCATCGCACTCACACTTGTTGCGCACTATGCTTGGAATTTGCTCTTAAATACAAAATATAAAGTAAGCTCTCTTTAATTATGCGCTCTTAGTTTGATTTTATGATATTTTCTGTGTGTATGTGTTCTCTTCATGTATAGTGTGTAAGACGGAAAAGGAAATTAATGTTTTGCCTAATGTAGCGAAAAAATATTCTCTCTTTCACTTAACTGCAAAACCAGTTAAGTTGTTACAGTTTGAGGGTTACTGTGTGCGATATATGATTGCAAGCCAAACAGTAGCACAAAATGAATCCAGTTTAGCATCAACTTCTTGACGTTATTTTGCGGTTTGTGTGGCATTACCCACAAAACGTTAACGCTCTGGTTCAATAGTTGCAAGAGTTGCAAGTAAATTATTTTCCCCTTGGCATTGACAACGTAACCGACTGTTAACTGAAGTTGTAATCTCCGATTACCAAAACCAAAGCCAAAGCCAAAGCTAAATGAGACTTGGGCCAAAAACACGTGAGTAAGTTGGCTTTTGGTATGCATACAACAAGCTATATATTGTATGTATATGACATTTTTATAATGTACATAATATGATCTAATTTTATATTTTTTGCTCCAGCAAAAGTCATCAGCTAGCCGATAGCCTCTGGTGTTGACGACAAAGTGTCGCAATCAGCACCGACACTTCTACATCTTTACAAATCTACAGCTCTACATTTCTATACAGTTCGGCAAGCTATCAATGCCTTCAATGCCGCCAACATAGCAATAAACCTAATTAAATCTGAACAATTTGTGTTTGTTATTAACTTAGCTTGATAAGACATTGCAGTGGATTTTGAAAGAATTGTGAATTAAGATGACAACAAATCATATTAACATCAATTCTAATTTAAATTTTAACATTCAAAAAGTATCAAACTATAATTTCAAAATCCGTATTAAGGTTTATCAACATTATGTCTAATCTCGTTTGATAACCATATAAATCTTAACAACAAGCTGCAAATATTTCCAGTTCTTAATAAATATTAAACATTTTTTGTAGCATAGTTCTATGGGCAACCCAACGAAATTTAACGAAAAATTAAACATTTAATTTATTAAATATATTTTAAAATATATATATATACTTTATGTTTTAAAGCAATTTATCAACTTAAATGGAAATTAAGTTGTTTTCATTTCTAATGGATTTTAATTACCAACCGGAAATATTCAAGGCTCAACATAATTGAACATAGAATATTGTAGAAGTTTGGGTTATCTGCTCTTGATAGCATATACATTAACCTTTGTCATATAAAGATTGCCAAATCTAAGAAAAGAATTAGCTATTTCTATCTATATATATATATATATATATATATATATATATGTATTTATATATAATTATAAACCGATAACATTATATGCTTTACACTATGAAATTGAATGACACCAATTGAACCCGAGAGCGGATAGCGAAGAGCGTAGATTCAGATCAAGGAACCCATTCGAAGTCAAGAAAAATCTCTTTAGCCAGAGTTTATCAACAACAAAGGCAAGTGCCGGAAATATATATTATATATATATTAAAATATATATATATATTTATATGTATATAGTCGATTACTAGAAAAATATCGAGACATGTGCACTGCATTGTATTTAACTTTGATTATATGATGACCTAATTTTGTCATTTGCCTAGTCTGTAACTGTTCCTGTATGTTGTGAATTAAAAGCTGCTATGAATCAGCTGGGAATGAGATTATATTGCTTTTGCGTATATGTATTTTGATACAGTTTGAGAGTCACTATGTAAGAATTTGATAGTACTGAGAATAAACTTTAAATATTAGTAAATAACGGTTTTAATTTGAAGTAATTCTATAATAGTATTGTAAAAATGTTAAGAAAATGAAATTATAAATCTTAATATTAATAATTAAATATTATTGAACTTACCTTCGATTGTACAAATGTTACAACACTGGCTAACAGATATACTGCTCCCAGCACACCCGAGAGACCCACTAGATCTCTGGGCACCATCATCATGTTGGTCCTAGGCTTAACCAAAAATCGTAAGAGACAAATGTATTAAGTCACTGCGTAAACACACACAAAACTGCGAATGATAAAACATTGAGAAACCGTTTTATAAACTATATACCATTTGTTTTTACATAAGTAAAATTTATACACATAACATATTAAGGGATAAATTTGAAGTTTTCTTTAAATATTTGTGAATATAGAATTAAATACGAGTTCAAAACTAACACAAAAAGCTGCTGCCTGCGGGCTCGTCACTTGATTTGATGTGCTGCTGCGATCGTCGAGCACAACACACTCCCCACATGTGGAGATCGTCAAGCGTTCAAAGTGCTACTAAAATCGGGCGGCACAAAAGAAATTTCAATTCGTTACTGCATGCTGTACCCGAAAGCGATCGTTTGCGTTCGTTTTTTGTTCGGCACACACGCATACACATGCACTGATTGTGCGTTTGTATTGGTCTTCCTTTGTCGTGCCTGGAGGGGGGTTTTAGGTTGCGCAGCCTGTTGCGTTGTTGGGACCCGCTTTGAATTTAGCACTTTGTTGCCTTGAAATGAGGAAATGAGTAGCGACAACGTTGACTACGACGACGACGGCAACATAAAATATATTTTCCATATAAAAATTTTCTTACATAGGTTAACCTTTAGTTTCTATACTCTAATTAGAAATTTTATTTAGATTAATATAATCCAATGATAAATATATGACTCTATATCATCCTTTTTGAGCTAATTATTAAGCCAGTATGCCGCTTCTGATAGTTAAACATCGGATTAGCTTAATCTTACAACGTAGTAGTTTTCAGAACAATTCAATCAAACTATTGTTATTGTTAGTATCATAGCCTGTTATTAACATAGTAAGGGTATATTGTAGCTGTTGAAAACTTTCATGAGATCATTCTTAGTCGTTGACTTCTTAATTTTTTATTGTCGCCATAGAGATTAATCTAAGGCCTTTTCATTTAATACGAATGCTTATATTGTAATGCGCTGAGAGTGATAACATGCTATAAGGTTGCGTATTTCCTGTTAAAATAGAAAAATAATAAAGAAAATCAACAGACACGCGCACATTTTAATCAACTTAAACGCAGATTTATAATAGAACTTAACAGAATACCCAAAACTAAAAAAGGGTCAGTTATGAAACACACATAATCTGCGCTTTGATGTCTAAATTGTTAACAATGTTTTGGCATACATTTTAATTGTGATTTAGGTACATGACCTACAGTCCTCATTAAGTTATACCTAACTTTATTACAAAATATTTTTTGGACTTTTATTTTATTGTAGATGTAACTTATTGGTCTAAAATAATTTAATAAATCAATATACATAGAGTTAAACTCTAGGAATGATCAATTGCACAGGTTTTTATTTATAATTAAACTAGCTGTTTTTCTATGAATAGTTTGCTAATCTTTAAAAGAACCTTCAAATCTAATCACCCTAAAAACAATCAAAATTTGTGCAAATCGAAAATATTTAATTTTCTTTAAAAAAAATTATAGGCCTCAAAAATAATTGTAAAATTAGGAATTAACATATATTAAAAAATTATATTCAACAAATTGCATCAAGGACTTGCAAACTGGTACAACTGTAGGCAATAACGGAACTCATGTGCCCGTTATTTAAAATTGGGCTATCAGCCAAAGCGCTTATTAGGTGGCTTTTGTAGAGAAGATTATAAAATGAAGCAAAGACATTGGGGCTGCCGTTTCCATATTCTATGATTAAAGCTGAAACTAAAGTAGCTGCCTATAAGTAAGGCATAGCTTTATATCACCCCCAACAACAACAATGAAATTACAAATAATTATAAGAAAGAAATAAAAACCAAATAGTTTTTCATATGTAGGCGACTTAGTTTCTTAGTTATCGCCATATTCATTCATGTTCATTCTAGTTGGTTTGTTGGTTGATGTTGGTGTTGCTACATAGTTGTCGCCCATCCGTTCTATATGTAACCGCGCACCAACTATTCCATTCAAACACAAATCGTTCACATAGACACACACCAATACAGTTTACACTGACTACACAGACAGCGTACGTGTACGCTAAACGGCGATTGTTCGTTTTGCCGAACGCTTGTCCCCTTCGGCAATAAGATCGTTGAATGACCGTTTTGATTTTTGGCTGACTGAAGCTTATACTATAATTAGTCGTGTTCCGTCTTTTCGAGTAAGTAGGCTGCTTTGTCTGCTGCGTTCCTCTGCGGTTTAGTCTTTTGCTTCTCGGCTAGCTGGTTGGCTGTCTATTAGTGTTTATGTGTGTGTATTTGTGTGTCGCTCGTGCTACTGCTCGCTGCACAACGAGTCGGTGTTCTGTTTCTTTTCAGTACGCTTCAGTCGATCCATAAAGTTGGATCGCTTTTCTGTAAGGGATAGCTGCAAATAGAAAACAAAAATAATATCATATATAAAACCACACACACACATATATTCACATATTTAACGAAATATTATTAGTTTGAAGTGTTTTTCACAATATACAAAAATTTATAATTCAAGAACATAAAAAAAAAAATATTTTTAAATTAAAAATTATTATTGAAGCCTATACAGTTGCTCTCAAACTGTATGGTGCTTATACTTGAACTTGAAATGAAAATTCAATGCTTCTAAGCCAATTAATTTTAAAATCATTAAAATATTAGATAAGCTACAGTTGACTTTAGGATTTTCTACTTCTGATAGCAATTTGTGCATAATTTAATAATAATCCCATTAATAAATTATATTTAAAATGATGTATTGAAATATAAAAAGAAATACAAAATTAAGTGCCTACTTTTCTGCCTTACAGGCCAGCGACGGCAACATATTTTTAAGTCGACAAGGACAGCATTTAAAAACTGTGCAGTCAGAGTGAATTGGGCATTATGTTGCCCCACTGGAAGCGGTAAGTAAATATTACATACTATCGTAATTTTGAAAAGTGTAGAAATAATATTGATCTATAATAAGTTTCTCAAACTGTCTAATTACTTTAAAACAGTTCATAGCTGGCTAAGTAGATTCACTTTACTCTGTGTAACGTATTGGATTAAGAGAGATATACAGCGAAAGAGAGAAAGAGAGAGAGCAAGAAAGAAAGAGAAATATACAGATAGAATAAAGAGAATAAAAATGCATTAAGGCTGTGCTTTTCTCTTAAGCACCAACTCTCTTGTTCTCTATCTTTCATTAGTCAAGCTCGCTTATATATTCGTGAGATAAGACACTAACACTGTGAATAATGAATGATGAAATATCAAACTCACGCACACACATATACATATATGACATACGTTTATTTAATCTTAAGCTTAAGTTAAACTTTTACTTAACTGAAAGTGAACTTTTGTGATCTTTTATTTAATTACAGGCTGCTGTTCGCCGCTGTGATTGCTGGAGTGTTAGTTGATACAAACGCTGTAAGAGAATTGCTTAATATTTTTTTAATAATGTTTTGGAAATTTTTGAGGAACATAAAATAAATTTATGTATTTATATATATTTAATTATATATAATTTATATACAATTTATTTTTAGCAATTTTGGAAAAATGCTGGAGCAACAGGTTCGATTCAAGAATCTGCTCGAAACCAACACAGAAATGATCCCAGAGAATCATTTCAAATTGATGGTAGCTACACTATTTTAGATTCAGCTTCTGTACAACGGGGTGAACAGCCACGAAAGAATTGCACAGCTGGATATGGAGATTGTATACCAAAGTGTATTGCTGAGAAGGGTAATCGAGGTATGCCAGGTCCTGAGGGTCCCACCGGACTTAAGGGTATTATGGGCTATCCTGGACCAGATGGACCATCGGGTGATAAAGGCCAAAAAGGTGATCCTGGTCCATTTGGAGCACGTGGTGATAAGGGTGAACGTGGAAATCGTGGTATACCTGGACAGCCTGGTGTAGGTGGTGTTCAAGGTACTGGTGGTAATCCAGGACACCCTGGTACTCCTGGTAAAGATGGTTGCGACGGATCAGATGGATTGCCCGGCTTGCAAGGTCTTTCTGGTATGGCCGGTCCACGAGGTTATCCGGGTGGTCCTGGTCTTAAGGGAGACAAAGGTGAGCCAGCCAAGGAAAATGGAGACTATTCCAAGGGTGAAAAAGGTGAGCCTGGATTTGCTGGTCGTTCTGGTAACAACGGACCAGAAGGACAACGCGGTGATAAGGGTACACGTGGTGACACCGGACCATTCGGACCGCCAGGACCTCGCGGTGAGCGCGGTATTAAAGGTGAAAAGGGCGCCGCTTGCTTTGCGACAGCCATGCCCGGGGAAAAGGGAGAGAAGGGTGAGAAAGGTGATCCCGCTCCAAAAATTAACGTACAAGGTACAGAAACAGTAGTGGGTCACCGAGGTGAACCTGGTCAAAAGGGTGAAGTTGGGCCTATAGGTGACAAGGGTGGCATTGGACCTACCGGAGAGCCAGGACATGATGGACAAAAAGGTGAAAAAGGTTTACCCGGTGGCGTTGGTGAAAGAGTAAGCGATTCAAAATATAAAAAGCAATATAGAAATTATCTAAAAATGAATTATCTTGCAGGGTCGTCAAGGTAACTTCGGCTCACCAGGACCTGCTGGACAAAAAGGAGATCGTGGTGCGGATGGCCTAAACGGATTACCCGGTTTATTAGGTTCCAAAGGTGAGCCCGGACGTGAAGGTAAATCAGGTGAACGTGGTTTGGTTGGTCCGCCGGGTCCTCCTGGTGGTGGACGCGGTCAGCCTGGAGCTCCTGGAGAAAAGGGTCCACGTGGTTACGCTGGCAAACCAGGTGCTCAAGGCTTGAACGGAATGGATGGTCCACCAGGACCTCAAGGCTATATCGGTCCTAAAGGCGGCCCTGGATTGCCAGGTCAACCTGGTAATGAAGGTCCTGCAGGACAAAAGGGTGACAAAGGTGATGGTGGACGTATAGGCCCACAGGGACCCGTAGGACCAATTGGACATAATGGCCCACCAGGACCTGAAGGCCAAAAAGGCGAGCCCGGTACACCTGGTTACGGTACACAAGGTTCCAAAGGAAACGATGGTTTTAATGGGTAGGACCTATCTAATGATAATTGCTTTTTGATGAATACATCTTTAATCCTTTTTCTTAATAATAGTGCTCCCGGATTAAAAGGTACCAAGGGTGAACGTGGACCAAGAGGTAATGCTGGTGTTCCTGGTGATTCCAAACTGGGTAGACCTGGTACGCCTGGAGAAGCTGGTATTCCTGGGCCACAGGGTGATTCTGGTCGCCCTGGTATTAATGGTGAAAAAGGAGACATGGGTCCAAAAGGAGATGCTGGCGGCAAATGTTCATCATGTCCGGCTGGACTTAAAGGTGACAAAGGTGAACGTGGTATAGGCGGCTTACCTGGGAATCCTGGTGTAAGAGGACCCCCTGGTGAACGAGGCTTTGAAGGAGAACGTGGTGATGACGGCATTACTGGAAAAACTGGTCCTTCTGGTGAAAAAGGAGAAGATGGTCTTACTGGTGCTCCTGGAGCTGTTGGTAAACCAGGTACACCAGCATTTTTGGATCTGAGTCTTATTGTACCAGAAAAGGGAACTAAAGGAGAGCCTGGATATCCTGGAGCTGCTGGTGTGAAAGGTGAACGTGGTAATAGTGGCTATCGTGGTGCTCCTGGTCTCAAAGGAGAAATGGGCATTAAGGGCGATAAGGGTTACACAGGGCAACCAGGTTTAGATGGTAGTCCAGGTACTCCAGGGCGCGATGGCTATGATGGTATTCCTGGACAAAGCATTAAGGGAGAACCGGGACGCAATGCTTTTGATGGTGCCAAAGGTGACAAAGGTAACGCTGGCTATAGTGGACAAAAAGGAGAGCCAGGTACATGTGAAGCAAGCGCACTAAAAATACCACTAAAGGGTAACAAAGGCGAGCGTGGTGCCACTGGTATGCCCGGTCCAAACGGACCAATGGGATTGGAAGGTGACATCGGTCTTCGTGGTGACAAGGGCAACGTTGGCCCACAAGGTCCACCCGGATCGGTAGGATCTCGTGGCATTACAGGCCCTCGTGGTGAGAAAGGTAACCCTGGTCAATTTGGAGCTCCAGGAAACGATGGTAAGGATGGAAATCCAGGTCCACCTGGCCGAACTGGTGAACGGGGATTACGAGGAGAGCAGGGCATTGCTGTAGCCGGCCCACCTGGACCACCAGGTCGTGATGGTTTAACTGGTGAGAAAGGAGATCGTGGTCCAGTTGGAGGTGCAGGTTCAATTGGACCTGACGGCAGCCGAGGCTATCCTGGAGATAAGGGTGATAGCGGATTATTTGGTCAACCTGGTGCAACAGGCTCTGTTGGTGAAAAGGGTGAACCTGGTCCCCTGGGCCCCCAAGGTCATCCTGGTCCACCAGGCGTTCCTGGTATTAATGGTGTGCAGGGCCGCGATGGTGTCAAGGGAGAGCCCGGTAGTCCAGGACTCGTTGGCATGCCCGGCTTAAAGGGTGAACGAGGTGCGCCCGGAAATGATGGTCCCAAGGGTTTTACTGGTCCAGTAGGTGCTCCAGGCAAACGTGGTCCAATAGGAGCTGCTGGAATTTCTGGTAATAAATTTAATAGAACTTTGATTAAAAAACTTTTTTAATAATTTTAATTATTTTAAAATGTAGGACTCAAAGGAGACAAGGGAGCACGTGGGTTGACTGGAAATGATGGACCTTTTGGAGCTCGAGGACCGACAGGACCACCCGGGCTAATTGGTGCAAAGGGTGACATGGGTCCACGAGGTCTTCCCGGATCGGATGGAACTATCGGTATGGATGGTGAGAAAGGTAACCAAGGTTTACCTGGTTTGGATGGGTCTCAAGGAGAACCTGGAGATGCTTCTGAGAAGGGCCAAAAGGGTGAACCTGGCCCATCTGGTTTACGAGGTGAAAGCGGCGTACCTGGTTCATCCGGTCTACCCGGTGAAAAGGGCTTAGCTGGTATACCTATTCATGGTCGTCCTGGACCACAGGGTGAAAAGGGTGATATGGGACGCGATGGACGTCCTGGCTTGGATGGATTACCTGGTGAAAAGGGTGAACGTGGTTTGCCAGGAGCATATGGAAATAAGGGTGACAAAGGTACACCAGGCATTCCTGGCAATACTGGAGAGCCTGGCCTAGATGGTTTACCTGGACCAAAAGGTAATTCTGGACCCATAGGCTACCCTGGCTCAAATGGTATTAAGGGAGAGCGTGGACCGGCGGGTGAAAATGGTATCAAGGGAAATATGGGACCTACTGGTAGACCAGGTTATTCAGGTCAACCTGGCCTAAAAGGTGACAAGGGTGAGAAAGGATTAAGGGGACCTCCTGCCGAAATTGACAATATATCCATGAGAGGTGAGAAGGGTATTCCCGGATTGCACGGTCAACCAGGTATGCCCGGTCCAAGGGGTCTAAAAGGTGATCAAGGTCCTGAGGGTTACCCTGGAGAGAAAGGAGAGCCTGGACTCATGGGACCCGCTGGTGTTCCTGGTATGTCAGGAACACCTGGAGACAAAGGAGATATGGGTTTGAATGGAGAGCCTGGTTACCCTGGTATTGCAACCAAAGGTGAAAAAGGATTGCCAGGACGCGTTGGGAAAAACGGTCGGGAAGGTATGTAAAATTTAAAGATCCATGATTGATTTTTCATTTAAAAACTATGTATTAAATAATAGGTGCTCCTGGAGCTCCTGGTATCAAGGGTGAGCGTGGCCTAGCTGGCTTGCCTGGAAATGCTGGTCTTGTGGGTTTACCTGGTCCGATCGGTCCTGTGGGCCAAAAAGGAGATCGTGGCTTGACTGGTCCAGCCGGTATGGATGGAAGCGATGGATTACATGGAGCTCAAGGCATAAAGGGTGATACTGGCTATCCTGGACCCAAAGGTGAACGTGGTGAATCGGGTTTTGTGGGACAAAAGGGAGAGAGAGGCGAAACAGGTTTAGCTGGCGCTCCTGGTTTGAATGGTATACCTGGTTTAAAGGGAGATATTGGCTATCCTGGTATGGATGGACATCCTGGACCAGCTGGTGTACTTGGCGAAAAAGGTTTCACTGGACCTAAGGGTCAAGATGGTCGTGATGGTCTTCCTGGTCAACGTGGTCAAAAGGGAGAACCTGGTTTAGTGCCACCACCAGGACCCAAAGGTGAACCTGGTCATCCAGGACGCGATGGCCAGAAAGGTGAAAGGGGACCACCAGGAGATCGCGGCTTAACTGGAATCCAGGGAGAACGTGGTGAAAAGGGTGAACGAGGTGCCATTGGTATGATTGGCGCTGTTGGTCGACCTGGTATTAAAGGTGAACGTGGTCTCCAAGGTGAAATAGGCTTAGAGGGTGCTATTGGTGCCATCGGTTACAAGGGAGAGCCAGGTCAGCCATGCACAGCTGCCCAAGATTACTTAACTGGCATCCTGCTAACACGACACAGTCAAAATGAACAAATACCACAATGTCCTGGAGGGCACGTTGAACTATGGTCCGGTTATTCACTGCTCTTTGTCGATGGCAATGATTATGCGCACAATCAAGATCTCGGCTCGCCCGGTTCTTGTGTTAAACATTTCTCCACACTGCCAGTAATGTCCTGCGGACAGAACAATGTATGTAACTATGCCTCGCGCAACGACAAGAGCTTCTGGCTAGCCACATCAGCATCCATACCCATGATGCCAGTAAACAACAATGAGATCAGCAAATACATTTCCCGCTGTGTTGTCTGTGAAGCCCCAGCCAATGTTATTGCCGTACATAGTCAATCGCTGGCTATACCCAACTGCCCCAACGGGTGGGAAGGTCTCTGGATTGGTTATAGTTTTGTGATGGTAAGTGCAATTATTTTAAATAATTTGCATAAAAAATATTACAAATATTTAACATTCTCTATTAGCATACTGCGGTTGGCAATGGTGGTGGTGGGCAGGCACTGCAATCACCCGGTTCCTGTTTAGAAGATTTCCGTGCCACTCCTTTCATTGAGTGTAATGGTGCTAAAGGACACTGCCACTTCTATGAGACAATGACTAGCTTCTGGATGGTCACACTAGAGGAAAGCGACCAATTCAAGCGGCCAGAACAGCAAACCATTAAGGCCGGAAATCTGCTTAGTCGCGTTTCCAGGTGTCAAGTTTGTGTGAAGAACTCGTCATAAGCGCATCGAAACGAAAACGCAATAATTTTAATCTAAATGTAATGCCTTAACTATACCAACGAACATTATATACAGAAACAAACACACACACACAAACACACATATATACACAAATGTATTCACACATACAAACACATACACACAAGAACCAACACTGCTACCAAATTCCTTAAACTAACAAAAACCAAAAACAAAATCAAAGAAAGAACAAAGAACCAATGAAATCCCACATCCTAGCTAAACGACCTAGAAAAGGACTCTAAACCTAGAGTTAGTCGCTAGAAGCTAAAGCTGGATCAGGAGGTATCGATGCCATCTTTTTTTACTCGTATCTGCCATTTTTATTAAATGTTCGTTTACCAAAATGTTCTAAATAAATTGTAAACTGCTTCTTAGTTACGATTAAGTTAAGTAAATCAAGAAATAATAAATTAGCCTGATAAAAACATATATATAAAAACAACAACAGTTAAGCTATACATTTGATAACCGACACCAAAAGCTGCCTAGAAATATCTACAAATATATATATATTTATATATATTCAGATTGAAGGTATTGTTTATGTTTATAAAACTAAAACCAAAACAACAACAAAAAATGGTTAAAATAAAGAAATTTTTTTAAAATATATATAGAACGTGAAAATATTAATGATATTTATATATATATATATATAGCTACGAATGCAAAACTTGAAGCAATTAAATTTTTTAGCAGTAAGCCATGGAAATATTTAGCCGATGGGATCATTGCTCTTCTCAGAGAGCGACGGATATATGACCGTAACACTACTATGATTTAAGCATAAAATTAGATCAGTTTATCTGCAGGATAAATTTATGTGCTGCATATTTCGGGGAAGTACCCCGAAGAATTTCATATAATAATTAGAAAAATATTTACTTGATAGGCGAAAGTTTAGTCCAAATCACAATTGAATTAGTTTTCCTAGAAATATGTTATATTTCCTTAAATAGTTTATATTTTGCTACAAAATATTCATGCATATATTAAATAATCGATTGGAATAATTATTATTTACAAAATAGATAGCTACAATTCTGAGTAGACCCTTTTTAAAATTAATTAAAAATATATTTTGTTTTTTTAATTTATGTTAAATGCGTTGAAATTAGTAAAGGTAACAGATTTAATCTAGCTGATAACTGAGTTGTTGTGTGTTGTGTATTTGTGTGTGTGTGAAGAAGGGTAGTTTATCAGTTGATTCAACTAGAAGAAGAAGAATAAAAGCAGTTACAGAAGACCAAGAAGAGCTCGGTAGCATTAAAACTCACCACTCTATTTGGGTACCAGACACACTTGTGCGCATGTCGTGGTTTACCTATAGTACACACTGTTCGAGGGTTTTTGTCGGGGGTTGGGGATGAGGTTGGCAGTTTGGCAGTACGAGGGGGTGGCATATGATACCATATGATAATGATATGCCACATAGGCAGAAATTCCAATTGGTGGTGGAATCATTCCAGCTGTGTGCATTAACTGAACTAAACTAAACTCAACTGAAATAAGGGTAGATTTTCCATTCAAATTGGAAAATATTGAGGAGCGCTAGCTATATTAACGAGAGACCCGTTGACGAGTTCAGACACCAGACAGATGGAGTCACCAGTCAGCACTTACCAGCCGTAGACCAACTCTATTTTTGGAGCTTTAAAAAAATGTATACGTTAAAACAATTGTTTTATCTTTTTGGAAAAAGTTTATCAAGTTGGAAAATAATTGTGTAAGAAAGTGTATAAGAAAATGTGCGTATTGTTGTGAAATTGTGGGTGGTTAACCGGATACTCCGTAAATAGCAGCCAGCTCAAGTGCTGGCAACCCCAATAAAAAAAAATCGAAGCCCCTGCAAGCAACTCCTCTTCCTTCCCCCAACCTAAACCACATAAAAAAGAGAGATACAAGGAGCAAAGCTATTGTTCTATATGATTATCGTGCTATTGTTGTTATTTCAATCGCTGTGCCTCTATTGCCAACGTCTGGTGCTGCACATCCATGACAGATGCTTTCCACGTAACGCACGCGTCATCCAGGAAGTAGCCGAAACTGTGGGCGATCGTAAGGCACTGCAACACTTGGAGCACTTAGAGTTAGCGCAAAGCAAGAGACGTCAAAAGCGTCGCACACTTGAGAATATATTGCCCCTCGGAGCTGGTGTTAATTTGGAAGCATGTCGCTTTTGTGCCCACAGTCCACAGGGCTATTGTCGACATCATTTTCATCTTCAAGTCAATAAAAATAGTGCTAAAACTGGTGAACAGGATTACAAACAGTTACGCAGATTAAGAAGAGAACTGAAACGTACCCTGGTACAACAACAAACGCTTTCAAGGAACAGTTATCAAAGCTATCAAAGCCCCAGCTTAAGCTCACTCAGCAGCACGTTGTCACAAGAGGAGGATACATGCAGCAGTTATTTGGACCAAACAGAGGAGCAGTCAGAAGTGTGCCTAGAAGAAGAACAAGAGCTTTTAACGAGCCACTTATAAAGTATTCAATAAAACTCACAAGGAACAATAGAGCATTGAAGTAGACTTCAGATTATTGTATGTACATAAATTTGCAGTAAATATTTTAGAGAGATTCGCTAAAATTCACTTGAAATTATTATAGCTATTGGTGTGCATAATGTCCGACATTGAATTGGAACAACCTCAGGTACAGGCACATATGCAGTTGAGCAATGGACGCCGCAGACATGTGCAACGTCGTTGTGAGAATCTTTATAGTAGCAGCAGCCAAGAGAGGCAGGTAGCAAAGAGTCACAAAACGCCACCAGTGTGCCCAATGCCGCAAGGCATTGATGATACATGGACATGGAGTAAACGTTATCGTTCAAAAGAGGTTGTTCTTAGCGGTCCAAATAGTCGTACTGTGCATTTCCATCCTAATTGGAGCAAGGGAACAGCCGCCATACAAGGAAAACGACCCTTAAATAATGGACGACACTACTGGGAGCTGCATTTATCACAACGCGTCTTTGGCACATCAATTATGTTTGGCATTGGTACCAGATCCTGTCGTCTACATGCCAATGGATTTCGCAACATGCTTGGTGAGAATGAGCATGGATGGGGTCTTTCCCACAAAGGTATATAATATAACAGCCCATACATACATATATTTATTTTGCTAATCCACTGTTTTTATCTCTAGGTGTGTTGTGGCATAAGGGAGTAGCTCTTTTATATACAAAGAGATTTCGTGAGAATCATTCCACTCAAGTTGGCATACTCTTTGATGGCATTGAGGGCACATTAACATACTATAAGGATGGTAAATGTCTGGGTGCAGCCTTCAGAGGATTGCATAAAGTAAGTTATAAATATCACTACATATAGATTTTATACGTTAATAGCCCATACTTAATATCCATAGGTTAAGGAGCCTCTGTATCCTATCGTCTGCTCTACAGCAGCTAAAACAGAGATGACACTTAAATGTGCACGTCGGGAGTTTGTTAATTTGCAGGATCGATGCCGGGCAGTAATTATGCGCAGATTGGGCACTACCAATAATGTAGCTAAGCTTAAGTTACCCACACGGATTAGTGAATATTTAAATGAAGTTATAGATGACATGGAGCCACTGCGACAGGTAGACAATTATGATATATTGTGTGATATTTAACCCATGTTCACATAGCGTAGGGGGGGGTGCATTCTATGCATAAGAAACAGATAAAAAATATTCTTTAAATATGTATGTATGTATTATAGGTGGATGAACATGAATTGCGTATTTTAAATTGTGGCATGGATGTTCAAGATGGATACCCATACCCCACTAATTGCATACTGTAAGCGAAATTACAGTAAATAATACCTATTCCCCAATGTTATGTAATTTAGAAAACCAGAAACAAATAATTTTAAAAACTATTTAAGAAAATATCTATACATATTATTGAATTTTCTTATCTAAATATGTTGAAAAATTTCTTTTAGCTAAAATTTCTTTTTCTTTTAGTAATTTTTTTTTAATAAATAGGCCAATAGGTGCAATATTTGTGATATAAGGCAAAAGTGTCGAATATAACAAAACCTTAACTCAATTCTATGTATTTATATATATGTATATATGCATATATAAATAAATATATATATAAATATATGTACATATATAATGTAAGTAAAAAGAAATGTTGATGTATTTCCTTAGAGTGTGAAAATCTAGTCAAAATCGAAACACCTCAAATAACCCAATACATATGTATAAACCATTGGGTGGTCTTTATGAAACAACTTCTCTGTATAAACTATTAGTTAAACGTATAGGTAATTATATATACCGTCATAAAAGTATATATATGTAAAAACTTTTGTAATCCTTATGGAACATCTTTATATGTAAAAACTTTTGTCTGTATGAAACTAAAATCACTTAACACTTAAGAAAAGGTTGAAAATATATGTTAAATTGTACTTAAACTTAACTAAAGTTAAGAAAATAATTAAAAGATAATGAAAACTCTAGTCCAAATGTGCAAAAATTAAGCATATTAATACATTTAGATCGTTAGCAAAAATTTCTTAATTTTTTATTTATCTAGTCATATAGTTTTATATGCTGCTAAGTTACACATAATATGAAAGCTACAGAGGAGAAGGACAAATAATTTAATAAATAAATCCGTATTACATATTCTATGTATGAAATTTTGAGGTTTTGTTTTTCTTTTTGGTTTCTATATAACTTGTTGTGTCATATTAAAGAGACACATCCATATATATAAAGGTATACACATATATGTAAAATCTATCAGTGTGTAAAATCTATGGTATTTTGAAAATTATTAATTGAACTAAACTATAAATGAATTAATTACAATACTAAACATAGATCCTTGAGATTTTTGAGAATATAATTAAAGGATTAGAGCTCGTCTGTCAAGTGATTTATGTTCTGCAAATGATCACCATAATCTGTAGCCTCACTGCCCACGAATGTATCATAATTATTAAGTATTTCCAGGTAAGATAAACGATCATCGTGATCTTCATCGGTGGATACAAATAAATGATCTACTTCGTCGGTTGCTATAGCCGTATTGCTGGGTACAATCCAGGATAGTACCTATAAACCAAATATATATATCTCTGTATACATTAACTATAATTAAATGTGTTATCATACCTCATCTCCAGTGAGCACACCATCACCGTTAACATCGTATTCCTTGTCGAAACGTTCCTTTTCTGTGATTAACCATTCCTTGTCGTGCTGTGTAGCTGCTTCGCCTACAAACTCTTGAAAATAGATTTTCCCATCATTATTATGATCTTTATCATCCATGGTATGTTCCAATAATATAGGTAACATGTGTGGATGCTCTTCGGGATTTTGAAAGTAAACATATTCCTCCAGATGAAGTACACCATCTTTATTTGTATCAGCCGCATTAAACATTTCCTTATCCTGTTTTATCATCTTCTGCTCATCTTCATAGCTATCAAAATCGATGACTTCCTTTTTAAAGTTTTCATCCTCCATCGCATATGTGTCCTGCAAATATTCTATCCACGTAACCCTATCATCTCCATCCTGATCAATCTCCTCAAAACGATCTGCAGCTTCCTCTTCGGATAGTTTCCTGTTAAAAGATTTAGTAAACAACATTTTATATACCACAAAGATAAACAATTCACCACATACACATGCATTATAACAGCTGAGCACATTAATTACTTTAATTCATTATATTTAGCATTAAAATGTGCAATGTTAGAGCGGTTAATTTACAAACAACACTCACTTAAAAGACCTTAATATCCATGCTTTCAATTCATGCCGGTCTATAAACTCGTCATGATTTAGATCCATCATTTTTATAAGTATAGCAAGTCGTCGCTTAGATTCCTCTGGTGTTAGTGTATCGAATTCTTGCGCCTCTTTTGTATTTCCTACAGGTACAAAATTAAATTAATGCTTGAGAAATTCATTTTAAAGAACGATGTGGGAAAACACAAAACAAACTTAAATCGAATATCAACTAAGAGAACGTGTCCGTACAATAGATACATAAAGCATATACGGTAAATGTGAACTTTGACGTGTTTTTTTCAAAATCTGAGATATTAAATGGAACAAACTACGAAACGCAATTCTTTTTTTTACAACCAATGGAGGAATCTCATTAAATAGTATAAGAGAAAAAATAAAATTCGAAATGTGTTCTAAAGGCAACTCATGAATCAGCATACTCTTCTCTTCATAGTGTACTTACCTATAATGGCCTCATGATCAAACTCCACATTGTGTTCACCGTTGTCACCATGATGATGTGCATCTCTTGGTATATAGACGCCATCCTTTACACGTTCTTTGCTTGTATGCTTCTCATGCTTATGGGTATTGGCAACAGCGCCGTACGCGGGCATGGGACATACAGATGCCAAAATGGCAAAGGTGGCTAACAGTATTGGCCAATTAGGCATCTTTTTGCTCTTTTTTTAAATTAATGAGCCACTTTTGTTTATATTATTTATATATGGCAAATGCGTCGATATTCTGTATAGCGCTTACTCCTTAACGTTTAAAATCTAAACGCACACTGGATCGTTGTGCTATGTTGCTTTCTCTGCTTGTATACAATATGTTGCACACACACGTAAAGAATAATCACACACACATGCAGATGTGGAATGTGACTGCGGCACTTGAGATTGTAGCCTCCGGCGAATATGACGACGCACACGTAATAGCCAACGTAAAGAAATAGTTTTATGCTTTGAACTCAATTGATGAATTTGCGTAACCTGAAATACACACATATACATAAACATATACAAACATTTTATGTACATTAACTAAGGCTGTTTAATATTTCTATTTCTTAGTGATTTTCTTACCAGCTGTTGCAGCCAAAACAAAAAAATTTGAATAAAAAAAATTATTACAAAAAAGCGCTTGAATAAATAAAAATTTATTTAATTTGTTTCAGTTTTACTTTTATTCTTACTATTAATTCAAGCAATTTAAATAAACTATTTAGCAAAGAGACTCGTTATAAAAATCGCAGCATCTTTGCAAAGCTATCGATTAGCCATCACAACTATCGATAAGTATACCGAATTAGTGTGCGATAATATCAGTGCTCCTGCATAACATATTTCACATCACTAATTATTGTTATTGCAAAATTAATAATTTTGCCATTTTTGCCAAATTAATTTATTTTTAAAAATAATTAAAGAAATGTAAAGTAAATAAACAATAATAACAACAAATAACACATTAGGGTTAAAACATATGCAGGGAAACAGCTTCTAATAACAAAATTTCAAACCGCGCACCTGAAAAGGTGAGAAACAACAAATTAAATATAAATATTTATTTAAATGACATCATTCGGCAGTATAAAATTTAGTCAGTGTTGTTTACGACTCTCGCAGCGTACGTTTATTAAATTTTTTGATGTGTACGCCAAACACGCAAAAGGTTAAAATAATGGGCATGTGAAAGGGAAGCTAGTATATATGTGCATGCGTGTGTGTGCAAGTAGTAGTGTGTATATGGATTTGATCTAAATCAAGCTTTGTATTGATGTTGACCGGTGTTATTTTTAGTTACTTACGGAAATTTTCATTAACTTTGTCAATGGAAAGGCCCAAGTTAAGAGCGAGAATTTGCTATCACCAGTTAAATGGTGTTGACTTGAGCCTAACATGCAACTGGTCAGCGTCTGATTATGGCAACCTGTGTGTGTCTGTATGTATCTTGATTTGACATGAGTCTCTCTAGTTGAGAGTGAAAATATTTGTGCAGAGTGTTTTGGTGGAGCAAATTATTATCTATTTCTTCGCCCTTGGCTATGGGGCTAATCCAATAAAGTTGCTAACTATTTCAGAGAGCGCAAGAGAGCGAGGCCAATTAATAAACAAAAAACAAGCAACAGCAGCAAAACAACAACAAACTAACCAACAAATCAACCACTATATGTACGTTGGAAAAACCTAAGCTCACTAAAAGTCTGTTTAGTCGTGCGCCAACCATCAGTCCGAACAGCAGTTAGCTGATTGATTTTTGGGTATTACAAGTTTGAACCGGTTTACTTTGAAGGTATCTCCAAGCCCCGCCCGCGTGAATAGAAAAAATTTTAAAAAAAATTATATATAAATAACCAAAGACTAGCAAAACAGAAACCAAATGCCGTACATTATTATACGCGGCAATCTAGCCTCCTACAGTCACAAATATCCATGGCGTGTACTCGTTTCTGGATTAAAAGGTAATTTTAGCAGAAACGTTAAGGTTGAGCTCTTTCCGCCACTAGTATCTTATTTATTAACCGTTATTTTTTCTTTTTTTTTGTTGATTTCTGATGACGATTTTTTGTCTGTTGAATTTCGACACGTACGTTTGTACATTTTTTATTGCGCGAATCAATTAATTTCACGAGTGTTTTGTCACATACAGCAACGCACCCACACACACACACGCATGCACAAGACTTGTTTTATTATTTTTGTTTTGTGTTGTTTGAACTGCCCGGCCTTGACTGTCTCTTTGAATATATACCCATACATATGTAGTGGGTATGTGCACACGAGTAGTCCCTGCAATAGTATTTTCCAGAACTTGTACATTCCCTACAGCTTTTTATCATAATTCTACTATTCACTCTTATATTTTTTATGACAATCCCCTACCTTATACTGCATTCACACTCTGGCACTGTATATCGTGTAAACTGCACGATGACTCTTCGTAAAATAAAAGCATGAATAATATTTAATATGAATTACCTACCTCAAACATATAAAATATATTAGGTAAAGTATTAATTATTAACTTTTCAATTTAATTAAGCTATTAATAAATATAACTAATCTAGTTCGAGTAGTTAAAGTATATTTAAATTTCTTGCTATATGACAAAAATGTATAGTAGAGTATGGATGTGTCGGCATGTTAACTATAAAGGTTTACATCTCTCATGCTCTTACTCTCTATTTAACGCTCTCTTTAAATTTTATATCTTGTTTTTACCGTACATTTAGTCAGTCAGTTTCATTTGGTTTTGCGATGAGTGCAGTTGAGCTACGCCTATAGATTGCATAGTGAGACACAAACACACACACACACACCACATACACAAGCACACCTATACGCCCATAAATAGATGGATGTTTGTTTTGGGTTTCTTTCATATTTATTAAAGTGTCAATGCACTTTAAAATTGTATCTGAAATGTTTATTAAGTCCAAGTTTCAATATTAAAGAGCAACGTTGCTGTTTTTTGTTAAGAAAATAATCGAAAAATTAACAGTTTTTGGTTTTTGCCTTTTAAGCACACGCAGTGCACACATACATATATATACACATTAGGTTGACGTCATTCGTTGACTCAAACCGCTCGTTGTCCAGCATTATTTTTTTGTTTTTTTATCTTTGTTCAGACCTTTCCTTTACATTATAAACACAAAAAATTAAGCAATACTTTGGCGTAATTTTGTGATAAGAGATAAAGCGCAAAATTCCACAAACCTTACAGCTGACGATATCGAACAGTTGAACAAATTCTCATGCGGCGGGTACAGTGATGAGTCTACAATTGTCTACTTAGTGCATCCTTGTCGCATACTATCAGCTTTAGAGGTAAGTTTCTTTTTTTTACTAGGTACATATATTTATATATAATACAGTTGAACTTCACTATATCAATACTTAATTGCTTTTTACAAAAAGCATTTAAGACTGTGAAATGTGTTAACATTTGTTATAAAGAAGCTTGACTGTATAAGCATATTGGTAAATGAATAATAAAAATACTGTTTTTTTATCTCAGATTTTAGGATTTCGTGTTGTGGCCAGCTCATCGACAGCCGTAAAACAAGACTATAACGAGTATATGTGGACCATGCGCAAGGAGTTTGACGAACCTGAACCCGAATCAGAGTCCGTATCGGTTGTTCGTGAAAATCTTTCGAATATTGGTCGTGAGGCGGCCAGTTTAGGCAATTATCACAAGGTTGATTCGCCCGAGTAAATTGCAATCAATCGTTCCCACCTCCCTTCTGTTTTCTCTATGTCTCGCTATTTCTATATATTAATTTTGTGTGTATAATTTAGTGTGTGTGTGTGTGTGTGTGTGTATTTCTATATCTGCGTATGTGTGCGTATATGTATGTAGACAAAGGAAAAAACTATAGCAACCTAAAAAATAGGAAAAACCCAAAACAGACAACCAACCAACCTGTATAGTACTTAGACAGTCATTAAGCGAATTCAATATAATTCTTTAAAGTGCGTTTAGTTTTTAATAGCAAAGTATGACCGAAAATCAGCCACCTTCAAAGGAGTCCAATTTGCATTGCGAGTGTCCACCTGGCATACAAGCAACAAATTCAAATGCAACCGGCTGTGGCCCAAATGTTGTGACCATTCCTGTACCCATTTTACAATCTGAAGGCAATTTTGCATACGTCACTGTAAAGGGCTCACTACACGATTATACTTGTACTGTGTTTGGCCTTAATCAGGCTGAAATTCAGGCTTTATCCAATAGACTATCGGTAAAGCCGTGCGTTAACGGTGTGCTGGTCGCTGTGCCACCAATGCACATGCTAAACACATTAGCACAACTCAGTTATAAGGTTGTTTGCAGTTGTGGTGAAGCTGAGATCTGTTGGACTTTGCAACGTGAGGTTTAGATTGGAAAAAAAAAAAACCTAAAAGTCAAAATCAACAATTCATTCTGTCAAACGGCCAACAAATCAATCATCTATCAGTCTTCTTCATTCTCTACAACTCACATCATCTGAACGAGTCAACTTCAACGTGTTAAGGTTATTTAAGAGAGTATATTGAAAATGGATCAGCATAGAGCAGATAACTGCAAATGCCATAAGCATACGCAGCCGGCACAACAGTCGCTCACTGAAATGGATTTCGATCGAGGCATTTGGAACGCAGGTAAACCATAACGGGCTGATTTATATATGTTTTTTGGCTAATTTTTTCTTACTAAGCTATCTACAGTGAAGTAGATCGAGTACGTGAATTTATCAAAAAGGGTCAGGCAATGGCTCGCGATGATTGTGACTACACGGCGCTGCATTATGCGGCTCGTAATGGCAATGAAGAAATTTGCAAGCTGCTGCTGGATGAGGGAAAAGTTGATGTTAATGCGGTGACCAAGGGAGGGGCCACTGCAATACATCGTGCAGCCATGATGGGTACACAAATATTGCCGTGTATAAATTTATTATTTTTCTAAACGTTTAACATTTTACAGGACACCTGAACGTCGTAAAGTTGCTGGCGGAACAGCCAAAAGTTAATCTAATGCTGCAGGACGAATGTGGTCAAAGTGCATTGCATCGTGCTACTCAACGTGACCAATTAGATGTATGTCGGTATCTGCTGCGAAAGCAGCCAGCATTGAAGATGCTCAAAGATAATAAACACAAAATAGCCTTTGAGTATATCATGGAGAATGCTAATGATGATTTCAAGCTGTTGTTAAAACCATAAATAGACGGCATAACATCCAACTAACCCAAATGTATGAAATAATAGTTACCATAATGTAAACTAGGGAATCCCTTCATTCCTAGCACAAGTATTGCATATATATTTTCCTAACTTTAAAAAACAAAAATAGAAATTGTAACGACATAAAATTACTCCCATACATAACTTTCTTTTTATGTTTAAAAGCATATTGTATCTTGTTTTTGTTATAAACAAAATGTACAACTGTTCCAGCAACAACGCAAAATTATGCGAAAAACTTGTATTTTTGAGAATTAAATATCTTTGGCCTTGTGTAAACTATTGTATTAATAATACATACATGTATAAATATCTATATACCTATTACTGTTTATATTAAGAACTTGTGAATCGGAAAGAATTGGTAGGATTTATGTTATTACTGGAAAAACCATTTAAAATTATTATGTCCTCTCTAGTACCATTCTGCATACCTAGATATACACATAGCTACTCTTATGTTTGTTATTACAGTAAAATATTATATGATTTAAACTAAAAGCATAATTATAGTAGTAATATATTAAAGCAAGGCAAAAAAAATTAATTCAAATGGTTTAAAAAGATTACTAAATTATACTTTAAAAGGACTTAAAATGCATAATTGCAAATTCAAGTTGACCATAAACTGAGGAATTAATTTCATTTAAATAGTGCTGAGGAGTATCTTAAGTCAATAGTTTATTTTATTATTTAGCTAAGAACACTTTTTTTAATTAATTATTAGCGATTTGACTTATAGTTTCTAAAATGGTTTTTATGAAAATTGGCATAAATACAAGTTTTTGGTGTGGATTTTGAATGAATGAACAAGAATATCAGTTGCAGATCTCTAGAGAATTTATTTTTATTTATTAAAATTCTCTCTAAAATTCTCTTTTTATAAATTATATAGTATAAATTGCAATATATATATATATATATATATATGTATATTGATAAATTGATCAAACCTATAAAAACTCTAATATATACTAAAGTTGTTTACAAGATTGCTGCATGGTTATAAGTACATGCATATTGATTTCACTTTGTCAACTTTAGCATATAGGATATAATATATCATAATGTCCGGGTCTATAAAGTAGATAAACCGTTGGCTTAGATCCTTCAGGAAATTCGTGTGCTTTAACTTGTCCCCCTTCGCCCCTATCAAGATATTCAACTCGCACACCAACACCAAGTGCTGTACATAGTGCGATGATATGTATATGATCTGATTCCTTGTACATCGGCTCAACTTCCTGATGACGAAACTCTTCAATTGTATAATCACCTTCAATGAAATGTTGATAGAAGTCTGCATCCTCTTGAAGTTTACCGGATGTAATTAGGCGTAAATAAACAACCACATAATCAGAATATCCTTGCTCGTTGAACAATTTATGCAATTCACTTTGGATTTTTTCTGGTCCTTCCAAGCCATTTTCTGGACTAACTCGTTTTATGACTTCCATAAACTGACAAAAAGGTAAATTATTTCATATAATCTAAAAATTTACACTTACACCCAACTTACTGTTTCATGGAAATCTTCTAACGTGAAGCTTGGAAAACCAAGACGGACTAGTTTGTCTTTTGAGGCCTCAGCTAATTTATGGAATTCTTGATAAGCTTCATTATTGGAGACTAAATGCTCCAAATAAGAATAAGCAAATGCTCTAAAGAAACAATTGCCATCAGGGCGCATTCTGCGTATAAATTTATATTTTTTCGATAAATCCTGAATTTTAATTGTGAAAATGTCGTCGCCATTGTATTCAGCACGTAAACAAGTTAGCGGCAATTGCTCACTAACAAGGGGAGTTGTATCACTTATCTGAAAGCGAAATTAATTTGAATAAAGTAAAGAATGGAACAAAAGCATTTAATATCATTTCATTTACACTACGCACTTCTTTCTCTATTTCACGCTGTTGTTGTATGATTAATTCATCACGATTGCCATCTTTTTGCGTGGTAGACTCCATAATTTAAATTAAAAAATAATTAATTTTCTGGTTAAATATCAGTAAAATTTATGTTGTTTGGACATCGAAAAAAAGACCCACAATGAATAAGTGTGGCCGTAGTAAACAAAGCAAAAAAATACTCAAATACTAAACATGTTATCGAAATGTTGGTAACATAGGTTAAAATAGTAACATCCAAATGAGTTTTAAAATAGTTTGAATTATATTTTATTTGTTAAACATATAACATAAATTATAACTACATACTACTACATACAAGTACACATTTAGTAATTGTGCAAGCAATTCATATCATTTACTATTTAATTTTTTTTACATTTCGTCATATTGTGAACTATCAGAGCGTTCTTTCTTATAAATTTTTTAGAGCATTTATCACATTTGTAGGGACATTCACCTGTGTGTATGCGTATGTGTTGGCTCAAATGTGTTGCCTGCGTAAATGTATTCTGACAAAATGTACAACGATATGGACGCTCTCCAGTATGAATGCGTCTATGCACTCTCAAATCGCCCGACCTTAGAAATCTGCGTGCACAATATTCACATTGATGTGGTCGTCTGTCAGTATGAATTGCAGAATGTAAATTAAGACTTCTTTTGGTTAAGAAGGTTTTAGCACACACGACGCATTTAAAAGAGTGTTCGGAATGATTCATAGGTAAGTGATCCAACAGTTTTACTTGATTATATAACTCACTATTGCATGATCTATTGTCGAGTATACTGGGAATGCTTAACTTTTTGCTCGTGTTCTTTTTAATAGTCTTTTTTGTTAATTGTATGTGCTTAATTTTAGGTTCGCTCTTTTCCTGCTTAGTAAAACAGTCTTTTGATTCCTTTGTATCGTGTATTTTTTTTATCAACATATCTTCAGTAATGCCTTTAAGTGCTTTCTCCTTAATCCTCGCACTTAATAGTTCTTGACTTTTTTCACAAGTACGTTTAAATCTAAAGGCTGTTTGCGTATCTAAAATGCATGTGATACATATCTTTTGCGGTAGTTTGTCATTTGGCTTTATATCACAATTAACACACTCAATTATCATTTCTGAAATGGTTGGACAATCCTTTGGTAGATCTCTTTTTGCAAATATATCCATGAGGGTCACTGTTGTACTCAAGCAAATGCGACAAACTTGTTCCATGTCTACCTTAAAACGCTCTCAAATAGACTCTGATGGAAATATCAAAGTTCAAATCTTATTTATATTGTTTCAGGCGAGCAGATGTTTCGTGTAACTGGAAAAGACCACATAGATTAAAATTGCAATTTATAATCGTAGGTAGTATCTATACATTCTAAGGATTTTACCCTAATTGTAGGCAAGTTACATAAATGCATACCTGCGCAAGACCTACTTTTGTCCCTTTCTTTAAATTTATTTTCAATCAGGTCAAAACTTTTAAAAATAAGTTACAGTTAATTTAACACCTGTTTTGTTTAGATAAATGTCTTCAGTGTTTTGTTTTATGGTGTTTTTTAATATTTGAGATAAAAAGGCTTTTAAAATATATATATATATATATATTTTTCAATATTTATTAACATTTTCTGTATTGATTTAGTAACTAAAAACTTACTAAAAATATATTTAATAAATTATTTAAGTAAAAAAGGAAATATGGTATACATTATTATTTTATCGTTAAATAATTATTTTAAATGTTCAATTTTTATAAAATGTATATAATTATGTTTATGTATGATTTTTATAAAATAGATAGTATAACTTGATTTTTTTTATTATGGTTAAGTGGCATTGGCTGGTGCATCTAGCAGCGGTACTTCTATTCGAAAAGGACTTTGAAAGGGTATTGGCTGTAGCTGTACAAATTCAAAAGGTATAGAAATGGGATATGCTTGGAATTTATTATCATATGGTGTTGGTTGTGTTAAACTTGGAGATGTGCTGTTAATAGGGGCAGTATTAGAAGAAGTAATGGGAGCCGTAAATGGAGTAGGTAAGAATTTAACCGGTACAAAATTACTCTCCGCAGTAGATTGTTCCTGGGGTAAAATATCAAGATGTGGATGTTGTTCGGTTGTCGGTTGATGGAAATCTGGTTTTCTAGAATATTCCGCTTCCTTAAATGGACTAGCATGTTGATCTATGATAGGGTGATGAAAATCGGGTTTTCTAGCGTATTCCATTTCCTTGTAAGGAAATGGACTAGTTTTATGGTAATTATAGTTTTCCAAAGCGAAATTGGGCATATGTTCTGATGTGTCAGATGTTTCTTCTATATCCGAATTGGTGAATTTCATTTGACTATCCTTATCCTTTTGAGTTTTGGCATACATATGTTCAAATTTATAGGGATCTTGTGAATGTATATAAATTGGTACTCTGCGTTCCACTTCCACCTTGAAGGGTACTGGAATTTTCTTTTCCACAGGAACTGGTACTTTAATTTCAACTGGATATGGAACTGTTCTTAAAACAGGATACGGTTTGGGTACATGCACAATCTTTTCCATTATCTTTTCCACAATATAGGGTTTAGGCACAGCAATATGTTTTGGTATTCTGACAACCTTTTCAACAATTTTTTCAACCGGAACATGTACAATTTTTTCAACGGTTACATTAACTATTTTCGGAACTTGTATATATTTTTCCACAATTTTCTCAACTGGTACATGGACAATCTTTTCCACTGGATATGGTTTTGGCACTGTTTTAATAACTTCCTTGATATGATTATGATGATGATGATGATGATGATGTTTGATTTTAATTTTAATAGATTTCCCTGTTCCTTTACCATCATCTCCATCATCTGCACTACTTTTCACACTTTCTGTTTCCGGTTCCTCACGATTTTCATAACGATCCGATGCTTGTAATTGTGTATCCTGTTCATCAGGCACTACAATGTGTTCATGAATTTCCTCAAATGTATGAAATGTCTTAACATCATTTCCAGTCTGTACATCAGTTACTTGTCCCTTTGCCTTTGTTTTACTACTTAAATTTCTATAGGAATTTGAACTCCTTGATAATTCAGCAGGCTTCACAATATGTATGGTATGTCTTCCTTTTTTGCTACGACGTTTCCTTACTTCATAACGTGTACGTTCTGGTATATTTGCTGAATTCCTATCCAAATCATGATAATCCAATTTTTTTATATCTGAAATCGTTTTATTTCGTTGTCCCAAGGCATTACTTTTATTATCCTTTGTCGATTCACCCGCAAGTATTGGCAATGGAATAAATAATATTGAAAATACAAGAATTATCTGAAATATTTCAATAAGTTAAAATTAACTTTATTTTGTTACACGATAATTCACAAATCCCTACCCATGGCGTCATCTTGTTTTATATATTGTTTATATTAATTATATAACTTAAATATCTTTCACGTAAAACATTAGCAACTAACAAATCGGAGATCTTCAACAGAAATGAATAATTTAAATTTTTGCTCAGGCATTTATAAGCACGTTCACCGCAGATTTATGTACATATATCTTTATATGTATATATATATATTTATATATATAGCTATATAGTTACCTTATGTAATCTGGACCAGCTAAACTCAATTGAGTTTCAAGTACAGAGTAAAAAATTATATTTTATACGACTGAAAGCATTTCATCGCGTGACTTTCCACTCTTTAATGCTTTGCTTAAAGGTATATCTTTCGATATCATGTAGCTTTTCATTATATACAAAATTATTATTACCTTTTTATACTATTTTTGGTATACCAAAAACAGTTTGTACCACTCAATACATATTATATATAAAAATATATATATATATATATATATATACGTCTTTACGGTTGGTTAAATTTGAAATTTCCTTTGGATTTAATACCGGATATATATTTGCTTGTAGAAATCTTAACACATTAATAGACAAAGTTGTACATGAACCTATAAGTTTCCTATTTCCTAAAAACTAACTTAACTCTTAACTTGTCTTACATAGTGACAAATTATTTTTAACTTGGCTTACAACAAATGCAATTAAATTCCTTTTCAAAAATATAAAAATTCGTTGAAATATATTTTTTTATAGACTCATTTTGCTTCTTCGATTTCTATTTGTATACACGCTTTCAATGAATTTTGAACTAATAAAAGTCTTGTATCTTGTTAATTATTTACTATTCAATGTTAATTGCTTTTTACCCCAGTTTTGTGCTGTAAGTAAACATTCGCTTGCTGCTCCAGAAATAAGGATACATGCATTAATATTCAGGTGCCCAATTGGTTTTTAGTTGCTCAAAAATTAAACGATTTATCTTTATGTCCTTTACTTTCGATAAAGCATAGTCTA
Source organism: Zygothrica quintamaculata (assembly GCA_037044455.1). NCBI lineage: Eukaryota > Metazoa > Arthropoda > Insecta > Diptera > Drosophilidae > Zygothrica > Zygothrica quintamaculata. The sequence continues at coordinate 24,137 of JBAMBS010001613.1, read as the reverse complement.
TTTGTATTTTATATCTTTTAATTTTGACTTTTATAATTCTATTGTTATATAACTATTTTATGTATATATATAATTTAAATATTTACATAATTTAATTCTGTTCAGGCAACAGCTCTGATGCCCATACATCCTGTGGCCAGCCCGTGCGTCCTTTTGTTGATACATATACGTTCTGTGAAAAGAGTTATTAATTATATTAGTGCATGAATTTTTTTATATTGATGGGATTATCCTATATATATATATATATATATATATATATATATATATATATATATATATTTATATATATATAGACTTAGGCTTAGTATTATCTAGTACTCGTCTAGATATTCAATTACTGCACAGGAGATAAATTCTACTTAAGGTCATAGAATTTTACAGATTTCAATCGAAGAGAAACTGCTATATGAGGTTATGAGGTCGACGTCTTTTTAGGCGTCGTCCTGGGCGAGTTCTAGTCAGCCTTTTGGCTAACCTATTGCTGTGGTTATTAATGCGACGATTGTACCGACTTGAGTGAAAATTAATTTGCTGGAATGCTGTGGCAACTTTCAGATCACTGTGTAATGTTTTGTTTCTGACATACCACTCACATCCAGTGATAAGCCTAAGCACTTTATTTTGAGCTATTTGGATAAGTTTTATTTGGCTATCGCAAGCAAGCCCCCAAATTTGACAGCCATAAATCCAAATTGGTGCAATTATTTGCCTGTAAATGGTGAGTTTGTTGCTGAGAGATAATTTGCTTTTCGGACTCAGAAGCCAATGATCTCTTCCCACAGCGGCCCTGATCCTAGTCTTTAGCACCCTGATATGGGCTGCAAAACAGAGCCTCCTGTCCAAAATAATCCCTAAATACCTTGCATGATTTGCTTGCTCGACAGGAGTTCCATCAAGCATTATTGCTGGCGATGTGTTCCTAAAAAGACGTCGACCTCATAACCTCATAAGTCGAATGCCCAGAAGGAGGCAAATTTGATGTTTAATTATATTTAATAAGCTACACCTTAGTGGTTAGCCGGTGCGCCCAATTGGGTTTAATTTTTTGATAAAAAGGACACAAAGAGGTCTTAGGACCTCGGCTTCCTTAATAATAATAATAAAAAAAAAAACAAGTAAGAAGTCTGTAGTCGAGTGTACCCGACTACGAGAGCCCCTTTGCCTACATATACAGCCATACACACACATACTCATTCATACACACAGTTCTGCACGTACTTGTCCATTGCGCGCGCCTTTTAGCCCCCCACGCTCTATAGCGCGGTACTTATTGTTGTATAACTTCCGTGTTTTTCGTTCAATTTTAACGAAACTCACAACGTAGATGAAGAATGGTCTACTTAATATGTGTGTGAAAAATAAATCTTATCGGTTAAAAATTGTGCTAAATAATCGTTTTTTTCGATTTGCGGGGGTCAGGGGAGGAAATTTAAAAATCAAAAACAAACTCGTATAGCGTACGAATATAAAGAATCTAGATGCCAAATTTCGTTGCTGTAGCTCTTATTTTCCGCGCGCTACTATACCCCCCCGGGGCCCATAACACCACTTTTGCTGATCTATAACTTCCGAGATCTTTGATCAATCTTAACCAGATTCACAACATCGATGCAGAATGGTCTAATTATGATGTGTGCCAAAAATAAATTTGATCGGTTGAAAATTGTGCTTAATAATCGTTTTTTTCGATTTGCGGGGGCCAGGGGAGGAAATTGAAAAATTAAAAACAAACTTGTACAGCGTACGAACATAACGAATCTAGATTTCAAGTTTGGTTGCTCTAGCTCTTATAGTCTCCGAGAAACAGGCGTTCATACGGACGGACGGACGGACGGACGGACGGACGGACGGACGGACGGACAGACAGACGGACAGGGCTAGATGAACTCGTCTTGTCGTCCTGATTCAGAATATATATACTTTATGGGGTCTCCGATGATTATTTCTATGTGTTACATACTTTTGGATTTTGCATATTTCCAATAGCTCCGCTTTGCTCTTTTTTTACAAAAAAGGCAAAGGGGCTAAAAAAAAAAGAAAACTGCTATATATAGGCACATATCTAGAATATGTTGTAAAAGTTAATTGACACTATATCAGTAGATGATAGTAATTCTTTTCCCATTTTTTTTTTGTTTTTTTTTTTGGGGGTGTTTTTCCAATAGATAAACAAAATCTGTGTGTTTACATGCAAAGTACTTGACTCAAAAACACATTTAATTGTAAATATATTTATATATATACTATACTGTATATACTATATAGAAAGAAACGTATATCAACTGCATATATACAAACCGATTTGTGTATATATAAATTGTATCACAAAGGAGAAGAGAAGATATTTTTGCCACGATCTCATTAAATCTCTGCCGTCGCTAATTGTGCACTCTCGATTCCTTTCTTATTTCTTATTCACAATTTATTAATTTTATACAAAGAATTTAAACAAGAACAAGAATGGAAAGGCCAAAGAAAGTCAAAAAAAAAAAAAAACATTACGGAAATATTTGAAACTGATTAACAAAATATTAAACTAAAATTCGATTATATAATATAGCCTTGGCCAATTAAAATAGCTGTTCGTTCACAGTATTAGGTGGGCACAGGCAAATATATTTAAATATAGAAAGTTACTTAACGCTAATGAAATTTGGGTAACAAAGTCAACAGTCAACATTCTCCCATAAAATGTGGTTTACATTGGTAATATAAAAGCATCCATAATCTTTAATTGATACATTTATCAAATGTATATCGCAGGCACTTGACGATTTAATTGACTAATCTTGCAGCTTCAACTTCAATTCGAATATCATATAAAGGCCTACACACTTTCCCCCTTGTTCACTGTCAAAATACATTTATTTATGTTCCCGTTGTTTTGGGCCATGTGAAAATATTGTCGAGCAGTCTGAGTTGTCTAGAGTCTATAAAAAATACTCACTCCAGTTAGAATTCAAGGGTCGGATAAGAGTTGGCTAACTCAAATACATTTTTCATTACAACAAGTACCAGACACGTGCACCAAGTGTTAATGTCGAAGTACAACTCCATCCTCCATACCATATACCATGCACCACATTCTGTATGTATGGCCATAGGAAGAAGTTTCGTACCAGTTTTGCTAAGCTGCCATTTGTACATCTGTTTTGTTTCAACTCCAAAGCAACATTGTTTTTTTTCTTTTTAGAATCTATATTAACTTTGATATCCTTAACACATTTAAAATTTAAAAAAAAAAGAATTGTAACGTAATGCAAAACTATGTAACAGCTAAAAATCAGAGACTAACAGCTAGAGACTACTAACAAAATTTTAGAGACAGTGATTAAGTTAAGCGTAGTATGTTCAATAAACCATCTATTATAGAACTGAATTAGATATTTAAATCAATATCTCTTCAATTTCAGCTTAAAGTATCGACTTGGTTTAAAGTGTTTTAGTTATTTATTGATAAAATATAAATATATATAAATTTGCATGTATATTGTTTACTTACATCATTCTTTTGTTTTCTTTCATTGTATATTTTTCGATTGGGTAATTTAAGTTCTGCCTGAAATCCAGTTTTTGGATCTTGATCTCCATCTAGAACATCTACTAAGTAGTTTATATATAAAATGGCCAACTTTAACGTTTTTATCTGTAAATTTCAAACTTATGAGCTTTTCAGTCCTATTTCCTATATATAATCGATAAAAAGGCTTACCTTGGATAACTTTGTATCTGAAGGAACGTTAGGGATTCTATCTCGTAGACTAGAGAATGCATTGTTTATGCTTTGTGTGCGTCTTCTTTCTTTTTTATTAGCGGTATTTCTCTTTTTGATAGTTCGAACTGTCGGAATTGGATTGAAACTAAGATGACTTACAGGTGTATATAGTTCATCGGGTGGTTTCGTTTCCGTGTCTACAATTAAATAGCACAAGCACACTTACATAAATAAAAATTCTGAGATAATAGCTGTATTTGTTGACTGGAACATTTGCACAAACTTTTATGCAATTCTAATAACTTTTATAAACTCTTTGGAAACAAAAATGTATTTTTTAACATATTTTAGGTAACATCTATTTATCTATTATATATAGATCAGATATCCAAGGGTATTTGCAATAATATATACATACAATTTATAACATTGTTATCCGTAATGCTTAAATAATTAAAACCAGCGGTGTTATAATATACTGTTGATGCTGGAGTCGAATTTTCACGGCACAAATTATTTGTGTATTTCGCCATTTCAGTCATTAAAGTTAACATTAAAATTAATAAATAGTGAAAGAATACAATTTAGTTATTTTATATATATATATATATATTTATATAGATTTATAGAAGATCTAAGATAAATATATATATTGCTCTATAAACTTAAATTCTTGAGCGTTTATCTCTCATTACCCGCACAGAAATAACTAAATTGAATTAAATTTCCTGTCTGTTTTTTTCATCTTGGCCCGCAAGAAAACACCAAAACACACCCCCAATATAAGAACCAATGGCTGACGTTTACCTTATGGTGAGCTCTCGACCAATGAAAATCCATGGTGAATGTATGGCATTTTATCATTATGGTATACTCAAATCTAGAGTTGTCTCGTCATGTCGCTTATAAACGACTACTACGGGATGCTTTGTCTTAATTCAGTGTCAATATAAGTCTAGAACCGATCTTTAACTAAAACTAAATTATGTGGTATGTGTGTGATAGATACACTACTATACAAAGTAGTATATATAAACACATAGATAAAACTATGTATGTGTCTATGCTGTATGCATATATTTAAAAGTGGAATGCACGTCAAGTACTTATTTTGTTGCACGTGTTCGAATTTTGTATGTATTTATGGAAGTAATCATTAAATAAACAAACAAGTGTATCTATAAATACTTATTGAGCATTGTGTATTGGCGTGGGAGTGTGCTAAAATATACAAATATATATATACTGTTAATTTAAGAAAATAACCGATACAAAATTGATTAGAAACTGATACATTAGTGCTTAACTAACACACTATTTAGTGTTTACCCGGTTACTCTATGACTCTGTGGAATTTCCCTCTGTAATTTCGTATACTTCAAGGAGACGCATCACATGAATACCAAAAAATTCTAAAAGCTGGGAAAATAAAATTATATTTTAATATTTTAAATTAACAGGCAACCTAACCAACACGAATCACAATGCCGCAAATGTTCGGCCCTGACGTAAACTGGAATCAAAGCTTTGATGCGGCTGATAGCAGCGACGACTTAAAGAGTCAAAAAGCTCACACTTAAACTTTAATGTCTGAGGAATAGACATTCAGTTTAATATTTAACTCATCGCTAGATAGAACGAAGAGCAGTGCAATTCTTTTACTGGGAGAATTTTCTTTAAAAGTACATCCAGATTATACGTAAGTAGAATTTATATATAGAAGTGTGTATTATTAAAGATAACAAAACTCTTAATAATATCTGATTAATACAATTGTATCTATATTTATAAATATATTCGTGCATGATCTTGCCATTGATACATATTGAACTTTGAAAGACAAACCGGTTTAGCAAAATACTTATTATACGAGGAACTAACTTGTGCTAGTATTTGTGTATGTGTATGGTAGGCACTTGGTTAACGCAGCACACATACTAAGCAATTTCTTAAACATCAACTATGTTAGCTAAATCTGTTCTTAAAATATTTAGTTATTTTTTAGTTGTTGATAGAAATCTTTTGTATAAATCTGTTATACAGTTAAATATTAAAACTCATAAAAGTGTATCAGATTTATACAGTTTTATAAAATTGTATATCTTGATTGCTTAACAGGTTTTCAACAATAGCCTACTGTGTATGTATTTTAAGTTTTATATTTACAATAAATTGATTTTTGCACATCAGTTTTATTAAATGCAAATTAGTCAATCAGATTCATTGTGCAACAATGAATATATACCTTATAGAAACGGATCTATATAAATATCAGACGTACATACAACCGTTGCCATAAAAAAAAACTCCACGTTAATAAAACCAATATTTCTCAATATATGTATAGCTGTGTGCATATATATTACCAGATTTTAATGATTAGCCTGTACATTTAGCAAATGAGCTTCGTTTTTGGTTAATACGTTAATGAAGTTGCTAATTTCAAATATATATTAAATGTGTACTGTAATTTTAAAATAAATTTCCGCATTTTAGATATTAGGAAATATTTTCTTGTAGCCGAGTACAGTAGACTCAATCATTCATATTTTATGATTATGTTTCACTTACACAATGTTTGAGATTAAGTATTGACACAGAGTTTGTTCTATTTATAAAGTCAGAGCGCAAGTAATGATAAGAAAAGTTCAAAATAAGAGAGATAATAATAAACAATATAAAAAAATTGATTTTATAATTTAAATAATAAACTTAAGTAAGAAATTAGCACATATTACATTCATAACTAGTAAATATTGCGTAATTTTTGTGGAGAAATGTATTTTTTGTTATTTTCCTTTTTTTTTATTTAGAAAATAGAATGATTAAACTTAAATGTCTCATTATATGCCTTATGGTATACTCTTGTAAGGGACAATTTAATTTGGATGATCTTATTGCTGATGTATTCAAAACTGAGCCATCTGGTACTACTCAACCAACTCCGGTTATAGCACCTACACCACAACCGAGAGAAAATCCGACCCCCGCTCCTCCTGTTCCTTCAAAAGTTGGAACACAATCCTGTGGTGCTGGTAAAGAATGTGTATCCCGTTGGTTATGCAAAGATGATAAAATAAATACAAATGGAGAGAATATAATTGATATTCGAATTGATGATGAAGCACCATGTCCATATTTAGATGTCTGTTGTTCACTGGAAGACAAGGTATTAAATTAAATATATTTTATTCCTTATTGATAATTATAATTTATTTTTTATATTCAATAAGAGAGATAAATCGGACGTACCTGTTGTCCCAGTTGAACATGAGGGCTGTGGTTACCGTAATTCTAATGGTGTTGGCTTTAAAATAACAGGAGCTGTTAATGAAGAAGCTGAGTTCGGCGAATTCCCATGGATGGCAGCTATATTACGCGAGGATGGCAATATAACATTGTACGAATGTGGTGGTTCCGTTATTACACCTGATGTTATATTAACAGCTGCCCATTGCGTTCATAATAAAGATGCTAGAACTCTGATAGGTATATATAAATTATAAAATTTTCTTAAGTTTTTACAATTAATACTTTTATATTAAAATTAATAGTTAGGGGCGGTGAATGGGATACGCAAACTACAACAGAACTTAGTGCACACGAGGATCGCTACGTAAGGGAAATAATATACCACGAAAAATATAATAAGGGATCTCTATATAATGATGTCGCACTTCTATTTTTGGAGCGTCCACTGCCCATGCAAAACAACATTCAACCTGTCTGTCTTCCAAATCATGGAGATGTTTTTGATTATGATCGCTGTTTTGCAACTGGTTGGGGAAAGAATAAATTTGGAAAGGATGGTATATATCAAGTTATTCTTAAAAAAATTGAACTACCTGTTGTGCCCAGGGAAACTTGCCAAACAAACTTGCGTCAAACACGCCTCGGAAGACATTTTATATTGCATGAGAGTTTCATGTGTGCAGGAGGCGAAAAGGGCAGAGATACCTGCAAAGGTGATGGCGGCTCACCATTGGTTTGTCCCATTAAAGGACAAAAGGATCGTTATAAGACAGCTGGCATTGTAGCATGGGGAATTGGTTGTGGGGAAGAAAATGTGCCTGGAGTATATGCAAGCGTTGCTTTCTTAAGACCATGGATAGATGAAAAACTTAACCTAAGACATATTGATCCAAAACCCTTCACGCCCTAACTAATTTAATCCAATAAAATTAGCATGCTAAATTGCTATATAATTTGTAAACAATTTTAAAATCTACTATATTAAATAAAAGAAACATTAAAATTGTATTTCATTAAACATCTGCCAGAATTTTAATATTTAAAAAGTGCTGTCAAAACCATTTTTCTCGTCACATTTGACGGGTTTTAATATTGAAAAATCTTACATTTTAGAGGACCTTTTTGATTTTCTATTCAGAAAAGCTGGGAGCCTTGATTTTAAATATAAATTTCTAATATTGACACAAGGCTGCCAATTTTTAGAATGAAAGAAGCTGTTTTTGGCAAGAGAAGAGAAAACAAAGTGGAAAATAAGCAACAAACTGGAGCTATTTTTGGTATACTTTACGTGAAATATAATAAATAACTAAAATATGGATGTTTCTCACTTAAAAAAAAGTTAATTACAAATGTAGCGAAAAACAAAACTTTTCATAAAAAATTCTTCCCGCTATATCAATTTCAAAACGATTCAGAAAACTTGCTGCCTGCAATTTAAAAATATTTCGCGCTTTTCAGTTTTTAAAACCGTGAAAAATCGGGAAAACCCGGAACCAGCAGCCCTGATTGACAAGCTAACAGCAGCAGTTCAACTCATGGAAAATATAGTTAGCAGCCCTGATTGACAAGCTAACAACAGCAGTTCAACTTATGGGAAATATAGTTATCGGATGGGAATATATCGATAAATTTATAAATTATTTTATGGGAAAATGACATCCCTAATACCATCTCTACTAGTATGACTTTGATATTTTAAAGAAATTCTTCTACTTTTGCAATTCCGAGATGCCATCTTTTAAAGGTATATTTTAAATATATATGTTTAAGCGTTTGTTATTTGTTTTTTTGTTTGTGGTTTTTTTAGTTAAAGTGAAATGGGGTCGTGAACTTTATCCAGATATTGATGTGAATACCGATGAAGAGCCAATATTATTTAAAGCTCAACTTTTTGCGCTAACTGGGGTTCAACCGGAACGCCAAAAAATTATGTGCAAAGGTGGAATACTTAAAGATGATGAATGGAATTTGCAATTAAAAGATGTAAGTTAGGTGTTCATTTATCAAATTATTATACAGTGAGTGATTATTTATTTTTAGGGAGCTGTTGTGCTGCTGTTGGGCTCCAAAGACAAAGTGCCAGAAGTGCCCCAAACTCAAGTTAAATTTATTGAAGATATGAACGAAGCAGAAGCAGCAACTGCGGTATTTAAAAATTTTAACATAAAAAATTTAAATTTTGAATATAATTTAATTTTAAGATGCGACTTCCTGCCGGCCTAACTAATCTTGGCAATACATGCTACATGAATGCAACTGTGCAATGTTTAAGAGCAGTTCCAGAGCTACGCAAAGCTTTGGAAAACTTCCGTGTTGATGGTACAGACAGCAGCTCATCAGCTTTCACTATTTCGTCTGCTATGAAAATAGTATTTGCGCAGATGGAAAAAGGTGCAACTATTACACCATTTGTGCTGTTGCAAGCGTTACATCGGGCATCGCCACAATTCGCACAGACTGGAGAAAATGGAACATATAGGCAACAAGATGCCAATGAATGTTGGTCGGAAATACTGAAAATGCTGCAACAAAAGCTTGTGCCTGTAAACCAGGAAGCTGATAAAAGTGTTACCGATAAGAAAGTGCATAGGTAAGGAAATTTCACCATTAGAATACTTTTTAAGAAATAAGCACTGTTTTGAAATTTTCGTTAACACTATTATTTTGTATAATTTGATAAAGTTCATTTATTGAACAATTTTTCGGGGGAACTTTTGAGGTCAAAATGACTTCAGACGAAGCTCCAGATGAACCTGCCACAATTACATCAGAGAACTTTTTGCAGCTGAGCTGCTTTATATCAACGGAAGTAAAGTATATGCAAAGTGGTCTTAAATCGGTAATTTTTATATAAAGTATTTAACATTAATTTATATAATAATTATTTTACTGGTTATTTTAAAATATAGAAAATGAAAGAGCAGCTTGTTAAAAATTCTGAAAGTCTAGGTCGCGACGCGCATTTTACAAGAACAGTAAGGAGAACTATATATATAGATAAATAAAAACTTTATGAATATATTATATTTTTCAGTATTTGGTAAATCGACTTCCCTCATATCTTACGGTTCAATTTGTACGCTTTCAATATAAGGGAAAAGAAGGCATTAATGCCAAAGTGTTAAAAGATATCAAGTTTCCAATTGATTTTGATGCTTTTGAATTGTGTACACCTGAATTGCAAACTAAGTTATGCCCAATGCGTTCAAAATTTAAAGATCTTGAGGACAAAAAATTAAATGTCGAATCGCAGATAAATAAGACTGCAAAGTCTATGGAAATTGACGAAGAGATCGACGAAACTAAATATGAAAATTTCTGGTTTGATGACGATTTAGGCAGCAACAATTCGGGTTATTACACACTGAAAGCTGTTTTAACACACAAAGGTCGCTCAAGCTCATCCGGTCATTATGTTTCTTGGGTGCGTTCAGTTGGAGATGTTTGGTTTAAATTCGATGATGACGATGTAACATCTGTAACCACTGATGAAATTTTACGACTTTCTGGCGGTGGTGACTGGCATTGTGCTTATGTTTTGTTGTATGGCCCTAGACGTTTAGAAAAGGCTAAAGAATGATATTTGTAACATTTAGGTTTGCAATTAGTTTGTTAACCAATTAAACGAAATAAAGTATATATATAAAAAAAACATGAAAATTAAGTTCTCGTATTCATTTTAAAATCAATTTTAAAGAGTGTATTTTAGTTAAATTATACAGTTATTTTAGGCTTAAATTAATATTTTTTGTTTATGATGTATGAACTATTTTGTACTTTTAATTTAGGCATGCTGTTCCTGCTTTAGAACCCCTATATCTTTTAGCAACTGATCTATATCAGTTGGACTAGGGTTGTCGTCCAGCCGTTTAGTCCATTGCATGTACTGTAAGAAACAATATCTCATTAATATCAAGTTTTGAGTTTCATAAAAATATATTAACCAACTCGCTCCAGCTCAGAACGCAATGCAATAACAGCTTTTTCACGATCTGCAACTAATTCCTCAAGGTATTGATATCTTAGTTTCTTGCGTGCACGGCATTCTCTTGCACTTTGCCTGCTTCTTTCTAAACAATTACACACCAACAAAATAGTTACATTACACAAAAAAAAGTATAAAAGTTCTATTATTACCAAGTTTTGCTTTTATATCAACTTTTTCGGAAGATGTTTTTCTGCCAGGCTTTCGTCCTCTTCTACCAGTTTCTTTACGTTCCTAAGAGAAAAATACTTTACCATTATAATATATTCTTGAAAAAAAAAACACTTCTACGTATCTATGCATTTATTCACGCACACACACAAAGCGTACAAACAGATATGAACATTTATACACAAAGTACGACGCAATAACTGCCTGTTACAAAAATACAGATATTAATAATACGTACTATTGAAATATTTTCTTCAGTTATAGCCATTTGTATGCTATCGCAGTCCATTTTAAAATTTTTTATATTAAGAATTTTTTATGTTTATATTAATGTGAAGATACAATAATTACGTAGCGTCTATTTTGTTTTGTCACTACCGATAGTAAATCTTCTTAATAAATGTTAATCGATAATTTATAATCAAATGTAAAAGCAATTATTACAAATAATAGATGGTAAGTTTTAAAAAAAAATTTAAGCTAGTAATTTTGTGAATAAATACACAGATAGGATTGTAATAAACACTCAATGGAAAGTCTTCAATATATTTAAGTATCAGATTTTCTATCAATAAATAAATTTAATAATAATCAATTATTATTTAATACTGATACAAAAACTTTGTTGTTTTGCGATTCAAAATTAAAATAACAACATATAATTTGGTAATTTACTTAAGAACTTTAGCATTGTATATTTTTATTGCATTTTAATTAATTCGTTAAAACTTCAAGAATATCTTATCGGATTTGAAAAAGCGCCGCTATGTTGACAGTACATTTTAAACTATTCATCGAAACTCATCGCACATTTTTAAGGCAAGTTATGCATGCAATGTTTAAATAGTCGAAATTGTTTCAGTAGACACAAAATAAACCGTTTTTTTTAATGGATTCGACTACGGGACAAATCCCTGAAACAAACGCAGGTGACTTAAGAAGAGAGTTTCGTCGAAAGAAAATATTGGAATCGGCTAAATCGCGATTAGACAAGTTAAATGGCCGACACAAAACACTTGGTGGCAATTGCAGTGGTATGGAAACCTTTGATGTAAAAAATTATTGTTTATAAGTTTATGCTATGCTATCTTAAATCCACTTTTAAAACTAATGACTAAAAGCTATATGATGTTACATCTTACAGATTCTGCTCCAATCGAATCGATAGAGTACTCAGATCCAGAAATAGAACCAAACATTACGACTGGAAATCTTCCATTTCAAGAAGATGCGTTTAATCAGGTTTTTTTTCACACAACAAATAACCCAATTAACAACTATGCGTCAAATATATTTATAAAAGCCAGGACTCACATATTTCTGGCATCATTTATTGGATATATTTTATCACAATACGCAAGCTATTGCCTCTTTGTGCCAGTGGGGCTTTGTGTAATGATTGAATTATTTTACTTTAAAGGGCAACTGTATCCAAGCAATAATATTATAACGCTAATTTTGCCCTTTGCGTTAATGTTTGTTGGCGCTAATTTGAGTAATAAAATAAAACAGATAGGTAGTCTCATATCTATATCACAATCACTTATAGTTAATCTTGCAATTAACATATTTTGTATATGTTTAAGCAGCTGTTTTATGCAATTGATAAGTATCAACCAAATAGTTGACATTAAATAAATCATATATAAACAAATTGTTAATTAACAAAAAAAATGTTTGTTCAGTTATTAAATAATTTATTGTTTATGCTACGAAGGTATAAAGTTGGAGCACAATCAGTTGAATTGGTTATTTGGAGGCAAGTACAATCCTTCCAGGGTCGCTGGGGCGTTTAGTTTCAGAAATCACTATATAATGGTATAAAACAACATAATGTCTTGTGTTTTTAAAGCTTTTAAAGAGTGCCGATATGAATCAGGTTTTAGGCTAATTACCTATTTAAACAACCATTTTATAATTCTCAGCTGTAACAAAATTTTTTTCTTGGTCAAGTGTAAATAAAATTTTTGGTTTTTTATTACTTAAGTATATTTCACGTTATAGTTAATCAAAATTGGATTTTTGTAAATAAAAATTGTTATATCATATATTCCCGTTTTTGATGCATTCAGCAGTTCATTCCATTATTTCAAAGTACTGCTATGTTGTTTGCTCTTTGTTATCGATATACATATTTATATTGAGCTAACACTAATGAACTAGCTTGGCAAGAGCGAATTAGCAAGTGAAAATATCTGGTCACCCTTGCTGAGAACTTCTGATGTACATACAAAAAATCGAGCTGTAGTGTGGTGCAAAAATTATTGATTAAATATTATCTGTGCTTAAAAACAAATATCTTTTATTAACCGACATGAGTGATCAACGAGGTACACGAGTTTATGTCGGAAATTTAACTGATAAAGTTAAGAAAGATGATTTAGAAGGTGAATTCACGAAGTACGGTAAATTGAATTCAGTATGGATTGCATTCAATCCGCCCGGTTTTGCCTTTGTCGAATTTGAGCACCGCGACGATGCCGAAAAGGCATGCGACATTTTAAATGGTTCAGAACTTTTGGGCTCCCAATTGCGAGTAGAAATATCTAAAGGTCGGCCCCGACAAGGCAGGCGTGGTGGACCAGGAGACAGAGGACGCCGCGGCGATGTCGGCAGGCATAGCATAACAAACAGCAGCAGCAGCGGTGGTTTCAGACAACAGCGCGGATCTAGTGGCTCCAGTAGTCGCCACTTTGAACGCGGTTATAGTTCCGGTCGATCAAGCACCGGATATGGTGGTGGCAGAGATGGTGGTAGCAACGGCTTCAATCGTCGAGATGTGTATGGTGGTGTCAGAGAAAGCAGTCGCTATGGCGGCGGAAGTAGTTCCAGCTATGGTCGTAGTGGAGGAGGTGGAGGACGTTTTAGATCTCGTTCACCAGTTGGCAATCATCGTTTTTAATATTCGAAAAATCCTAAAATCCGATTCTGCTTATAAAAACAATATTAAACGTTTGTGCGATACTGATGCTATCCAGCAACCATAAGGAAGCATTGCTAATTTGTACATACATATATAAAAGAAATTTTAATATTTGGTTTATAATCGCTGAGGAAATATACTCTTTTAAAATATATTTCCATGCTGGGACATCGGCTTTTGGTAAAAAAAAAAAAAAAAATAATAAATAAAAATAAAGAAATATTTATTTTACATCAGTTGCTGCATCAAGTAAAATCATAATTTAAATGAAGATTATTCAAATTTAAGAACTAAATTAGCCAACTAATAAACATAATTAAGATTTATATATATTAAATGCAAAATAAATACGGACTTAGATTTACCGAAACCTAGAATATATAATTCTAATAAAGTCAGAATTGTAACTCATCAAATTGACGGTGTTTCTGGATATCATTAAAATTCTTTTAATTTTTTAAGAAAATTCACTCAATAAATCGATCAAAATCAGTATATTAAAAAATTATAAAAAAAAAAAAAAAAAAAAAAAAGCATTATTTAGATTTCAAGCCATCAATTTTAATTATCTATAAACGCATGACGCGTTTCTCCATTTGCAACCCCAAACAATCATGATGTGAACGACGCGTTGTGTCGGTAAAATCATGTGTGTATTTTTCTTGTTCGGCTTGGAACTAGTGCTGATTCACCGTTTTCGATAACTATGTGTAAGCGGAACCTATTGAATTTGATCTATATGAGAGGTGACTGAAAATTAACAAATATAAAATCTATTTTAGTAAATTGTTACTAAGCCAAAAGAATAAGAACATCTATCTAACATATGATATTACATACTTTATACGGTTCCTTTTGCTTATAATATATACTCTGGTTGACCAAATAATTTTTTTACACAAACCAGGACTAGCTAAAATATTTATTTTAAATTAATTTTTTTGGTGGAGTCGTTCTATAACTCCACAATAAATTAAAAAGTCTTGATTTTTTAATTATCCTTAAACTAAAAGTAAACTAAAAAATATTTATTGCGTAATATTTAAACAAAATACAAGTGGAAATGGAACAAAATTTTATATAGCTCTAGAAACAAAACTAAAATTAAGAAGATAAATATTTTTCTATTATTAATTATTTCTTTTTAATATTCCTTTAACTTTCGGTTAAACATATATTTTTACCACTTTTAATATAAGTAAAGTAATGTTTATTGCATATAAATTTATATTGAATATTTTTTTATGTTTAAATCTCTGCCAACAAAAAGATAACAGCATACATGAACTTAGCATTCCCTTTAAACAATTAAGTTTAAAAAAAAAGGAATGGTTAAAATCCATATGGCTGTAGCTGTTCATTAATTTCCTGAGCACACAGTGGAATTTTGTATAGATCTATCGATAATTTTGTGTATTACTACCTAAAATTTTTAAGCATAGCTGGATTCACCCTGTCTTTCACCTTAGATATTACTATTGACGGATAAACTAGAGAATATCAGTAAAAGTACATGAGCTAATGTTTAGGTTTTTTATTTTATTTTATAAGTGCAAACTATAAACGGGAAATGTGTTAAACAACATTATTTGTGATAGAGTCGATATACAAAGTGGCGGAGTGTGTTACATGTATGTACATACATCAATTTACTTATATATGTATGCATTAAAATACTGTGCCCTGTTCGTTCACATGCACGTATGGAAGAGTTAAGAAAAGTGCATATTTCTCATCTTAAACTCAAATTTTATGTAGACAAATGTTTGATTAGATATGTCGCAAGCAATATTCACAGTCATAAAAGCAGTTTTTAGCTTAATTTATATATAGCATTATGGTTATTATTGTGATGACTGCTGATATGCTGCTTGCTTGCATGTGTGTATGTATGTATGTATACTAAAGACAACTCGTTCATACTTATGGATGTACATATGTATATATGTTTTACGTAGAGTTGAATGAGGCAAGGAATATAGATGCACAAATTATGCATACCATAATATAAATTTAAAAACCATAAATTTGTATACTTTCAAAATTAAACTCTAATAACATTAAAAAGGATTCCATTTGTTTTCCTATATATTGGCATGTATGCATATGGACTTCAAAACATATGTAAGCATTGGTGTAGCTTAATCGTAATGTGATAACAAACATATATATTTGCATCTTAATGCAAAAGTATATTCACTTGTCAATCAGGTGCAATTATCACCATAATCCGATTTACACGTTAATATTTTGCAATATAGAACGAAATGCCAGTATTGAGCATATTCATGGTAAAATCTTATCCGTTCTTATTTCAATATATACATCTTAATTCTTATTTAATGTAAAGTAAATAATTTATAATAATTTTATATATCATTATTTTGCAGGTGTTAAAGGACTGCATTAAAAATGTTTTTTTTAAGAACGTTAGTAATAAAAATAATGATATGAAGGAACATATTTGTAATGAAGCAGAAATCAAAATAAATAGTTATAATATTATTAAATTGCATAAAAGACAACCCACATTATATTTGGAGACTAATATGGCAAATACAATATCCACTATGACCAATGCCTTACGTAATGCAGTTAGCAAGAAACGTATACGTTACAAGGAGAAAGGATTTAATTTGGATCTAACATGTAAGTTATCAATTTTTGGGATTGATTACTTTTTTTGATTATTAATACGATTATTTATATTTTAGATATTACACCCAATATTATTGCAATGGGTTATCCTGCAATGGCTTTCGAAGGCGTTTACAGAAACCGTTTGGAGGATGTTTTTAAGTTTTTGGAGGAAAATCATCGGAATCATTATAAAATTTATAATCTATGTTTAGAACGCAGCTACGACATCAGTAAATTTCATGGAGTAAGTAAAGCACATATACAATATAAAATTTATTTATTGAATATTAATAATTTTTTATACAGAGAGTTGCTATTTATCCATTTGAGGATCATAACCCTCCCACCATTGAGTTAATACAAGATTTTTGTCATGATGTTGACACCTGGCTTAATGCGGATGTGCTAAATGTTGCGGCAGTTCATTGTAAAGCTGGAAAAGGGAGAACCGGTAAAATAATATAAGAAATTTTTTACCATAACGTTATTTAACTACAATAAATTTTTATTTTTAATACTATAGGCACCATGATATGCGCTTATTTGGTACATAGTAAAACAAAGGAAACAGCAGATGAAGCATTAGCTTTATATGATGAAAAACGTACGAAAAATCGAAAAGGAGTTACAATTCCATCTCAACGTAGATATGTTCAGTATTATTCAAGATTAATCCCAGACGTTCGATATAAAGTAACAAGTCTCTACGTACGTTTATATTACATATATATATATATATTTATTATTAACAAACTGAATTATTCTTATTTTCTACCGGATAAAGGTCTGTGAAATTCAGTTTGCTGAATCAAGCTGCTTGCACAATCTTGGTACAGTGCAATGTTCGATATTTGATATAAAGGATCCTGGAACAGTAAATGTTAAGGCGCATGTAAGTAGATTACATACATATTCATCACAATATGCACTGTCCACTATAATCTACAAACAGCATATAGCTACCTTTATAATATAGATTCTAATTGCACCTTCACATGTATAATTTTATATAAATATATAGCAAAACATATACTATATTATATACTTTTCTGTTTCTTTCTATAGCGACTGAAAACATGGACAATTGATTGCCACAAATCTTTAATATTGGATATAAGTAATTCACCGTTAGTTGTTGCTGGTGATATCAAAGTTGAGCTTACACAAAAATCATCGAGGAAAATGATTTGCCGATTTTGGGTTAACACATTTTTTGCCTACAAAGATGCTGGTATGTTAACGTGTTACTATACAAATTACTTTTTAATAGAATAAAATGTTAACTGCTTAGAGACTATGTGTAATGAAGTTTACTAGGGTTATGTTTAATATATTATTAATACTTTAAACAATAAACTTTACATTATAGGACAAAAAGTATATTTAGTCGAAAGTATTTATCAAAATTTTAAACATTTTTCGACTTCATAAAGTATATGCTGTGAATCAGATACGAAAGTTAATTTGATATGATTATGTCCTAATGTCCAAATGTTGAAATTTGTGTTCTAGTTACCATGGTTTATCTTTATAAATTTTGATAAATATATTTTTGTAGTTTGCGAAGCTAATGGAAGTATCGACAAGTTTAGATGCACACTGAATAAGTCAGAAATTGATGGTGCACATAAGGATAAAAATCATAAATCATTTTCACAGGATTTCAAGGTAATTAAACTTATAGATTGGATCAATTTGTAACGTTTGATTATGGTTTAACATTATAAATTACATTGCAGATCTCTATTGTATTTGAAAGTGAAAATCGTTCCGAGTGTTTACAAGCTGAATCTTCAGTGAAGAATAGATGTTGCAATAATCAAAACGTGGATACACTTCCTGGTAACAATGATAGGAATCTGAACAGTGAGGGTTCTTTTTTAAACTCTCCGTCCTCAAGTGGTTTTTTGGAACGTAATGGTCCATTGCAGCATGCAAGTGATGAAAGAGGTGCCACAAAATCTCATCAAACGGAGCCTAATGGAAAAATTGTAAGCATATAAATAAAATGTTATGTGTAAAACTCTAAAATTATTTCTAAATTCTTATCTTTCTGTAGTTAAAAAGCCAATTTGATAAAACTCAAAATAACTCAAAACATCCTGCTTCAAAACGTAAACAGTGTTCATCAAAATCATTTTTATTAAGTCTAAATAGCACATCGTTGTCAAGCCAGGACACTAAAAAGCTACACATTTTCAATCAACCGTCCGACACACAATCCGATTTAAATCTATTATATGAAAATACATGCGAGAGTCGAAGTATATTTGATCGTTGTAATATTCCTAAATCGAATGGTGGATCAACTGATAAACATTTAGAACAAGATTCATACATTAACTGTAAGCGTTCGCCTCCAAACTATAATCAAACTAATGGTGGAGATGGCGAGGAAGATTGGGAATCCGGTAAGTCAATTGATAAACTAATAACCCAAAATTACAATCATTATTTATCTACTATTATGAGTCTTAAATTTTAAAAATGTATTAAAATAAGTCTAAAGATCATTCAAAACTGAAAATGAAAATATCGGATAGAAGTCAGCAGTTTTTTTTTTTGTGTTTTACGCAGACATGGGTATAAAAATATATTAAAGAAAAATTAAGGATATACGCAATAAAAAATAAATATACACTATCTATACTATATAAATATATATATTTATATATATGTAAGAATGTCGTGAACAGAATAATGATGCAGATATCCTTTACAGTTGATTTATTTACTACAGGAAGAAGGAAAAATTCAATCACAAGGGAGAAAACGTTAACGTTAACAGATGATGATGCAAGAAAAGGAAATTCGCATCAAAAATTAAAAAATAAATATAAAAAGAGTAAATTAAAATTTTCACAAAAACTACAATGGATACAAAACTACTTTCGTACAGACCCCTATAGTTTCTTTCAGAAATTTTTACCACAAGATGCCGTACTTCGTCTTGCTTAAAGTAAATGCGTTCAGCTTTTACATTTTTAAAAGTGAGCTACAAAAACAGAAAAGTTCAATTCTAATTATATATTAAAAATAAGAAATATAGTTTTCTTTTTCTTCCCTTTCCCTAATCTTCCTTTGTGTTTAAGTAAAATTTCTGATAGATGTTAAATATAATAGAATAAAGAAAAATCCCAATATAATTATAAAAATAATAAACAAAAACTATTTAAATAAGTTCAATTCCTCAACTTAAAGCGTCATCATACAAATATCTCAAGTTTGGACAAGGACATTCCTATAGATTTGTCCTTTATACGTGCTTTAAATGAATGAATTGTGCAGACAAATAATTATAAATATATATATATATATGCATATATAATAATATTAAGATCTTTGCATCTACCTGTTTGTGTGCGTGTACATAGATTTATAGTTTTTAACTACAATAATAAGCAAATCATCTTAAATTTTCTTGCCAAACTAAATTGTTTACTATAAAACAAAACAAAAACTAGACTATAAAGTCTTACTTACTTACAACTTATGTGAGTCCTAGAGTACTCCACTTCATTAAGCATACTCCCTGTTCCAACCTGATAATAGTAACAGCTTACCATTTTAGGATTAATAGATATGCTTCTTCTTTTGCTTTGCCACCGGATTCAACTCTAAATTCGCTGTAATGCATATAATGTTTCCCAGCGAAGTAGATACGCAAAATTTAGTATCCCATTTTATTATTCAATTTTAAGTTTTTTTAAAGGTATTTTAATCATTAAACGATTTAGTTTTTGGCAAGAATTTAATATTAATATTTTGCCTTTTTTTAGTTTTCATATGCAAAAGATCTTGATATATGTAAATATATATTGATATATATATATATATATATATATATCTTCTCGTAAATCATAGTTTTGAGAAGGGCTTTTTGAACAACTCTTCCCCCTTTTTCGCAGGCATATAAAGAGCATTTAAATTTAACATAATTTTTAAATATTCCGAGCCTATAATTAAATAAGAGTATATGTATTTAATTTAAAAAGAAATATATATATATATATATATATATATATATATAAAATATAAAATTTAATGAAGTGGAGTACTCTAGGACTCACATAAGTTGTAAGTAAGTAAGACTTTATAGTCTAGTTTTTGTTTTGTTTTATAGTAAACAATTTAGTTTGGCAAGAAAATTTAAGATGATTTGCTTATTATTGTAGTTAAAAACTATAAATCTATGTACACGCACACAAACAGGTAGATGCAAAGATCTTAATATTATTATATATGCATATATATATATATATTTATAATTATTTGTCTGCACAATTCATTCATTTAAAGCACGTATAAAGGACAAATCTATAGGAATGTCCTTGTCCAAACTTGAGATATTTGTATGATGACGCTTTAAGTTGAGGAATTGAACTTATTTAAATAGTTTTTGTTTATTATTTTTATAATTATATTGGGATTTTTCTTTATTCTATTATATTTAACATCTATCAGAAATTTTACTTAAACACAAAGGAAGATTAGGGAAAGGGAAGAAAAAGAAAACTATATTTCTTATTTTTAATATATAATTAGAATTGAACTTTTCTGTTTTTGTAGCTCACTTTTAAAAATGTAAAAGCTGAACGCATTTACTTTAAGCAAGCGTTTTAGAACTTTTAAGAGTTTAACTTTATAAAATAATTCCTTTTTTTTGTTTTTTTTTTTTGAAACAAAAAAAATTTTTTTTTTTCTTAAAGATGGCATTAATTTCTAAACCAATTTCCACACTTGCGATTTACGTTGAATCGTTGAAATGATCTTATCACAAAATTAAAACATATATAAATATAAATATATATGTATATATATTATTCACCGCTCACTATCCTTCCATATATTGTGTTGATTTCTGAAAGAAACTATAGGGGTCTGTACGAAAGTAGTTTTGTATCCATTGTAGTTTTTGTGAAAATTTTAATTTACTCTTTTTATATTTATTTTTTAATTTTTGATGCGAATTTCCTTTTCTTGCATCATCATCTGTTAACGTTAACGTTTTCTCCCTTGTGATTGAATTTTTCCTTCTTCCTGTAGTAAATAAATCAACTGTAAAGGATATCTGCATCATTATTCTGTTCACGACATTCTTACATATATATAAATATATATATTTATATAGTATAGATAGTGTATATTTATTTTTTATTGCGTATATCCTTAATTTTTCTTTAATATATTTTTATACCCATGTCTGCGTAAAACACAAAAAAAAAAACTGCTGACTTCTATCCGATATTTTCATTTTCAGTTTTGAATGATCTTTAGACTTATTTTAATACATTTTTAAAATTTAAGACTCATAATAGTAGATAAATAATGATTGTAATTTTGGGTTATTAGTTTATCAATTGACTTACCGGATTCCCAATCTTCCTCGCCATCTCCACCATTAGTTTGATTATAGTTTGGAGGCGAACGCTTACAGTTAATGTATGAATCTTGTTCTAAATGTTTATCAGTTGATCCACCATTCGATTTAGGAATATTACAACGATCAAATATACTTCGACTCTCGCATGTATTTTCATATAATAGATTTAAATCGGATTGTGTGTCGGACGGTTGATTGAAAATGTGTAGCTTTTTAGTGTCCTGGCTTGACAACGATGTGCTATTTAGACTTAATAAAAATGATTTTGATGAACACTGTTTACGTTTTGAAGCAGGATGTTTTGAGTTATTTTGAGTTTTATCAAATTGGCTTTTTAACTACAGAAAGATAAGAATTTAGAAATAATTTTAGAGTTTTACACATAACATTTTATTTATATGCTTACAATTTTTCCATTAGGCTCCGTTTGATGAGATTTTGTGGCACCTCTTTCATCACTTGCATGCTGCAATGGACCATTACGTTCCAAAAAACCACTTGAGGACGGAGAGTTTAAAAAAGAACCCTCACTGTTCAGATTCCTATCATTGTTACCAGGAAGTGTATCCACGTTTTGATTATTGCAACATCTATTCTTCACTGAAGATTCAGCTTGTAAACACTCGGAACGATTTTCACTTTCAAATACAATAGAGATCTGCAATGTAATTTATAATGTTAAACCATAATCAAACGTTACAAATTGATCCAATCTATAAGTTTAATTACCTTGAAATCCTGTGAAAATGATTTATGATTTTTATCCTTATGTGCACCATCAATTTCTGACTTATTCAGTGTGCATCTAAACTTGTCGATACTTCCATTAGCTTCGCAAACTACAAAAATATATTTATCAAAATTTATAAAGATAAACCATGGTAACTAGAACACAAATTTCAACATTTGGACATTAGGACATAATCATATCAAATTAACTTTCGTATCTGATTCACAGCATATACTTTATGAAGTCGAAAAATGTTTAAAATTTTGATAAATACTTTCGACTAAATATACTTTTTGTCCTATAATGTAAAGTTTATTGTTTAAAGTATTAATAATATATTAAACATAACCCTAGTAAACTTCATTACACATAGTCTCTAAGCAGTTAACATTTTATTCTATTAAAAAGTAATTTGTATAGTAACACGTTAACATACCAGCATCTTTGTAGGCAAAAAATGTGTTAACCCAAAATCGGCAAATCATTTTCCTCGATGATTTTTGTGTAAGCTCAACTTTGATATCACCAGCAACAACTAACGGTGAATTACTTATATCCAATATTAAAGATTTGTGGCAATCAATTGTCCATGTTTTCAGTCGCTATAGAAAGAAACAGAAAAGTATATAATATAGTATATGTTTTGCTATATATTTATATAAAATTATACATGTGAAGGTGCAATTAGAATCTATATTATAAAGGTAGCTATATGCTGTTTGTAGATTATAGTGGACAGTGCATATTGTGATGAATATGTATGTAATCTACTTACATGCGCCTTAACATTTACTGTTCCAGGATCCTTTATATCAAATATCGAACATTGCACTGTACCAAGATTGTGCAAGCAGCTTGATTCAGCAAACTGAATTTCACAGACCTTTATCCGGTAGAAAATAAGAATAATTCAGTTTGTTAATAATAAATATATATATATATATGTAATATAAACGTACGTAGAGACTTGTTACTTTATATCGAACGTCTGGGATTAATCTTGAATAATACTGAACATATCTACGTTGAGATGGAATTGTAACTCCTTTTCGATTTTTCGTACGTTTTTCATCATATAAAGCTAATGCTTCATCTGCTGTTTCCTTTGTTTTACTATGTACCAAATAAGCGCATATCATGGTGCCTATAGTATTAAAAATAAAAATTTATTGTAGTTAAATAACGTTATGGTAAAAAATTTCTTATATTATTTTACCGGTTCTCCCTTTTCCAGCTTTACAATGAACTGCCGCAACATTTAGCACATCCGCATTAAGCCAGGTGTCAACATCATGACAAAAATCTTGTATTAACTCAATGGTGGGAGGGTTATGA
>JBAMBS010001608.1:0-13666 GCA_037044455.1 Zygothrica quintamaculata | reverse complement strand
TTCAATAAACAGATTTTGTACGCTTTGGATCACCTCAGGACAGTGAACTAACAACACTACCAAGACGCTCCACCTTTCATCCTCGTTTCAGTCATCCAGATCTACAAAAAGATGATAAATGTGTGATAACCTTATTACACTTTGCCTTAGATTTACTGCAAATAGTTCATGATATTGCAACCCAAAATATATATCTAGATTATGGAGGCTCAATGCGTGGTCAGCTAAAGATTGGTATGTATTTGCTTGCATTATTACGGGATCGTTTTACAATTTATATCGATTCATTTAGGCATTTCTCATGGACCTGTTATGGCTGGTGTTGTGGGCTATTCCCGGCCACATTATGATATCTGGGGTCATACGGTTAATATGGCATCACGTATGACTAGTACAGGTGTTCTAAATGCCATACAGGTAACCGAAAATACTGCCCTGGTATTAAGATATTATGATATCAAATGCGACTATCGCGGCCTAACATTTGTCAAGGGTGTAGGTCAGACACCTACTTATTTTGTTGCATTGGATAGTAATATATGTTTGCAACGTATTGATGAAACTGATTTAGATGATATTCTTATTATTGATGATGGGGATGGAATGTCAAAATCGTCACATATTTTATACTTGCAAGAATCAAGTAACAGTGAAGAGGATGAAAATGATTATGAAAATGAAGCTAAAACTGAAGAACCGAAAACTGAACGCAAGAAGGGTGGAACTGAGGAATCAATTTAGCAACTTATTCAAAAAATTTATCTATGATTTACTATTTGATTATCCTCTACTTTAGACCTTATGAAATAAATTACCATTATTGCCTTATCTTAAAAATATGCCACCCAAAATTGCAACAAAGGTTCTCTACTTAATATCATCAAAGGTAGCCATATACCTGGCTCTGGATCAACTTTACAAGGTATACTTTTCTTTTTTTTTTAACGCCTTTGCCTTTTCAAAAAAGAAGCAAAGCGGAGCTAATGGATTTGTGCAAAATCCAAAAGTATGTAACACATAGAAATAATCATCAGAGTATATATATTCTTGATCAGGACGACAAGACGAGTTGATCTAGTCATGTCCGTCTGTCCGTCCGGCTGTCCGGCTGTCCGTCCGTCTGTATGGACGCCTGTTTCTCAGAGACTATAAGAGCTAGAGTAACCAAATTTTAAACTTAGATTTTTTTTCGTACGCTATACGAGTTTGTTTTAGATTTTTGAATTTCCTCCCCTAATGGGTCCCGGGGGGGTTTGTTTGTTGCCGATGTGTTGCTGATGTATTTTGCGCTAACAAAATATCTGCCACGTGTTACATGTGTTAATAAATAGAAAAACTTTGTGAATTTACTCCGCTCTGCGGCGTGCTTTATTCAGCTATGGATAAATGAAAAAAGAGAGAAAAAACTTTCTGTGGTTAACTTAACATAAATACTTGAGGCCGCCCTCAGCCGATTCTAATCCGGCGATGATCTCCGTTGGTTATTTAGTGGCCTTCTGTTTTTCATCCACTTGCCGACAAACTATGGTGATGCAGATGACCGTGCAGCATACGCTCCAGTTTCCATTGCTTTATATCGTGCCTTCTCCGGACTGACTTCCTTCTTGAATTCCTGACTTGCCTTCACATTACTTTCAGTTAGGCATTGAAAGTAAGTGAGACTAAGCATATCTTCATGCACTTCTGCGTCTTTATCATAAATGCTTATTGATAAAAACCAAAGTGCTAACGGCTTAAAGCCTGAACAAAACAGATCTCCAATTGGAATGTTGGTGGGCTTCTCTAGCCAAACCGATTTCAAGTCTGTCAAGAGTTATCCCACCACCGACAACGTTCAACACAAAGCTATGCCTTACGGGCAGCAAACTCTTCTAAAGAATGGATTGAGGGCGTCTCCTTTGCAAGATTATTTGAAGTTGTCGTTGTGGACCACCCTCCCTTTAATGAGGAGTGTGGTTCCCAGGTCTGCTTCTATGATCTTCTCCTCGCACAAGGTTGTGAGCATCAAAGACCCTATTCTGCCGAGATGCATTTTCTCTGGCTCTAAGTGCATTTTGTGCACTTCTCAACTTATTCTGAACCTTCTGCACTCCTTGCACTTCTTTTGACTGAGCGTGAACAACGTCTACAGGTCTTTTGCCTATGACCGAGTGTATTGACTTCTTATACTCTATTGTGGCCAATAGGATTATTTCCACAGTGTCGGTTAGGCCTCTGTGCAATTTTAGACACCTAGCTAGTTCCAGTTGGGTGCTAGGGAACCTTTCTACCTGTCTGTTGGAAACACTGTGTAAGGGTGGCGCATTTGAGATGGAAACGCCAAAATTATTGGCCAGCATGGTCGAAATTATGTGGGAGTTTAAGGACGGCTCGTTGTCGCAATAAATTGACGTGGCTTTCGGAATAAAATTCATTAATTGGAGAATGGCTAACTTCAAGTCTTCAATTATTCTGGAAAGGATTGGTTGCACAACAGCAAACTTGGAAAACTTGTCTATGCAAGTAAGAAAACATTTTTTATCCGTCGAGAAGATGTCGATATGTAGCACCTCTCCTATAAACGATGGAATTGGAGCCAATTTCCGTTCTCCTGTGCTGACCGGTGAGCCCTGTTATGCTCTATGGTAAGGATCTCTCGTCTTTCCCCAATACTAAAAACGTCTGAAACGCGGTTTTTGCAGTAGTAAAACTTAGTGACTGGGAATCTCCAAACCACCTCGTCTTGTATTATTGCAAGGGTATGCAGGTCACAGTGAAAGGCATTTATGCCTTCTGGCACGATCACGTTCATCAGTTCATAGATCAGAGACTCCTTGCATGTGAAATTGATAGAGTGGCGCCTTTTATTCCCAAATAGAACAAAGCTGCGTTTCGATGAAAATCGGGCTTCATCCAAGACTATTTGGTTTTGGAAACAGTTTAACGGCTGTTCCGTTGCCTCAATGGTTCGAGTAAGAGAAATTTTGCTGTGCATCGTCTCTACGCAAGAGCCAGCATCCTGTTTAATGACATGTATTGGGCGTTTGTTACTGTAGTTAAAATCAAGGCGACTAATAATAGCGTCGAAATTTAATACTGTTCCAAAGGAAGCCAATACCGCATCAGCCGGACCTCTGATTTTACTTCGAATGATTATAACGGCCTGATAATGCCGCGAACTACCATTATAAGGTTTGAAAATGTAATAAGAAGCTAGCGCCGCCTGCCTTGACGGCATCGAGTGGCTCATCACAGCGTATGTCATTATTTATTTCTATTGAAGAATAAGACTGCACCTCAGGTGCAGAGATAAGTTAGACCGCCACTTGTTCAGATAGCTGGTTTACTTTTTGTAAGAGTGCCTGTTCTCTATCTTGGTTCGCAGCCGCTTGTTCGACCAACGCACTACAAACAGCCGCTTGGACTATTGCCCTAAGATGTTCGGAGTCCATGTTATCGTAAAACTGGGCCGTACTGGTAGTATGTCTTTGCGGTGCGATTTGAATGCGATAATCGCAATCAGAGTCTGAATCGCTTAAACGCAGGCGAGGGGCTCTGTGCTGGCTAAACAAAAAGCTCATGTGCCGAAAGAGAAAGAAAAAATAAATAAAAAAAATTATAAGCTAGCCTCAAAAATAGAAGCAACAATGCACCACTTTGGGCGCCAATTAATATAGTTAATTTATTTTGTTCTAACAAAATATATCTTTGACCTTTTGTACCAACAAGTATCTGCTCTACTATTATATTAATAATATTAGCAATTGCTGTCTCTAATCGCTAGGCGGTGCCTGAACAATGAGACGCAACGGTCGAGTAAATGAGTTACTCAGACTAGCCGATGTGCTGCTGATGTATGTTAACAAAATACGTTTTTGATATTTTGTATCAACAAACGTCTGCCTTAATATTATATCAATAATATTAACGATTGCTGTCTCTAATTGCTAGGCGGTGCCTGAACAATGAGTCGCAACGGTCGAGTAAACGTTTACTCAAACTAGCAGATGTGTTGCTGATGTATTCTGTGCTAACAAAATACGTTAATATCAATTTTTGTCTCCCACGTGTTACACGTGTTAATGAATACAAAATCTTTGTGAATTTACTCCGCTCTGTGAAGTGCTTTATTTAACTATCCAATTCCAACTGATCTCACCCAAAGCCACGGTTTGCAGACTTGGCTCTTTTGATCCAAAACTGGCTCTTTTTATTCTCGTTGGCTCTTTGGCCCACTTTTATTGAATTTGGCTCTTTTATGTTTATATATTACTTTCTTATGATAAAAGTTAAAAAAAATCAAAATAAATAATATATTAAAATTTGGCTCTTTTTTATTCAAATTGGCTGATTTTTAATATTTTTTTGGCTCATTAAAAATTTTTGAAGTGGCAACCGTGCCCAAAGCTCTCCAATGCGGCTATGCGAACATGCAGTGTTACCAGCTATGGATAAATGAATAAAAAGAGAAAAGGCTTTCTGTGGCTAACTTAACATAAATACTGCACTATCGATTACTTATTTTAACTTATATATATATTTTGTATGTATATTTTGAACTATTACTTATACCCAACATTTACTTTCAGTAAACTACAGTGAATCATTAATGGTAACTACAGTAATAACATGAGCTTGTAAGCAATTAGAATAAATTATACATTAAACTGTTTTGTTTCTTTTAATAGTTGATGAGAAATAAAAGCTTTTTAGCTTGTTAAAACACATTATTTTAATGCATAATGAACCGAAAATAACTGTTAAACCAATACACAAAATCGAAGCTTACAAAAACATCCCAACACCAGCAAAGAAATTAATATATTTATATATATACAAGTATTGGAGCTAACCAAACTTAATGCACGCAAATACGTAACACGATGAATACCACCCTAACACATGCAAAGACTTTCGTATATGTAAGCATGGAACACAAATGCAGAAAAAATTGATTATCTTAAAGGCAATCGTCTAGTCAGAATTACAGCTGGGCTTTTAATGCACTTTCAATTTAGACATTTAATTTTTAATTGTAAACATACAAAATTTTGAATAGAATCAAATCGAGAAGCAATTGTTAAAATTAGATGTTAGTCATATAAATAATTAAATAATAAAATTTAAAAATACATAAATTTATTAAAAAATAATTATTGTTTTTATTTTATTAAAAGTTTTCCATATAAACGTTGTTTATACGTTATTTACGTTTCATTATTGGATTATATTTTATATCAATAAAATGCAAACTAACTGCTATACGAAGATTTTAGTGGAACGCTGCAAGCTGTGTTAATTTAATAGAAGCTGTTAGACTCAAGCCATTACTTGTAAAAAAAAATTATAAAAAATCACTTGCACATTGTTTACGATTTGTAGAACAAGGCAGAAAGAGACAGTGAATGATATGGAGATGACACGGCAAATTGTCTTTGACTTTGAGTTTTGTGTTTGATGTCTACAGATGAAGTATATTGAATAAAAGCATCTCTTGTTCTTTATGACCCCCATAATCTTAGGATTAGTAGATTTAGTAATTCTGGAATGCCTGGTATTGTAGCAAATTTGTAGCCCAGTTCAAAGAGTGTGGAATTCCATTTTTGAATAATTTGAACTAATTATTATTTTACTCTCTGCTTAAAGATCCTATTAGCTCTATTTCACGTAATTAGTTTGATAATCTGATACATTTTTACGCACAAAACAAGAAAACAGATAATCATAGGATATAGCCGACTATGGGAAACTTTTTACACCAGTAATCGTTATTATACTTACGGTGAGCCGGGAATAGTTGAATCAACTTGAGAGGCTACAGATACAATAGTTTATATATATACCTATACTCAAATCTATTAGCAATTTTATAAAAATCGAATCACTTATTAATTTTGCCCATTTGCCATCACTGCAAATTAAACGAAATAAAAATAGAACCGATTTGATAAATTTGTCAGAGAATTTCACAATTATCGTTGTAGCGCTATACAGATTTTGTATGGGTGGCGCCATCTACCTATTAGTGGAAGTACTTGCCTTATAACAGTTTCATATTATATTAAAAGCATGATAGATATTTATTTGGTAAATATAAGAGTTTATTTATAATATAATACATACACATACACATATATATATATAGAGGATGTAAAGATATATATATATATATATATTTATTCATATAATACACATGTTCTGGGGTCTCGTTACGGATACACAAAAACATATTAAATTTGAGCTCATTAAGTTACTTGTCATTCTATGTGAATATATACACACAGTACATATATATATTTATTTATTGTATATAAATATAATATTTTTATTTTTATGGTATATTTAAAATATTGATTTCAACAATATGTAGCATAACATTTTATAGAGTTTAAGAAAAAGCAAAAAAAAAGCACCACACGGTTATTATTTATCTATTTCGTTTTTTTAGTTTAATTTGTTATTTTGTATTACTTTTTTTTGTATTTTTTAAAAATTGTTTTGTTACGTTTTGTGCACAGTTTTGAGCTTAAGTAATCATTTCAGCATTATTGCATTAGATCTAAATGCAATAGCTTACTGATTACCAGATCCGGGAAGAAGAGCTGTATCCTCTGGTAATGGCTGTCGTTTGTATGATGGCTCTGTAGCCAGATAAACAACAAGACCACCAAAGACTACATAAAGGACACCGATGACATTGGTGAGTACAGCAGCTGCCGGTAATTGGGAATATTTGTCACCCCTAGAAAAAAAAAAACATTTATTAAGATAACAATTCATCAGATGATGTATATATATATATATGTATATATATAGAACTTACATAGAAAATATAGCTTTCTCGGTTAGGCCCATAACTGCTGAAGCAATGGCCAATACAAAACCAAAGAGACCAAAATATATATGCAATGGCATCAGAGCTATCTTATAGTTCTCTCGCACGCCTGGCACTAGAAATGCCATAAAACCGGCTATATACTGTAGACAGAAGATGATTACAGCTGACAGGCCCAACCATGAATGCAACGAGTACATATTGGGAATAGGCGGATCGACCAGATTATGCGAATCGAAGACAGTCTTTAACGCAATAACCGTTAAAACAAAGGCGGCAATATGTATACCAGCGTGGGTTAGCTTCAGTGTCTTCTTGCGCGTGGTGCGAAAACCACGATAAATAAGTATAGCTAAAAAAATAAAAACAATACCAAAAGCAAAAAAATAAAAATATTATTAAAGTGTGGAGTGGCCATTAGTTGCACCTTTTCCGGCCAATTTACTTTCAAGTTAACAAAAAAAAGAATAAAAATGTAAAATGTAAAATGTATTTTATGATATAACTTACAATTGCCATATAAATAAATAAAACCAATGGTCATAAATAATGGATGCCAGTTAAACTCTTGCTTGGGATGGTCAGTACCGCCCAGCCCACCATAATGCTTCCCAATCCAGGTACCAACTAGCACAATCATCGTTAAGCCACAAAGCTGTGTTAGCACATAGAGCACCTTAAAATTTATTAGAGCTGGATTCATATTGCTCTTAGTATTGCCTAGAAAAATAAACAAAACTACTTTATTTTAAGCCAAAAATAAAATAAACTAAACATTAAAAATAAACAAATCTGTTTTTCTTTTTCTTTTCCCTTTTGAGAAATCCATAGACATATTTAATCAGATTGGATATTTAGATAGATATATCATATAGCATTGGAAATGTGGCAATTTTAGCTAAGGGAGTAGTTGTTGTTTATTCACTTTTTATAGTTCTTAGCTAAAATAAATAAAAATATATTATATACTGTATATGTTGAATCATAAAACATAATTTTAGTGAATTTAATTATGCACTATAAATTGTAGATCAACTTCAATGAGGTTGATATTTGATTTAACTTAGAAACAAATAAAAAAAAAATCATGGAAATAATTGATTAATTATATAAAGATCATATTTAGCATATAATTCCCAAATTTTATATATATATTTTTATATATTCCAAGAATATTTGTTACCTCAAGAAGGCGTATAAAATCAGAACTGAATTCTAAAGTAGAGATCATTGACCACATTTGCATCCATAGAATGACAAGTAACTTAATGAGCTCAAATTTAATATGTTTTTGTGTATCCGTAACGAGACCCCAGAACATGTGTATTATATGAATAAATATATATATATATATATATCTTTACATCCTCTATATATATATATGTGTATGTGTATGTATTATATTATAAATAAACTCTTATATTTACCAAATAAATATCTATCATGCTTTTAATATAATATGAAACTGTTATAAGGCAAGTACTTCCACTAATAGGTAGATGGCGCCACCCATACAAAATCTGTATAGCGCTACAACGATAATTGTGAAATTCTCTGACAAATTTATCAAATCGGTTCTATTTTTATTTCGTTTAATTTGCAGTGATGGCAAATGGGCAAAATTAATAAGTGATTCGATTTTTATAAAATTGCTAATAGATTTGAGTATAGGTATATATATAAACTATTGTATCTGTAGCCTCTCAAGTTGATTCAACTATTCCCGGCTCACCGTAAGTATAATAACGATTACTGGTGTAAAAAGTTTCCCATAGTCGGCTATATCCTATGATTATCTGTTTTCTTGTTTTGTGCGTAAAAATGTATCAGATTATCAAACTAATTACGTGAAATAGAGCTAATAGGATCTTTAAGCAGAGAGTAAAATAATAATTAGTTCAAATTATTCAAAAATGGAATTCCACACTCTTTGAACTGGGCTACAAATTTGCTACAATACCAGGCATTCCAGAATTACTAAATCTACTAATCCTAAGATTATGGGGGTCATAAAGAACAAGAGATGCTTTTATTCAATATACTTCATCTGTAGACATCAAACACAAAACTCAAAGTCAAAGACAATTTGCCGTGTCATCTCCATATCATTCACTGTCTCTTTCTGCCTTGTTCTACAAATCGTAAACAATGTGCAAGTGATTTTTTATAATTTTTTTTTACAAGTAATGGCTTGAGTCTAACAGCTTCTATTAAATTAACACAGCTTGCAGCGTTCCACTAAAATCTTCGTATAGCAGTTAGTTTGCATTTTATTGATATAAAATATAATCCAATAATGAAACGTAAATAACGTATAAACAACGTTTATATGGAAAACTTTTAATAAAATAAAAACAATAATTATTTTTTAATAAATTTATGTATTTTTAAATTTTATTATTTAATTATTTATATGACTAACATCTAATTTTAACAATTGCTTCTCGATTTGATTCTATTCAAAATTTTGTATGTTTACAATTAAAAATTAAATGTCTAAATTGAAAGTGCATTAAAAGCCCAGCTGTAATTCTGACTAGACGATTGCCTTTAAGATAATCAATTTTTTCTGCATTTGTGTTCCATGCTTACATATACGAAAGTCTTTGCATGTGTTAGGGTGGTATTCATCGTGTTACGTATTTGCGTGCATTAAGTTTGGTTAGCTCCAATACTTGTATATATATAAATATATTAATTTCTTTGCTGGTGTTGGGATGTTTTTGTAAGCTTCGATTTTGTGTATTGGTTTAACAGTTATTTTCGGTTCATTATGCATTAAAATAATGTGCTTTAACAAGCTAAAAAGCTTTTATTTCTCATCAACTATTAAAAGAAACAAAACAGTTTAATGTATAATTTATTCTAATTGCTTACAAGCTCATGTTATTACTGTAGTTACCATTAATGATTCACTGTAGTTTACTGAAAGTAAATGTTGGGTAAAGGTATACATCAGCAACACATCTGCTAGTTTGAGTAAACTTTTCTCGCGTTGCACTCATTGTTCAGGCACCCCTGCTTAGAGACAGCAATCGCTAATATTTTGTATTATTAACACGTTGTGAACAAAATTGCGAAATCATTTACTCGACCGTTGCGTCTCATTGTTCAGGCACCGCCTAACAATTGGAGACAGCAATTGCTAATATTATTAATATAATATTATAGCAGATACTTGTTGGTACAAAAGGTCAAAGATATATTTTGTTAGAACAAAATACATTAACTATATTAATTGGCGCCCAAAGTGGTGCATTGTTGCTTCTATTTTTGAGGCTAGCTTATAATTTTTTTTATTTTTTTTTTCTTTCTCTTTCGGCACATGAGCTTTTTGTTTACCCAGCACATAGCCCCTCGCCTGCGTTTAAGCGATTCAGACTCTGATTGCGATTATCGCATTCAAATCGCACCGCAAAGACATACTACCAGTACGGCCCAGTTTTACGATAACATGGACTCCGAACATCTTAGGGCAATAGTCCAAGCGGCTGTTTGTAGTGCGTTGGTCGAACAAGCGGCTGCGAACCAAGATAGAGAACAGGCACTCTTACAAAAAATAAACCAGCTATCTGAACAAATTGCGGTCACACGTATCTCTGCACCTGAGGTGCAGTCTTATTCTCCAATAGAAATAAATAATGACATACGCTGTGATGAGCCACTCGATGCCGTCAAGGCAGGCGGCGCTAGCTTCTTATTACATTTTCAAACCTTATAATGGTAGTTCGCGGCATTATCAGGCCGTTATAATCATTCAAAGTAAAATCAGAGGTCCGGCTGATGCGGTATTGGCTTCCTTTGGAACAGTATTAAATTTCGACGCTATTATTAGTCGCCTTGATTTTAACTACAGTAACAAACGCCCAATACATGTCATTAAACAGGATGCTGGCTCTTGCGTAGAGACGATGCACAGCAAAATTTCTCTTACTCGAACCATTGAGGCAAGGGAACAGCCGTTAAACTGTTTCCAAAACCAAATAGTCTTGGATGAAGCCCGATTTCCATCGAAACGCAGCTTTGTTCTATTTGGGAATAAAAGGCGCCACTCTATCAGTTTCACATGCAAGGAGTCTCTGATCTATGAACTGATGAACGTGATCGTGCCAGAAGGCATAAATGCCTTTCACTGTGACCTGCATACCCTTGCAATAATACAAGACGAGGTAGTTTGGAGATTCCCAGTCACTAAGTTTTACTACTGCAAAAACCGCGTTTCAGACGTTTTTCGTATTGGGGAAAGACGAGAGATCCTTACCATAGAGCATAACAGGGCTCACCGGTCAGCACAGGAGAACGGAAATTGGCGAAGCTCCAATTCCATCGTTTATAGGAGAGGTGCTACATATCGACATCTTCTCGACGGATAAAAAATTTTTTCTTACTTGCATAGACAAGTTTTCCAAGTTTGATGTTGTGCAACCAATCCTTTCCAGAATAATTGAAGACTTGAAGCCAGCCATTCTCCAATTAATGAATTTTATTCCGAAAGCCACGTCAATTTATTGCGACAACGAGCCGTCCTTAAACTCCCACATAATTTCGACTATGCTGGCCAATAATTTTGGCGTTTCCATCTCAAATGCGCCACTCTTACACAGTGTTTCCAACAGACAGGTAGAAAGGTTCCCTAGCACCCTACTGGTGTCTAAAATTGGACAGAGGCCTAACCGACACTGTGGAAATAATCCTATTGGCCACAATGGAGTATAACAAGTCAATACACTCGGTCATAGGCAAAAGACCTGTAGACGTTGTTCACGCTCAGTCAAAAGAAGTGCAAGGAGTGCAGAAGGTTCAGAATAAGTTGAGAAGTGCACAAAATGCACTTAGAGCCAGAGAAAATGCATCTCGGCAGAATAGGGTCTTTGATGCTCACAACCTTGTGCGAGGAGAAGATCATAGAAGCAGACCTGGGAACCACACTCCTCATTAAAGGGAGGGTGGTCCACAACGACAACTTCAAATAATCTTGCAAAGGAGACGCCCTCAATCCATTCTTTAGAAGAGTTTGTTGCCCGCAAGGCATATCTTTGCGTTGAACGTTGTCGGTGGTGGGATAACTCTTGACAGACTTGAAATCGGTTTGGCTAGAGAAGCCCACCAACATTCCAATTGGAGATCTGTTTTGTTCAGGCTTTAAGCCGTTAGCACTTTGGTTTTTATCAATAAGCATTTATGATAAAGACGCAGAAGTGCATGAAGATATGCTTAGTCTCACTTACTTTCAATGCCTAACTGAAAGTAATGTGAAGGCAAGTCAGGAATTCAAGAAGAAAGTCAGTCCGGAGAAGGCACGATATAAAGCAATGGAAACTGGAGCGTATGCTGCATGGTCATCTGCATCACCATAGTTTGTCGGCAAGTGGATGAAAAACAGAAGGCCGGATTAGAATCGGCTGAGGGCGGCCTCAAGTATTTATGTTAAGTTAACCACAGAAAGTATTTTCTCTCTTTTTTCATTTATCCATAGCTGAATAAAGCACGCCACAGAGCGGAGTAAATTCACAAAGTTTTTCTATTTATTAACACATGTAACACGTGGGAGATATTTTGTTAGCGCAAAATACATCAGCAACACATCGGCAACAAACAAACCCCCCAGGGACCCATTAGGGGAGGAAATTTAATAATCTAAAACAAACTCGTATAGCGTACGAAAAAAAATCTAAGTTTAAAATTTGGTTACTCTAGCTCTTATAGTCTCTGAGAAACAGGCGTCCATACAGACGGACGGACAGACGGACAGCCGGACGGACAGACGGACATGACTAGATCAACTCGTCTTGTCGTCCTGATCAAGAATATATATACTCTGATGATTATTTCTATGTGTTACATACTTTTGGATTTTGCACAAATCCATTAGCTCCGCTTTGCTTCTTTTTTGAAAAGGCAAAGGCGTTAAAAAAAAAAGAAAAGTATACCTTGTAAAGTTGATCCAGAGCCAGGTATATGGCTACCTTTGATGATATTAAGTAGAGAACCTTTGTTGCAATTTTGGGTGGCATATTTTTAAGATAAGGCAATAATGGTAATTTATTTCATAAGGTCTAAAGTAGAGGATAATCAAATAGTAAATCATAGATAAATTTTTTGAATAAGTTGCTAAATTGATTCCTCAGTTCCACCCTTCTTGCGTTCAGTTTTCGGTTCTTCAGTTTTAGCTTCATTTTCATAATCATTTTCATCCTCTTCACTGTTACTTGATTCTTGCAAGTATAAAATATGTGACGATTTTGACATTCCATCCCCATCATCAATAATAAGAATATCATCTAAATCAGTTTCATCAATACGTTGCAAACATATATTACTATCCAATGCAACAAAATAAGTAGGTGTCTGACCTACACCCTTGACAAATGTTAGGCCGCGATAGTCGCATTTGATATCATAATATCTTAATACCAGGGCAGTATTTTCGGTTACCTGTATGGCATTTAGAACACCTGTACTAGTCATACGTGATGCCATATTAACCGTATGACCCCAGATATCATAATGTGGCCGGGAATAGCCCACAACACCAGCCATAACAGGTCCATGAGAAATGCCTAAATGAATCGATATAAATTGTAAAACGATCCCGTAATAATGCAAGCAAATACATACCAATCTTTAGCTGACCACGCATTGAGCCTCCATAATCTAGATATATATTTTGGGTTGCAATATCATGAACTATTTGCAGTAAATCTAAGGCAAAGTGTAATAAGGTTATCACACATTTATCATCTTTTTGTAGATCTGGATGACTGAAACGAGGATGAAAGGTGGAGCGTCTTGGTAGTGTTGTTAGTTCACTGTCCTGAGGTGATCCAAAGCGTACAAAATCTGTTTATTGAA
>JBAMBS010001607.1:0-22984 GCA_037044455.1 Zygothrica quintamaculata | reverse complement strand
GTGTGTGTCATGTATATGCGTGGGTTCAAACTCAGGCTTGGCTTTGGGTGACTTGAAGTTGTTCACACTTGAGTGAAGTATTCTTAGACGGGTTATTTTTATTGTCACCCACACAAAACTTTTGAATAAAAATCGCAATATATTTTTTTATTAATTATTAGAGTTGCTCACTATTCAAAGTTGAAGTAAAGTTAAATAAATAGCTGCACTAAGTACTCCATTAAAGAAAAAAAAAATATGCGTATTTATGTAATAATTTTACTCGGCAAAGTAAACAAAAACAATTCGAAATCGACCTTGCCTGACCCACTTAAACGGCGCAGTGCCAAAATTGACAGCTGTGCGGCATTTTACAATTTATGTGCAAAACTTACAAAGTTATTTGTATTTGTATTTGTATTTGTGTATGAGTATTGGAAGCGATTCATGTGGCACCGCAACTTGTTTCGAGTTTTGCAAATCTTTAGCTTGAATAACGCAAGCAAAGTCGACAGTCCAAGTCCAAGACCAGTCTGGCTTTAAGTATTAAACACGGCAACAACCTATGGCAACATAGCGGCAAAAACAGCAGCAATAGCAGCAACAAGCAGCAACAATAACGCATTTTGCCGCTAGTGTGGCAGTCATTCGTGTTGAGAGCTTCTCATTTATAAAAATTTTGAAACACTAGAGAGGGGCACACAACTACATACTCATTAATGGCTTAACAAACACATAAATCAGTTGTGATCTAAGAAAATAAATTGTTGTTGTTGTGCTGCTATCAATAAGTGTTTACTCAATTAACTTCTAGTCTTTCAACAGCTATCTCTTGGATTAATAGCAATCAACAACAACGATTACCATTTAATGTCGACCCAGGCACATTATAGACTCTGACCACAAGGCTCCTTTGTTATAAAACTAGATAATTATAGTACTGCAATCTGTAGCAAAACTATTTGAATCAACTCATCGAGGTTAATGATGCATCCTCTCTCTGTCTACTAATACATAAAATCATTTTCAGATTCAGTTGGCTTAACTCATCTGCCAGGAATTGTAAAGGCGATTGCATTTTGCAAAAATATTCTACGTGCAGATTCTAGCAATCTGATTATCCTTTTTTTTTTTGGTCTATCTATCTAATTTTCTTACTAAGCTTTTACTTAACCTTAAGCCGATTAGTCATACAGCAAATTTGCGACTAGTTCGGATTGAATAGATGAAAAGATTTTCATTGTTTTTTTCTTATCTTTTACTTAATCATATTTCCCCTTTGATTAATCCAAACTTTAATTGCTTTAATTTCTTCAATCATATCAAATCCGGCTGTAGGAATCTGATTATCAATTTTTGAACTATCTATCTAATTTTCTTACCAAGTTTTGACTTAACCTTAAACTGATTTGTTATTATTTCATATTGAACAGATAAAAGGATTTTTATTGTTTTCTACTTATCTTTTACTTAATCATGTTTACTATTAGATTAATGCAATCTTAATTGCTTTCATTTCTTCAGTCTTATTTAAATCCGGCTGAAATCCCACTGGCACTGTGGTATACTAGTATTCATTTCCCAGCATATTTGCATACTATATTCCATTTAATTTATAACCCATTTGTTTCGGGTTTCTATTTGCAATTTTATAGTTTGTAACATTGTTAATTTATGCTGAAAATAACGTTTATAACAATCTAATAATAAACAAAGAATATATTAAAATCGTTGGCACTAATGTGACAGCACAATTTGTACAAACGAAAATAGCGAATGGCTTCTAGGGTATCCGTGTTTATAGGTGTGTACAAGTATCATTGTGTGTGTGTGTATCTTTATGTGTTTGCAAATGTGGGCAGTATTCAGTGAGAGTGTTTGCTAGGGTATTTAGGCTTGGGGAGGACTGACTGTCAGTTCCTCTTCAGAGTTTAAGCCATTGATTATTGCACTGTGTCTCCCAAGGGAATAAACATTAATAAACTTAATTCTAAGCCTAGAAATAAAATCTTTCTTTTTAAATTTATTTAAATTATTTTTATTATTTAAACTATTTTTATATTTTATTAAAAAAATATATATATTTGTATTTGATTTCATATTATTCATTTATATTTTTTATTTATTTATATTATTTACTTATTTTTATTATAAATTTATTTATTTTTATTATTGATTTCTTTATATTAATGATTCAATTATATTGTTCATTTAATTATATTATTTATTTAATTATATTATTTATTTAGTTACACTATTTATTTATTTATATTATTTATTAATTTATATTATTTATTTATTTATATTATTATTTATATTATTTATTTATTTATATTATTAATTTCTTTATATTTTTATTCATTTCTATTATTTATTTATTAAAGTATTATCAAGTTGAATAATTTGTTTACTGAAATTATATTTTCGTGTATTTTATTTTTAAGCTGTTGTTCATGGCATTAATTTAATATATTTTTACTGTATGTAATCTACATACATGAAAGAGATCTCTGAATTATTGTGGCGTACTGATAATGTTATAAATATTTATTTAATTTGATGAAATGTGCATACGATTTGTATATAATAGAAACTATTGTAGCTTCCGCTTGTTACCTAATGACTTGTATTTTTTTTTTTAAATAAATAAATAGATTTTTCGGTCTCACATTTGATATCAGAGGGAAAATATGTTCACATAAATTAAGGCAATTCATGTTTGCAATAACCTTGCCATCAGGCTTGAATTCAATAAAGTCGAAATTAAATTTAAGTGCAAGTCGACTTCGACTTAGACGTCGACAGGTCGGCAACATTATCTGCCTCTGGCTACCACGGATCAGCAAGACTAATACCAAATAGCCTGTAGCTCTTTACTGCGGCAATCCTATCCCACTGAGTCTGTCTGGCGAGAGGCGTCGTCATTGCCGTTGGCAGTCCCACGCACATTTTTCAACACTCGTTGGTGGTTGTGTGTGTGTTTTTTTTTATTTTTTTATTTATTTTTTTATTTGTGCTGTTGCTGTTGCATTCATTTGTGTGTCTTTTATTCACATTTGTAAGAGTATTTTGCTGCATTTCATTAAGACTCAACGATCTCAAGCCCATTACGTATGCCACCTCCGATCCAAAGGAACGAATTGAGAACCGAAGCAAAGCAGCAAAAACCATGACAGTCCAAATAGACAGCACCAACAACAACAAGACGAAAACCAAAAACAAAAAAAAAAAAATTGTTAGCTGCTAAGGCAAAGGCAAAGGCAAAGGTAAAGACAGACAAAAGGCAAAGGCGCTGGCGATGACGGCGTCGCTGTTGAAGTCTCTTAATGCTTATCATGAGGATGATGATGAAGCTGAAGCTAAAGCTGACGTCGACGCTGGCACCGCAACTAATCGAGTGACTTTCTGGCCCTGGTCCAGCCCCCGTGGTTTGGCCTGAAGCCCAGCGCGCATGTCTTGTACTACATTGTTCGGGCTCTTTATTTATAATCGACTGTACACTGCAGTCCATCTTACAGTACATTGTTAATTATAAAGACTGTGTGTATGTGTGTGTGTGTGTGTGTGTGTGTGGAAGTCTTTTAAGTAAGGAAAATTATTTTATCTCTTCCACTTTTTGATTAGAAATGAATGGAAGCTAACATTGCTACTAATACTAATCAATTTCAATATGGGATTAGTTCATTTCTATATCTTCCACACTACTTGATTTTCTATATATTATTTTTATTGTGATTTTAATTTTCTCAGTTCAACGCCCAAACCTTAGTTTTCCTCTTAATAAATCACAATTGAAAACAAAAACGTAAAAAACTATTTTAAATTCCTTGAGACAACACTCCTTGCAGTATGAAATATTTTTATTACATGTTTTGCAATTTGTATAATATTTTTTTTCCCCTATTAAATATATATATATATATATATATATATAGGCTACATATATACATACACACATTACAATTAGTATATTTATTTGTACAAGCCTCATATGGCTGTGTGTTACATTATCTTAACACAACATTATGATGCCCTCTAAACCCATTAAACAACCAACAAAAGTAACAAGAGAAAAAAGAGAAACTAGTTTGGTAAAAGAAAAATTTATTGAATTTGCCTGAGGGTTTTCATTTAATTGAGTTAGCAGAGTAGTTTTAATATGGAGTATAGCATAATATATATATATATAAGGTTTGAATTAATTGGACAGTAAGCCATATATTTTGTACAGGGTATTTAATATGCGAACCCCTTCAATGCCTTTCCTGTTTATGTATATTTTTTTGTAAGTCGCCAAGGCGCACCCAAAACACACCCGCAGCTGCAGCATAAAAAAAGGATGTATGTATATATATGTGCATAAATATGTATGCAATGTATGAAGGTTATATGTGTATGTGCATGCATTTATAGTACACAAATATGCATATATTCTTACAAGTATTCATTGCAAGACTTGACGGTTATACTCAAAAGGTATATGTATATGGTATAGTATAGTATACCTACTATATATTGGTATGTTGCTACAAGTAAAAACATACGGTTGAAGTGCTCAGACATACTAAAAGTCGGATAAGTAAAATTCAAAGGCGGACAGCGCCTCGAAGTTCTCTGTAATGGTTAAGGCAGGACAGCACAAATAGGCATCAGGCATGGTGAAGGACGTTCATATCATGAGAGGGGCAACAAAAGTAGGAGTGCGGCCAAATAAAAGTTGATTACGAGTCTGTGTCGTTGGTTGACTGGATGGCTGACTGGCTGACTTAGCTGACTTAGCTGACTGCCTGCCTGCCAGGCATAGCTTGAGTATATAGCTACAAGTATATAGCTGGCTGGTCCATTGGTCCATTGGTGCATTGTCGTGAAGCAGATTAGTTTGCCATCGGGTTCAACTTTATTTGCAACACAAATTTTCATTTTAGTTGCAATGCAAGCATGGCCAGCCAGTTTCAACCATACCCAAGCAAAACTAAAAATCCAAAAAGAGACAAAACTTACACAGAGCTCACGAAGCTGATGCATTTTCCGCATGCAGCGGCGACCGCGAAGTCAGTCTAAAAATTGAACAACGCCCAAAATCTTGTTTTGCTTCGGAGTGAACTCACGATTTTTTTGGCGTGGCCACAACGCTCAGCAGACTAGTCTGCAGCCATGAATAACAAAAAAAAAAAAAACAGTTATTTCTAGAATAACGAATAATAAATACCCTTGTCATGTTTTCAATTTCTAATTTAAAAGAAACATATATAAAGTAGCACAGATATATCTTTAAAAAATTTTATAATATTTATTAAATAATTTTTATTTATAAATTAAATATTTTATAATATTATAATATTAATATATTTCTAAAAAAAAGTTATTATATTTATTAATTAATTAATATTTCTAATATTAATATTTTAATTTTTAATTTATTAATTAATATTTATAATATTAATATTTTATAATATTTTAATATTTATAATTATTATTTTTTAATATTTCAAACATTTCTGAAAAATTTTAAATGATTTTTTTTATGTTATAGATTCTGCTTTAAATATATATTTATTTCAAATATTGCAATTTAATATTTAATAAAAATATATTATAAATTTAAACTAATGCAAAGTTAGAACTCAATTTACTTCTCAAAAATTAAACAAATTTATAAATTTTTTTTAACTTTTATCAGGAAGTAAAAATTGCTGTATTTATTGTTTCTTAAATTTTCCATATTTCTCTTCAAAACTGAATAAATTTTTAATACATATATATTATGATATTAATTTATATATTTATTTCCATAACTAACTGTCAGTTTAACAATAATTATATGTTGTGATATATAATTAGCTCAGTAGACAAAACAAACTTTTATGTTTCTTTATCTTTGAAGTTTGTTAGAAGAAAACAAAAATTATATAGACATAAATACTGTATTATCGATATATATATATTGTGCTTATCTATTTAAGCTCTGGTTAGTATGTTCTGCTGTCTACCAAAAGCTTGTCTTAGGTGTCTTGTTAGCTTATGTATCTTGCAGATGCTTTGATGTTAA
Organism: Zygothrica quintamaculata; assembly: GCA_037044455.1. Classification (NCBI taxonomy): domain Eukaryota; kingdom Metazoa; phylum Arthropoda; class Insecta; order Diptera; family Drosophilidae; genus Zygothrica; species Zygothrica quintamaculata. Next base: position 16,956 of record JBAMBS010001607.1, on the reverse strand, counting down.
GCTTCTATATATATACTACCTTAAAGCAGTCTTGACCTATGATCTAGCTTAAATTAAAATTGAACAGAATATTGCCTAGAAATCCCTATGGTATATATTATATATATATACATACATATACATATGTGAGCTGAATCAAATGAGAGTTTAATATATGTATGCTAGGAGTCAGATTCTTACTATATTTTGGGTCATTCTAAATTGGATTCGATCAATTAGCTAATGTGAAAATGTTAATAGAAAACATGCTGCTAAATAAAGTATGTTTACGCTAAGGCTTGTTGGCATCATCACAAATACATAAGGCCAAATCATTGTGGTATAGACCAACAAGCCAGCCAGTTAGCCGTCTGGCAATCGGTTCCTACTCGTATGTGTGCTAAGAGAAATTTAAACAAATGGCGCAAATATTGTGTGCTACAATTGTTGCGCAATACGAGTAATGGCGCGGTCTGAAAACCAGTGAACGCGTAGCCGCTCAGTGCACAGCTGCACAAACTGGAAATTCGCAAATGAAAAAAACCATCCAAGCCAGACAGTTGGTACGACGCTTGAAACCGGATTACGAATAAGTTCGAGTTCGAAAATTGAGCAGCTAGCAGCAACAGCAGCAGCAGCTAGCATACAACATGCAGATGCAGCAGCAGCAGCAGCAACAACAGCAGCAGCTTCACCAACAATAGATAGAGCTAACAATTTCCTATTGGCTGTATTCAAGCCAAGCGCATTCGAGCTGAGAGCCAATTGTCTAAACTAACCACGTCAAGTTTTAATATCTGTACGTGGTATATGATTTAAATTTAAAGGAAGAATTTTTTATACTTTTTTTAAAAATCTAACCATATGTCATGTTAAACATGTTTACAGTTAGCAGTTGCTACTTGTTGCATGCTGCTCTTAGAACATTCTAAGACTATTTAAATTCAGTAACAAATTTTGACAGTAATTCCACTTAAGCAGTAACTATATGTATATATATTTAAATATATATTATTAATTCATTTTTCTGCTAAGCACTGCAAATAAGTTCGAATCGTTTTTATTCATATTTTTTCTCCTTAAACTAAAATTCAAAAGAATCAACCGACGCACAAAGTTTTTACTGATTATATCGTTAACAGAGTAAATAATGTAGGTCAAGAGTCTCTCATAGTCGACTACACTCCACCCTAGCTAATTTTATAGTAATATGTTTATTTCCTAATAAATATATTTGAGTTCTTTCTTTTTAAAATTTCCAAAAAAGATTTTATATAAATTTATATGACCTTGAGTAAAGGTCTGTTTCTAGGCGGATACATAATAATTCAAAGCATGTCTTCAATTATATACAAATATACATATTTTATATATATATACACTATATATATGTTTATGAATAATACAAAGTAGAAGAAATATTAATACTGTACAATAAGACGAGATCTATAGATTCTTGCGTAACTTTTAGCTAAATTCTATATTATAAAAATAATTAAAATTGTATTATTAATGAAAGTGTAAGCTGCATAAATAAATTAAAACAAGCTTTAAATATTTATATATTATAATATTTATATATTATAATAATAAAACTGCATAAATTTACATACCAAAGCTGGCGCTACTTTCCGATTGTCAGTTTAAACAACCTTTTAGTACTCATTTAATGGGCTAACAATTACAACGAAGCTATTTTTATGTTTGTAGTAATATGTGTGTGCATGTGTATATGTGATAATTCTCTTACCAACCACAGTAAAGATCTACAAGAAGAGCAGCTGTGCTGTCTTCCCCCGAAGGCCCAAAAACATGGCTTGAGCAACTGTGTAAGAAGAATTCTATATAAGATTTACGACATACTTTCATATAAATTATATGTGTTAGGCCCTAAATGGCACATAATACACAGTCTTTTTACTATAAAAAAAATATGTGTAAAAAATGTATGTAAAGCTTGTTCCAAATACAATGTCATTTGTGCCACATTGTTCAATTTGGCAGCACTGGCTTACCGGTACAAAAAAAAAACTAGATCAACAGAAGCAACAGTTAAGTACTCACACATATACGGGCATACAACATACTTCAACTCAGAAGCTTCTCTTTGTGTGTCTTTTAAAGTCATGTAATTGTCACACAGAATTAAAAAAAATATATATATATTATATATATATACATATATATATATATAATATTTAATGTAAATAAATAATATCATATACTAATTATAAAAAATAAATATATTAAATTTAAAATATTAATTTTAGTTTAATTTTAAAGTTTAATTAATATAATAATAAAATATAGCAACAAATAAATAATATAAAACTAATAAAAATATAAATATTATTAAATTGAAAATATTAATTGTAGTTTAATTAAAAAATTAAATGGATTATAATTATTAAATATAATTATTAGCAACAAATAAATAATATATAACTAAAAAATTAAATAAAATATAAATGTATTAAGTCGAAAATGATTATTTTAGTTTAATTAAAAAATTTAATTTTAAATTCTTTATTTTTATTAAATATACAAAAATTAATATAAAATATATAAATATATTTACACTTCATATTAATTGAAGAAAATTAATACAATTTTAATATGTTAATTTAATTAAAATGAAAAGTACAAATAACTGATTTGTTTATTTGTATTTTACTGGCAGAATTCTATTGCTTTTATTTTAAGTGTAGAAAGAGATAAGAAAAATGTCGTAAGATGAGAACGTAAGAAGAGAACCTTAAAGAGTCTGAAAAGAGCTGCAGGCAAATAGTGCAATGAGGAAGAGATCGAATCTAACAATTTTATCAAATGGTATTCAAGAATCTATAGGCCTAATGGTGTGCATTAGCATATTAACAACACTTAAACCAATATGCAATTATAGATGGTCAAAATGGGGCAAGAAAAGCTTAATGAGAGTTTGCTCTATTTGGATGGAAGATGGCACTTTTTTTTCCTCTGGATGGTCTTTTATTTGCAGCAAGTTAAATAAAACCATTATAAACTGGTACAGAGCAGTAAAGAATAAGGCTTAAAGAAGACAAATACGTCCCGTTTTAACATAATATCTCGTTTGTCTTTAATTACAGCAATGGCTTCCAGCAGTAGCAACAATTTCCGCAGACAAAGTCAACCAGACAACCAACAAACACATGTGCCGCATTGCCGCCTGGGAACCGCAACAACCGAAACAACCGAAACAACTTTAGAATCCAAGCAGGAGAAAAAATGTTACTATTATCAACCACCGCCTACCTCCGCACGTACCCAACAGCAGCGTCACTGTTGGCCAAGTTTGCAGTATGGCCCATGGCTGAGCGCAATGACCGCCTATCGATTGCTGACAATCAGCCTCCTAATTGGAATTCTGTGTCTACATCACGTTCATGGAGTGGATCCCAAATTCGACCCCTCTACGCGCATGAGACTAGTGCTGGTACCGGCAGACGCACAGGTCGGCTCTGTAATCTATAGATTGCGTGCAACTGACGAGGAGTTTGACTATCCACTGACCTTTGAGTTTATAGGAGATGCATCGTCGTCTACCGTCAAAGTTGAATCGCTTCCATGCACCAAGTACAATTCGGTCTGTCAGGCAAATGTTATATTGCAACGTCGCCTAGAGCCGGGCCGTTACTATGACTTCCAAGTCTCAGTGAAGGACACTAATGGTGGCGTGGCCATACAATTGTGTTCAATTACAGCAACCAATTTTACCACACCGCATGATCTCATATTTCCGCACAAACCGGGCATCATCATGATACCAGAGGTATGAGCAACTCCAAACAAATATCTATATATTATCTACCTATGTCTTGTATTAGATCGAAAGGAAAGAGTTAGGGAAGAATCATCCAAACCCATTTACACTTCAGATTAGCTTAACATAACTGTTAACAAATGTAGTTATTATTTTTCTGCTTTAATTGTAAGAAGTTAATTAGTTTCCTCTCTTAAAGGATGCAAAGCGTGGAACTGAGCTAGATTATGTTATTGCACGAAAGAATCCACTCTATCAGAAGCCAGTCTACCTAGAATTATGGGTAAGTAACATAGTGAATAAGACCCCATAAATAACAGTTAAGAATATTTGTATTAACTTCTCTAGGGTTCACCTTTATTTGCTATACGACAAAAAATCATATCAGCCGAGACAACGGAGGGTACAGTTTTTCTCTTGGGACCTTTGGATTTTGAGAAACAAGCCATGTACCATCTAACAATACTTGCCAATGTATGGATTGATTACTATACTATACTATACCAATATACACTGTATAATATATATAATATTTTATTAACTAAAGGATGCTTATGCTGAGCCTGGACAGGATGGTCGCAATATTGCAGGCATGGAAATTGTTGTGATTGTGCAAGACGTGCAAGATCAGCCGCCTGTTTTTACTTTGGCCCCTCCAGTTACCAAATTACTGCCCACCATACTTCCTGGTGATAAGGTAATTAATATTTAAAATATCTAAATTAATATACCCTAACATTACATCACCCCTTAAGATATTGCAAGTTCATGCAGAAGATGGTGATAAGGGCAATCCGAGAGAGGTGCGTTACGGTTTGGTGTCCGAGAACAATCCATTTACTTCTTTCTTCGACATAAACGATACAAGTGGTAAGTGCAATAATATATAACTTATATAAAACTAATGCATGCTCTACTATAAAATATACCTAACTAAACTTAAGTATACCATAACCATATATCATACCTTTATGTGAACAATTAAAAGTACAATTTGAATGTGAAAACTTTGGTTAAATGGAAGTCATTTTATGTTTTTCTTAGGTTAAGTTCAGTTCCTGAAATGGAACTACTATTATAGAACCAGCATTCAGATGACAAGGAAGTAATATTGAGAAAAGTAACAAAATTGACCACAAATACAACTACTATAAGTATACATTACAATGTAAAGTTATAAATACTGGATTCTGTCTCTTATAGACAACATGGTTATAGGGGCTAAAGGGTAGAAGGAGAAACACACGAAGTTATTACTCCCATTTTACCTATTTTTGTGGATACAGGTTATAAAAACCAGAAAAGAAGAAGAAGAATAAACCTCTGAGATATATTAACATAACTAAGCAATCGAACGGAGCAACTACAATCCGGTCCTTCGCTTGACTCGTTAGATAGCAAAACTCATCTTCAAAGAATCTTGAAACTGCAATTTGGCTGTAGGCTCTTTCAAGCTCCTCAATGCCCTTCGCCAACCCGCAGTTACATAGAGAAGCAATGATTGCGCTTGATCTTCCTTGTTTCGTTTCGTGCTCGTCTGGTTCACTGCCAGTTTGATGGCAATGACTCTTCCGCCAGCAGACTGGAAGCTGTTTGCCATTATGTTGACTTGTCTGTCTGTCTTACTGTTTTCTGGCTTTTATTGTTACTTCTTTCAAGACGATATAAACTCGAAAAAAAAAACCATTCGTGTCTTCTTCTACACAACTAAAATTTGCCCACATCAACAACTACGTGTAGGGCATATTTGTAAGCAACATTTTTGGCCATTTTTAATCCTTGTCTTGCATTGTGTTGCACTTAACTATAAACCTTAGAAGAATGTTTAGAGGTAATTCTATTAAAAAAACCGTTAATTCTTTATAATTCTTATCTTTATAAACAGTTTATATATATTACTTTAATCAGTTAATTGTATTTTAATAATAGCTTAAAAAATTTAAAACGTTTCAATCAGTTTAAAACTCTTCAATTAATTTAAAACTTCAATCAAAAGAATGAAATAAGTAAATTTTAAGCTATTATTAAAATACAATTAACTGATTAAAGTAATATATATAAACTGTTTATAAAGATAAGAATTATAAAGAATTAACGGTTTTTTTAATAGAATTACCTCTAAACATTCTTCTAAGGTTTATAGTTAAGTGCAACACAATGCAAGACAAGGATTAAAAATGGCCAAAAATGTTGCTTACAAATATGCCCTACACGTAGTTGTTGATGTGGGCAAATTTTAGTTGTGTAGAAGAAGACACGAATGGTTTTTTTTTTCGAGTTTATATCGTCTTGAAAGAAGTAACAATAAAAGCCAGAAAACAGTAAGACAGACAGACAAGTCAACATAATGGCAAACAGCTTCCAGTCTGCTGGCGGAAGAGTCATTGCCATCAAACTGGCAGTGAACCAGACGAGCACGAAACGAAACAAGGAAGATCAAGCGCAATCATTGCTTCTCTATGTAACTGCGGGTTGGCGAAGGGCATTGAGGAGCTTGAAAGAGCCTACAGCCAAATTGCAGTTTCAAGATTCTTTGAAGATGAGTTTTGCTATCTAACGAGTCAAGCGAAGGACCGGATTGTAGTTGCTCCGTTCGATTGCTTAGTTATGTTAATATATCTCAGAGGTTTATTCTTCTTCTTCTTTTCTGGTTTTTATAACCTGTATCCACAAAAATAGGTAAAATGGGAGTAATAACTTCGTGTGTTTCTCCTTCTACCCTTTAGCCCCTATAACCATGTTGTCTATAAGAGACAGAATCCAGTATTTATAACTTTACATTGTAATGTATACTTATAGTAGTTGTATTTGTGGTCAATTTTGTTACTTTTCTCAATATTACTTCCTTGTCATCTGAATGCTGGTTCTATAATAGTAGTTCCATTTCAGGAACTGAACTTAACCTAAGAAAAACATAAAATGACTTCCATTTAACCAAAGTTTTCACATTCAAATTGTACTTTTAATTGTTCACATAAAGGTATGATATATGGTTATGGTATACTTAAGTTTAGTTAGGTATATTTTATAGTAGAGCATGCATTAGTTTTATATAAGTTATATATTATTGCACTTACCACTTGTATCGTTTATGTCGAAGAAAGAAGTAAATGGATTGTTCTCGGACACCAAACCGTAACGCACCTCTCTCGGATTGCCCTTATCACCATCTTCTGCATGAACTTGCAATATCTTAAGGGGTGATGTAATGTTAGGGTATATTAATTTAGATATTTTAAATATTAATTACCTTATCACCAGGAAGTATGGTGGGCAGTAATTTGGTAACTGGAGGGGCCAAAGTAAAAACAGGCGGCTGATCTTGCACGTCTTGCACAATCACAACAATTTCCATGCCTGCAATATTGCGACCATCCTGTCCAGGCTCAGCATAAGCATCCTTTAGTTAATAAAATATTATATATATTATACAGTGTATATTGGTATAGTATAGTATAGTAATCAATCCATACATTGGCAAGTATTGTTAGATGGTACATGGCTTGTTTCTCAAAATCCAAAGGTCCCAAGAGAAAAACTGTACCCTCCGTTGTCTCGGCTGATATGATTTTTTGTCGTATAGCAAATAAAGGTGAACCCTAGAGAAGTTAATACAAATATTCTTAACTGTTATTTATGGGGTCTTATTCACTATGTTACTTACCCATAATTCTAGGTAGACTGGCTTCTGATAGAGTGGATTCTTTCGTGCAATAACATAATCTAGCTCAGTTCCACGCTTTGCATCCTTTAAGAGAGGAAACTAATTAACTTCTTACAATTAAAGCAGAAAAATAATAACTACATTTGTTAACAGTTATGTTAAGCTAATCTGAAGTGTAAATGGGTTTGGATGATTCTTCCCTAACTCTTTCCTTTCGATCTAATACAAGACATAGGTAGATAATATATAGATATTTGTTTGGAGTTGCTCATACCTCTGGTATCATGATGATGCCCGGTTTGTGCGGAAATATGAGATCATGCGGTGTGGTAAAATTGGTTGCTGTAATTGAACACAATTGTATGGCCACGCCACCATTAGTGTCCTTCACTGAGACTTGGAAGTCATAGTAACGGCCCGGCTCTAGGCGACGTTGCAATATAACATTTGCCTGACAGACCGAATTGTACTTGGTGCATGGAAGCGATTCAACTTTGACGGTAGACGACGATGCATCTCCTATAAACTCAAAGGTCAGTGGATAGTCAAACTCCTCGTCAGTTGCACGCAATCTATAGATTACAGAGCCGACCTGTGCGTCTGCCGGTACCAGCACTAGTCTCATGCGCGTAGAGGGGTCGAATTTGGGATCCACTCCATGAACGTGATGTAGACACAGAATTCCAATTAGGAGGCTGATTGTCAGCAATCGATAGGCGGTCATTGCGCTCAGCCATGGGCCATACTGCAAACTTGGCCAACAGTGACGCTGCTGTTGGGTACGTGCGGAGGTAGGCGGTGGTTGATAATAGTAACATTTTTTCTCCTGCTTGGATTCTAAAGTTGTTTCGGTTGTTTCGGTTGTTGCGGTTCCCAGGCGGCAATGCGGCACATGTGTTTGTTGGTTGTCTGGTTGACTTTGTCTGCGGAAATTGTTGCTACTGCTGGAAGCCATTGCTGTAATTAAAGACAAACGAGATATTATGTTAAAACGGGACGTATTTGTCTTCTTTAAGCCTTATTCTTTACTGCTCTGTACCAGTTTATAATGGTTTTATTTAACTTGCTGCAAATAAAAGACCATCCAGAGGAAAAAAAAGTGCCATCTTCCATCCAAATAGAGCAAACTCTCATTAAGCTTTTCTTGCCCCATTTTGACCATCTATAATTGCATATTGGTTTAAGTGTTGTTAATATGCTAATGCACACCATTAGGCCTATAGATTCTTGAATACCATTTGATAAAATTGTTAGATTCGATCTCTTCCTCATTGCACTATTTGCCTGCAGCTCTTTTCAGACTCTTTAAGGTTCTCTTCTTACGTTCTCATCTTACGACATTTTTCTTATCTCTTTCTACACTTAAAATAAAAGCAATAGAATTCTGCCAGTAAAATACAAATAAACAAATCAGTTATTTGTACTTTTCATTTTAATTAAATTAACATATTAAAATTGTATTAATTTTCTTCAATTAATATGAAGTGTAAATATATTTATATATTTTATATTAATTTTTGTATATTTAATAAAAATAAAGAATTTAAAATTAAATTTTTTAATTAAACTAAAATAATCATTTTCGACTTAATACATTTATATTTTATTTAATTTTTTAGTTATATATTATTTATTTGTTGCTAATAATTATATTTAATAATTATAATCCATTTAATTTTTTAAATAAACTACAATTAATATTTTCAATTTAATATATTTATTTTTTATAGTTTTATATTATTTATTTGTTGCTATATTTTATTATTATATTAATTACACTTTAAAATTAAACTAAAATTAATATTTTAAATTTAATATATTTATTTTTTATAGTTAGTATATGATATTATTTATTTACATTAAATATATATATATATATATGTATATATATATAATATATATATATATTTTTTAATTCTGTGTGACAATTACATGACTTTAAAAGACACACAAAGAGAAGCTTCTGAGTTGAAGTATGTTGTATGCCCGTATATGTGTGAGTACTTAACTGTTGCTTCTGTTGATCTAGTTTTTTTTTTGTACCGGTAAGCCAGTGCTGCCAAATTGAACAATGTGGCACAAATGACATTGTATTTGGAACAAGCTTTACATACATTTTTTACACATATTTTTTTTATAGTAAAAAGACTGTGTATTATGTGCCATTTAGGGCCTAACACATATAATTTATATGAAAGTATGTCGTAAATCTTATATAGAATTCTTCTTACACAGTTGCTCAAGCCATGTTTTTGGGCCTTCGGGGGAAGACAGCACAGCTGCTCTTCTTGTAGATCTTTACTGTGTTTGGTAAGAGAATTATCACATATACACATGCACACACATATTACTACAAACATAAAAATAGCTTCGTTGTAATTGTTAGCCCATTAAATGAGTACTAAAAGGTTGTTTTAAACTGACAGTCGGAAAGTAGCGCCAACTTTGGTATGTAAATTTATGCAGCTTTATTATTATAATATATAAATACTATAATATATAAATATTATAATATATAAATATTTAAAGATTGTTTTAATTTATTTATGCAGCTTACACTTTCATTAATAATACAATTTTAATTATTTTTATACTATAGAAAGTAGCTATAAGTTACGCAAGAATCTATAGATCTCGTCTTATTGTACAGTATTAATATTTCTTCTACTTTGTATTATTCATAAACATATATATAGTGTATATATATATAATATATGTATATTTGTATATAATTGAAGACATGCTTTGAATTATTATGTATCCGCCTAGAAACAGACCTTTACTCAAGGTCATATAAATTTATATAAAATCTTTTTTGGAAATTGGGAAAAGAAAGAACTCAAATATATTTATTAAGAAATAAACATATTATTATAAAATTAGCTAGGGTGGAGTGTAGTCGACTATGAGAGACTCTTGACCTACATTATTTACTCTGTTAACGATATAATCAGTAAAAACTTTGTGCGTCGGTTGATTCTTTTGAATTTTAGTTTAAGGAGAAAAAATATGAATAAAAAAGATTCGAACTTATTTGCAGTGCTTAGCAGAAAAATGAATTAATAATATATATTTAAATATATATACATATAGTTACTGCTTAAGTGGAATTACTGCCAAAATTTGTTACTGAATTTAAATAGTCTTAGAGTGTTCTAAGAGCAGCATGCAACAAGTAGCAGTTGCTAACTGTAAACATGTTTAACATGACATGTGGTTAGATTTTTAAAAAAAGTATAAGAAATTCTTCCTTTAAATTTAAATCATATACCACGTACAGATATTAAAACTTGACGTGGTTAGTTTAGACAATTGGCTCTCAGCTCGAATGCGCTTGGCTTGAATACAGCCAATAGGAAATTGTTAGCTCTGTCTATTGTTGGTGAAGCTGCTGCTGTTGTTGCTGCTGCTGCTGCTGCATCTGCATTTGTATGTTAGCTGATGCTGCTTGCTGCTAGCTGCTCAATTTTCGAACTCGAACTTATTCGTAATCCGGTTTCAAGCGTCGTACCAACTGTCTGGCTTGGATGGTTTTTTTCATTTGCGAATTTCCAGTTTGTGCAGCTGTGCACTGAGCGGCTACGTCGCGTCGTGTCCTTAGCTGTAGCCAGCTATAGCCAGCCATAGCTAGCCGAATGACCAGTTATGTCAGTCGATTTGGTTAGAGTCTTAGACTTAAGGCGAGGCAAGCCAGCTCTGTCCACCCTCGCACCCTCTTAGTTGTTGCATCGTCGTTTGAATTTACGGCCAACTATGTTGCAATATTTTGCTTTGCCCGCATTTGGCTGAAACAGGCTCCAGTCTTACATTCACACAACACAACAGTATGCATTTGTAAAAATAAAAAAAAAAAATAGTAAAAAATAGCGCCAGTTTCAATCTTATTCCCAGTTTCACTCCAAGACTCCAGTTCAGTTTGCGTTCACTGGTTTTCAGACCGCGCCATTACTCGTATTGCGCAACAATTGTAGCACACAATATTTGCGCCATTTGTTTAAATTTCTCTTAGCACACATACGAGTAGGAACCGATTGCCAGACGGCTAACTGGCTGGCTTGTTGGTCTATACCACAATGATTTGGCCTTATGTATTTGTGATGATGCCAACAAGCCTTAGCGTAAACATACTTTATTTAGCAGCATGTTTTCTATTAACATTTTCAAATTAGCTAATTGATCGAATCCAATTTAGAATGACCCAAAATATAGTAAGAATCTGACTCCTAACACATATATATTTAACTCTCATTTGATTCAGTTCACATATGTATACGTATGTATATATATATAATATATACCATAGGGATTTCTCGGCAATATTCTGTTCAATTTTAATTTAAGCTAGATCATAGGTCAAGACTGCTTTCAGGTAGTATATATATAGAAGCTTAACATCAAAGCATCTAACCACAAACAGCTGCAAGATACATAAGTTAACAAGATACCCAGGACAAGCTTTTGGTAGACAGCAGAACATACTAACCAGAGCTTAAATAGATGAGCACAATATATATATATCGATAATACAGTATTTATGTCTATATAATTTTTGTTTTCTTCTAACAAACTTCAAAGATAAAGAAACATAAAAGTTTGTTTTGCCTACTGAGCTAATTATATATCACAACATATAATTATTGTTAAACTGACAGTTAGTTATGGAAATAAATATATAAATTAATATCATAATATATATGTATTAAAAATTTATTCAGTTTTGAAGAGAAATATGGAAAATTTAAGAAACAAAAAAAATCAGAAATTTTTACTTCCTGATAAAAGTTAAAAAAAATTTTACAAATTTGTTTTATTTTTGAGAATTAAATTGAGTTCTAATCTTGCATCAGTTTAAATTTAAAATATATTTTTATTAAATATTAAATTGCAATATTTGAAATAAATATATATTTAAAGCAGAATCTATAACATAAAAAAAATCATTTTAAATTTTTCAGAAATTTTTGAAATATTAAAAAATAATAATTATAAATATTAAAATATTATAAAATATTAATATTATAAATATTAATTAATAAATTAAAAATTAAAATATTAATATTAGAAATATTAATTAATTAATAAATATAATAACTTTTTTTTAGAAATATATTAATATTATTATATTATAAAATATTTAATTTATAAATAAAAATTATTTAATAAATATTATAAAATTTTTTAAAGATATATCTGTGCTACTTTATACATGTTTCTTTTAAATTAGAAATTGAAAACATGACAAGGGTATTTATTATTCGTTATTCTAGAAATAACTGTTTTTTTTTTTTGTTATTCATGGCTGCAGACTAGTCTGCTGAGCGTTGTGGCCACGCCAAAAAAATCGTGAGTTCACTCCGAAGCAAAACAAGATTTTGGGCGTTGTTCAATTTTTAGACTGACTTCGCGGTCGCCGCTGCATGCGGAAAATGCATCAGCTTCGTGAGCTCTGTGTAAGTTTTGTCTCTTTTTGGATTTTTAGTTTTGCTTGGGTATGGTTGAAACTGGCTGGCCATGCTTGCATTGCAACTAAAATGAAAATTTGTGTTGCAAATAAAGTTGAACCCGATGGCAAACTAATCTGCTTCACGACAATGCACCAATGGACCAATGGACCAGCCAGCTATATACTTGTAGCTATATACTCAAGCTATGCCTGGCAGGCAGGCAGTCAGCTAAGTCAGCTAAGTCAGCCAGTCAGCCATCCAGTCAACCAACGACACAGACTCGTAATCAACTTTTATTTGGCCGCACTCCTACTTTTGTTGCCCCTCTCATGATATGAACGTCCTTCACCATGCCTGATGCCTATTTGTGCTGTCCTGCCTTAACCATTACAGAGAACTTCGAGGCGCTGTCCGCCTTTGAATTTTACTTATCCGACTTTTAGTATGTCTGAGCACTTCAACCGTATGTTTTTACTTGTAGCAACATACCAATATATAGTAGGTATACTATACTATACCATATACATATACCTTTTGAGTATAACCGTCAAGTCTTGCAATGAATACTTGTAAGAATATATGCATATTTGTGTACTATAAATGCATACACATACACATACAACCTTCATACATTGCATACATATTTATGCACATATATATACATACATCCTTTTTTTATGCTGCAGCTGCGGGTGTGTTTTGGGTGCGCCTTGGCGACTTAAAAAAAAAATATACATAAACAGGAAAGGCATTGAAGGGGTTCGCATATTAAATACCCTGTACAAAATATATAGCTTACTGTCCAATTAATTCAAACCTTATATATATGAATTATACTGTACTCCATATTAAAACTACTCTGCTAACTCAATTAAATGAAAACCCTCAGGCAAATTCAATAAATTTTTCTTTTACCAAACTAGTTTCTCTTTTTTCTCTTGTTACTTTTGTTGGTTGTTTAATGGGTTTAGAGGGCATCATAATGTTGTGTTAAGAAAATGTAATACACAGCCATATGAGGCTTGTACAAATAAATATACTAATTGTAATGTGTGTATGTATATATGTTGCATATATATATATATATATATATATATATTTAAGTAGGGGAAAAAAAATATTATACAAATTGCAAAACATGTAATAAAAATATTTCATACTGCAAGGAGTGTTGTCTCAAGGAATTTAAAATAGTTTTTTACGTTTTTGTTTTCAATTGTGATTTATTAAGAGGAAAACTAAGGTTTGGGCGTTGAACTGAGAAAATTAAAATCATAATAAAAATAATATATAGAAAATCAAGTAGTGTGGAAGATATAGAAATGAACTAATCCCATATTGAAATTGATTAGTATTAGTAGCAATGTTAGCTTCCATTCATTTCTAATCAAAAAGTGGAAGAGATAAAATAATTTTCCTTACTTAAAAGACTTCCACACACACACACACACACACACACACATACACACAGTCTTTATAATTAACAATGTACTGTAAGATGGACTGCAGTGTACAGTCGATTATAAATAAAGAGCCCGAACAATGTAGTACAAGACATGCGCGCTGGGCTTCAGGCCAAACCACGGGGGCTGGACCAGGGCCAGAAAGTCACTCGATTAGTTGCGGTGCCAGCGTCGACGTCAGCTTTAGCTTCAGCTTCATCATCATCCTCATGATAAGCATTAAGAGACTTCAACAGCGACGCCGTCATCGCCAGCGCCTTTGCCTTTTGTCTGTCTTTACCTTTGCCTTTGCCTTTGCCTTAGCAGCTAACAATTTTTTTTTTTTTGTTTTTGGTTTTCGTCTTGTTGTTGTTGGTGCTGTCTATTTGGACTGTCATGGTTTTTGCTGCTTTGCTTCGGTTCTCAATTCGTTCCTTTGGATCGGAGGTGGCATACGTAATGGGCTTGAGATCGTTGAGTCTTAATGAAATGCAGCAAAATACTCTTACAAATGTGAATAAAAGACACACAAATGAATGCAACAGCAACAGCACAAATAAAAAAATAAATAAAAAAATAAAAAAAAAACACACACAACCACCAACGAGTGTTGAAAAATGTGCGTGGGACTGCCAACGGCAATGACGACGCCTCTCGCCAGACAGACTCAGTGGGATAGGATTGCCGCAGTAAAGAGCTACAGGCTATTTGGTATTAGTCTTGCTGATCCGTGGTAGCCAGAGGCAGATAATGTTGCCGACCTGTCGACGTCTAAGTCGAAGTCGACTTGCACTTAAATTTAATTTCGACTTTATTGAATTCAAGCCTGATGGCAAGGTTATTGCAAACATGAATTGCCTTAATTTATGTGAACATATTTTCCCTCTGATATCAAATGTGAGACCGAAAAATCTATTTATTTATTTAAAAAAAAAAATACAAGTCATTAGGTAACAAGCGGAAGCTACAATAGTTTCTATTATATACAAATCGTATGCACATTTCATCAAATTAAATAAATATTTATAACATTATCAGTACGCCACAATAATTCAGAGATCTCTTTCATGTATGTAGATTACATACAGTAAAAATATATTAAATTAATGCCATGAACAACAGCTTAAAAATAAAATACACGAAAATATAATTTCAGTAAACAAATTATTCAACTTGATAATACTTTAATAAATAAATAATAGAAATGAATAAAAATATAAAGAAATTAATAATATAAATAAATAAATAATATAAATAATAATATAAATAAATAAATAATATAAATTAATAAATAATATAAATAAATAAATAGTGTAACTAAATAAATAATATAATTAAATAAATAATATAATTAAATGAACAATATAATTGAATCATTAATATAAAGAAATCAATAATAAAAATAAATAAATTTATAATAAAAATAAGTAAATAATATAAATAAATAAAAAATATAAATGAATAATATGAAATCAAATACAAATATATATATTTTTTTAATAAAATATAAAAATAGTTTAAATAATAAAAATAATTTAAATAAATTTAAAAAGAAAGATTTTATTTCTAGGCTTAGAATTAAGTTTATTAATGTTTATTCCCTTGGGAGACACAGTGCAATAATCAATGGCTTAAACTCTGAAGAGGAACTGACAGTCAGTCCTCCCCAAGCCTAAATACCCTAGCAAACACTCTCACTGAATACTGCCCACATTTGCAAACACATAAAGATACACACACACACAATGATACTTGTACACACCTATAAACACGGATACCCTAGAAGCCATTCGCTATTTTCGTTTGTACAAATTGTGCTGTCACATTAGTGCCAACGATTTTAATATATTCTTTGTTTATTATTAGATTGTTATAAACGTTATTTTCAGCATAAATTAACAATGTTACAAACTATAAAATTGCAGATAGAAACCCGAAACAAATGGGTTATAAATTAAATGGAATATAGTATGCAAATATGCTGGGAAATGAATGTATACTAGTATACCACAGTACCAGTGGGATTTCAGCCGGATTACAATAAGACTGAAGAAATGAAAACAATTAAGATTGGATTGATCTAATAACATGATTAAGTAAATGATAAGTAGAATACAATAAAAATCCTTTTATCTGTTCAATATGAAATAATAACAAATCAGTTTAAGGTTAAGTCAAAACTTGGTAAGAAAATTAGATAGATAGTTCAAAAATTGATAATCAGATTCCTACAGCCGGATTTGATATGATTGAAGAAATTAAAGCAATTAAAGTTTGGATTAATCAAAGGGGAAATATGATTAAGTAAAAGATAAGAAAAAAACAATGAAAATCTTTTCATCTATGTTCAATCCGAACTAGTCGCAAATTTGCTGTATGCGACTAATTGGGCTAAAGGTTAAGTAAAAGCTTAGTAAGAAAATTAGATAGATAGACCAAAAAAAAAAAGGATAATCAGATTGCTAGAATCTGCACGTAGAATATTTTTGCAAAATGCAATCGCCTTTACAATTCCTGGCAGATGAGTTAAGCCAACTGAATCTGAAAATGATTTTATGTATTAGTAGACAGAGAGAGGATGCATCATTAACCTCGATGAGTTGATTCAAATAGTTTTGCTACAGATTGCAGTACTATAATTATCTA
>JBAMBS010001606.1:0-36916 GCA_037044455.1 Zygothrica quintamaculata | reverse complement strand
TAGTTGAGAGCAATAGAAGCATTGCAGTTCAAGGATATAGCGTGAAACATATAGCTCTGAAAGATATTTTATGATATTTTAAAGTAATTGTGTATTGCAGTTTGACCAACGTTTTAACTTGGCGTATTGTATTTCAAGGCATTGCGTTCATTAAATCAAAAACAATCACTAGTCTTAGTCGTTTTATTAAAGTTATTGAGTTACCTTTTGTATAAAAATATTGGTAGCTTCTATTAAACATTTTATGAGCTAAATTTCATAAACTAAATCCTATTTCTAGACATTTCATGCTTCATAAAACCTCTTTGGTTTTAATAGCTTTCACATACCAAAAGGATTTAAAAAGTCTTTTCAGCTTAAAAATAAAGCAAAATAAGCAACAGAATTCTATACCAAAAATTCTCATAAACTCAAATAATAAACAAACGCGTTCATGGAAAAATAGATTTGATACGCCCATTGCGTTTAGTGTATCTCTCATCTGAGTCCCAGTTATATGACATATATTTCATATATAGAAGGCAGTTTTTAGTCGGTACCACTTAGTCCTTTGCGTTGTTAAATGCTTCGTGAAAAAGTAACAGTCCTTTTGGGCAACAAAACAGACATAACGCATAAACAAAATGTTAGACACAAACGAACAGAAGACAGCGTAAAATATAAAAATATATACATGTATGTGTAGTTACACATGCAACTTGTGGCTGGAGTAAAAAAGAAAATAAAACAAAAACCACCTCAGAGCAAAAACCCAATTAGGTTTCATGTTGCCATCAAATTGCCCAACAATGTTTTTCCTGCTTCAGCAATGGCTGCCACTACCGATTCCGGAATGGGTACAAGTACATCAAAACCAGTTGCACTTTACACGCTTCACACAACAATGTATACAAGCACTGCTCGCACTTCTCGTATCATGCACCGCACTAGTTAAACAAAAAGTGCCTTGCACCTAGTTTGCATGACTATATAATACTCTGTACTTAGGCCTTAAGTGGACTTAGGCTTACTTGTATACATTCAAGTGTTCGAGAAGAGACTTATATACTCTTAGTATTCACTGGAAGTTGTAAATTAAAACTGATTTCATGGTGAACATAAACTAATTTAATTTTCTAAATTTAATGAACCTTTTGTCTGTTATTCCTTCAATCATCATACCCTTTTTATACACTTTCTGTAGACCAGAGACAAAAGTAAACTAAAATTTACACTACGGAATTGAAATTTTATTTAAATGGAATCGGTGCAGCAAAAAAAAATGCATTCGAATTGCATAAAACTGAAATTTCGCTGTCAAAAGAAACTTTAAATTGAGTTTCAAAGTGCGCACTTCTAAACTATTTGTTTGCATTTGTGCCGAAAAAAATGTTTCTTTTTTCCACATGTGTTTCAAAATCCAATTGAATGCCAAAATTGAATAAAAATGTATCTTGAGGTATACTAAAATGTGATCCAATAGTAACAAAAAAAAAAAAAACTGCAATATACAACTGAATGTATGGCGTATGCCAATTTAATAAAAATCAAATCAAATTTTCTGTGCAGTTTGTAAATAAATTGAAATAGGACTGCAAAATATTTTATTGCTTAACACTTGTTTGAACCCATCTAAAACAAGTAACCTAATAATATAATGAGTTTTTTCATTTAATACAGATTCTTTACCCTTTGCGGGTTATACTTGATTAGCTTAATGAGCGCACATTGTGCTAATCGTTATCACTTAGCTATATATATATTATAATTGCATAGTATAATCGATTTGCTCATTAATAAATTATAATTACCAGCTATCAATTGTTACTGCACCAATAATGAATTATAAATATTAACTCTCTTCGATTTGTAACGAAGTTTTATTATGATAAAATCTAAAATGAATATATATATATATATAAATTCTATGAAATTTAAATGGAAATTAATATAAAAATGTAAAATAATTAAAAATAATGAAATTATATTTTTTTTGGTTTAAGTATAATATGTATTGTAAATGAAATAAAATAAAATTAAATAATTTAACTTTAAATCAGTTTAAATACATACACTTTTTTAATAAAAAAAATAATATAAAATAAATTTAATAAATATAACAAATTATATCAAAAATACTTAAATTAAATAATAAATTATAAAAGCTTATTCAAAAAAAAATAAAAATACAATGACACTTCTTAAGTCGCAACATAAAACAAAGAAATAAGAGCTTATTCCGAAATAATAAAAAGGAAAATGAGACTTTGACTGGATAAATTTAGCTTAGAGCTAAATTAGATTTATTTATTTTTATGTCTACTTTTGATATTTTATTTTACCTTTATTCTATTAAATTTTAGCCCCCCTTTGACTTTTGAAAAACCTTTTGGATTTTTAAGTCTATTGTTAAATTTTTTTTGAGTATTATTATTAATGATTACTTTATTTTATTTATTGTATTTTTATTTTTTTTTGAATAAGCTTTTATAATTTATTATTTAATTTAAGTATTTTTGATATAATTTTTTATATTTATTAAATTTATTTTATATTATTTTTTTTATTAAAAAAGTGTATGTATTTAAACTGATTTAAAGTTAAATTATTTAATTTTATTTTATTTAATTTACAATACATATTATACTTAAACCAAAAAAAATATAATTTCATTATTTTTAATTATTTTACATTTTTATATTAATTTCCATTTAAATTTCATAGAATTTATATATATATATATATTCATTTTAGATTTTATCATAATAAAACTTCGTTACAAATCGAAGAGAGTTAATATTTATAATTCATTATTGGTGCAGTAACAATTGATAGCTGGTAATTATAATTTATTAATGAGCAAATCGATTATACTATGCAATTATAATATATATATAGCTAAGTGATAACGATTAGCACAATGTGCGCTCATTAAGCTAATCAAGTATAACCCGCAAAGGGTAAAGAATCTGTATTAGATGAAAACTCATTTATTACCTTTTAAAAGATTCAGAAGGGATTTACTATTAGGTTACTTGTTTTAAATAGGTTCAAACAAGTGTTAAGCAATAAAAATATTTTGCAGTCCTATTTCAATTTATTTACAAACTGCACAGAAAATTTGATTTGATTTTTATTAAATTGGCATACGCCATACATTCAGTTGTATATTGCAGTTTTTTTTTTTTTGTTACTATTGGATCACATTTTAGTATACCTCAAGATACATTTTTATTCAATTTTGGCATTCAATTGGATTTTGAAACACATGTGGAAAAAAGAAACATTTTTTTCGGCACAAATGCAAACAAATAGTTTAGAAGTGCGCACTTTGAAACTCAATTTAAAGTTTCTTTTGACAGCGAAATTTCAGTTTTATGCAATTCGAATGCATTTTTTTTTTGCTGCACCGATTCCATTTAAATAAAATTTCAATTCCGTAGTGTAAATTTTAGTTTACTTTTGTCTCTGGTCTACAGAAAGTGTATAAAAAGGGTATGATGATTGAAGGAATAACAGACAAAAGGTTCATTAAATTTAGAAAATTAAATTAGTTTATGTTCACCATGAAATCAGTTTTAATTTACAACTTCCAGTGAATACTAAGAGTATATAAGTCTCTTCTCGAACACTTGAATGTATACAAGTAAGCCTAAGTCCACTTAAGGCCTAAGTACAGAGTATTATATAGTCACGCAAACTAGGTGCAAGGCACGTTTTGTTTAACTAGTGCGGTGCATGATACGAGAAGTGCGAGCAGTGCTTGTATACATTGTTGTGTGAAGCGTGTAAAGTGCAACTGGTTTTGATGTACTTGTACCCATTCCGGAATCGGTAGTGGCAGCCATTGCTGAAGCAGGAAAAACATTGTTGGGCAATTTGATGGCAACATGAAACCTAATTGGGTTTTTGCTCTGAGGTGGTTTTTGTTTTATTTTCTTTTTTACTCCAGCCACAAGTTGCATGTGTAACTACACATACATGTATATATTTTTATATTTTACGCTGTCTTCTGTTCGTTTGTGTCTAACATTTTGTTTATGCGTTATGTCTGTTTTGTTGCCCAAAAGGACTGTTACTTTTTCACGAAGCATTTAACAACGCAAAGGACTAAGTGGTACCGACTAAAAACTGCCTTCTATATATGAAATATATGTCATATAACTGGGACTCAGATGAGAGATACACTAAACGCAATTGGCGTATCAAATCTATTTTTCCATGAACGCGTTTGTTTATTATTTGAGTTTATGAGAATTTTTGGTATAGAATTCTGTTGCTTATTTTGCTTTATTTTTAAGCTGAAAAGACTTTTTAAATCCTTTTGGTATGTGAAAGCTATTAAAACCAAAGAGGTTTTATGAAGCATGAAATGTCTAGAAATAGGATTTAGTTTATGAAATTTAGCTCATAAAATGTTTAATAGAAGCTACCAATATTTTTATACAAAAGGTAACTCAATAACTTTAATAAAACGACTAAGACTAGTGATTGTTTTTGATTTAATGAACGCAATGCCTTGAAATACAATACGCCAAGTTAAAACGTTGGTCAAACTGCAATACACAATTACTTTAAAATATCATAAAATATCTTTCAGAGCTATATGTTTCACGCTATATCCTTGAACTGCAATGCTTCTATTGCTCTCAACTATCATGCTTTATGCGTCTTCTAGTTACGATCCACACAAATACACAATATCCTTCTTTACACTTTGGAATTTGCAGTTCTGCCTTTTGCCGTTATCCGTTTGCCGCTTGCCGTTTACAAGGGGAACAGGACGAATTCCACGCTGCTGAAACTCAATGCAAATAGGTCTGTGCCAGAAGCACTCAATTTCCCTGTTTCGTCTTATTTTCTTGAGTTCCTTTGATATTGAATAAAGGCCAAGGATCTATTGTTAAATACTCTAACTATACTACATTTTATACTCTCTAATTTTATTTTTATTTCCAATTAAATCATGATAAACGATAATTAAATAAGCTATTAAGTTCGCTAGTCAGATGTTGAGGTTTTTCGCTCGCAGCAAACTAAAAATATAAATTTAAATTAAAAATGTTCACTTTTTTGGTTAATCTTTTAGGTCACTTTTCCATGACAAACTCATATACATCCAATGCGACGTCTGCAAACGACATAGAAATAGAAAAACAAAAAAAACAATACACAATAAAAAAAAACAAAAGATTCAAAGACAACGACCCAAATCAGCTAAAAACATAGACAACAGAACAAGACAAAAAAAAAAAACAAAAAAACAAAACATATTTTAATACTCTACACTGCAAAAAATGTATAGTAAAACATAAAATTTCTATAAACTCAATTTTTTTTAATGTATCTATAAGATTTATATTTCGTTTTTCTATATATTTAAAATTGCTGGGAAAAATCTAAGAAATTTAAAATACCTTGAGTTAGAGTATAAAAACACGGCACAAAGACAAGATAAACCATTCTAACCGAAGCAACACAGAAGCTCAAAACGGCCACTTGGACGGGCTGAAGAAATGCCGCTTAAAGGCCTTTTGTTGACACAGTCACACAAATACACACGCACATACAAACGCACATACACACACACACACACTGAAAAAAGATACACTGAAATACACTCTAAGAGGCCGAAAGAGCCTCCTTAACCACATTGAATTACTGGGCTTGCTGCGCATAAGACAAACAATTTTGACTTTACTGAATTTAAATTGTATTTAAAGCATTCGGTGCTTTAGAGAACATGTCTTTTAAGGCTTTTCTCTTTTGATTGTCTGCATTTTGCTTTTGTTTCACTCCTCCTGCCACTCTGCGGCATTATCAACAAGATAAACAATCAAATTTGAGTAAACAATGCGTGATGCACAAAAGTATGCTACAATAAAAAAGTTATACAACACATATACACACTCTCCCAATGCAAGTTGAGGTTGTACTAAAACAATGTGGTATAGCTTGTGCACAGGTGTCATAAAGACCAAATAACGTCAAACAACAAATAGAGCTTAACAGAGCTTACCAATAAAACACAGACACTCATAAATCCACTAGATATAATATTGATGTGCACGCTTAAATGAAACAAGCTCATGTGGTTCGTATGTGGTATAATCCATCTAGTAAGCTAATCTGGCAGATTGTCCCAAAATGTATATAAATGTATGTAATCAATTTGCGTTTAGGTTGGCGCATTTAGGCCACGTTATGGTAGACCAGCCAACACAATTTGTATGCCCTACCCAATCATAATATAATAATAATAATAATCATAATGATGATAACAAGGCAAAAGCAGCCAACTTGGCTAATTGACGCTCATTCATAACGCACAGATTCAACCCAAATTCTCTTTAACAATTACACCCACACGTACACACACACTCTTTCTCTCTCTCTCAACTCTCTTTTTGTATCAGTCTGCATCTCTTAAAAGCTTAGCGCCTGCGCGTACTATGCCGGCTGTGTACCAATAATAAACACTAAGCGTAGCAAACAACAGTTAGTTGGTTTTTGTCCGTGGTAGAATACAGTTCTGCTACGCTTTCGTATCGTTCTGTTTCTGATTCGTAACGATAATATAAATAATAGTGCTTGTATGTGTGTCTGTTTTCAATTTTATCTTAACAATCGCGTGACTTTTACCGCCAATGTTTAAATGGTAACATGTTAACGTACAATTGCGGCCATTTTCTGGCATTTTAATATATAGACATACGGACACAAATGTATACAAGCATTAAAACATACAAACATAAAAACAAACAAACAAAATTTAACATGTGTAATTTAAGTAAATTGTGTTAATAATATGCATATACGGCCGGAAAGACTTGGAGTACATCCAATCGATAAGTTCTTAAGGCAATTCCTTACACCATGCAAGTAACAACCACATTTTTACTATAAAAAAAAAAGAAAACAGTTTACTCGATCTAAAAGCTTGGGGAATTTTTATGAGTGGAGCCGCCGTAACCAAAAATATTTCAAAATGCGGTGCTGACTTAAGCAAATTTTTGCATGATATGGTACCAGTAAGCATACACTTATAACTATATACGTAATACATATATAAATATATGTCTCTGTGTGTGTGTATGTGTGTGTTTGTGTATGTTATGTGAGTTATATATAAATATGTTTATGTGTGTGAGTTGTTTTTGTTAACGTACCGCATGTCAATGAACCCTGCTCCCTTTTTTTTGGCTGTCCTTAAATTGCAAGAGTGCCAGAAACGCCAAGCTTACTTTGGCTTCGCATTGAGGGTTGCTCACCCAATTGTTGTTGTGGACTTGATGTTTCACCATTGACATGAGGTTAATGGAACATCTTCCAACACAGAGATGATGGCGGGGTAACAGTGTTCTGATTAATCTATGTCAACATAAATATGCCTGCCTATTAAACGATATCATTTTGCTGCTTCTAAGCACAGATGGAGTTTAAGATTAAATCCTTACAGACAATTAAATTGAATACAGAATAACAAGAATTATGTGATTACAGTATTTTCTCTATTAAAAAGATAAGCTTGTCGTATCAAGATTATGTCTATGATGTCACCTTAAATTGCCATGGTTATGGCAGGACTTGATTTTACTATAAAAATATCTAAAATTGAAAAGAACTCAAAATTAAATAGAGAAAATACAATAATTGTATAAAAATTATTTAATTTTTGCAGTTACATTATATATTTAAATTTCATATTAAACAAACATTTAAAATATACATAACTAGTTATTCACAGCAAATAAAAACCATTTTCATTTATTATTTAATGCACATAAATGTGTTATGAATTATGTTTAAGTTTTTACCTTTATCATATGATATTTCATATATACATCATATGCATGTGGCCAACATATGTATACATATAAACCACAGCATTCTGTGTGCATTTCAGAGAACAATTTGCTTTAACTATTCATTATTAAAACCAACAAAACTTTATATTATAAATTATATATGAGTGAAAAATTGAAGAAGTTTTCCAATTAGGTAAAGTAAAACAACTGTCAAATTTTCTATGTGTTCAATGGCTTAAAACGAAACAAGTTAACAAGCATAGAAGGATTCACCAAGGTTGTCCATGATTTATTCAAATATTCATTTTAGGTTACAACATTGATTGATGAGTCTCTTCGGGCTATCTAACTTGTTTGAATATTATATAACTCATGTGATATAAACATTATATTGTAGATGTCAACGGGCTCATAAAGCAGACAGAAAAGCAAAAAAAAAATAATAATAAATAAATATAACAATATGTACGTCATTTATTTGTGGGCCAAACTGTAAACATTTAATGTCATAAAATGTTGCCGTTTACGAGGCCATTATGAACTTACTTTGCTCCTGTCAAATATGAGTTTTAACGTCCTGCGAATTGCGCGAACTCACAGTCTCAAAATGACAGCGTAACTGATGCGGTCACTCAGTATATAAATAAGTTATAAGCAGCTCTGACAGGCTAAACCCATAAGATACTCAACGCACACAGACTGCAAGGATAGCAAAAAAAAATATAGTAATAATAATTTCTTATATTATTTTTATATATTATTAACAGAATTATTTAATATAAATAATTAAATTTTTGCGACTTTTCTATACCGATATTCAATATGAACAGCAATCATAGTACTTTTTAATATAAAGATTCAACCTTTATATATAAGTTATTTGTTTGAAAGTTAATTAAATATTTTTCCAATATCCTTTGGCTTATTGTTTTGTTTTTGTTTGTTAAAATTGTTCCAAGAAATATTACGATGCTGAAAATACTAAAGTTTTTTAATTGGTAAATATAATTGATCCAAATATATAAAGTATTATTGATTTCTGTAAAGTAATCAATAAAAAGGGAGAGTTTTTAATTGATCTTAAATTGATATTGAAAGGGAAAATAAATATAATTTAATTTAAAATCTTTTTAGTTTCTATTAAATTTCTATTAAAAATATTTTTGGGCTTAATCATTTATTTATATAAAAAATTATTAGCTTTTTGTATCAAATTTATATAAATTACTTAGAATTTTATGCTTTAAACTCAAACAGTTAGAAATCATAAAATGCTATTTATTTATTTATTTATTTATTTAATGTCAACTATGAGCAGTCGACCAAAAATTTTGGTACAAAATTGAAATAAAATTAAAATTAAAAATAAACAATATTTAATTAAATTTAAATTTAAATTTTAGATTTTTAATTTAAGTTTTAAGTTTTAAGCTGGGAGTATTAAAATTGAATTGAAAATGATCCAACATTTGTTGCACAAATTTGGGAAAACCCAGAAAACCCAATTAGATCATCAGTATTAGTAACGATGTTAATTATTATTAGTTAAAAAGTTAAGAATTAAATTTTTGTTAGTTTCTAAGGGTAATTCCGTTCTGATAACTCTAGATAAATAGTTTAGATTGTTATTTAGTATTTTAATCTTAAGCATATTTTATATTTAAAAGAAAATTAGTTTTCAATTCAATCAAATAGTTCTTATTATTAAAAAGTATTGATTGATTTATGTTGTCGACAAACATGTTCTTAATAATATTAGTACAAATTTTAGCTATATATATTTATTATTTAATCAGAGTTCAAAGTCACAAGGAAAATATATGATAAAGTTATTAGTTAAAATGCAACTGACCCTACGATCCTAATTCCCTGCCGACGGGCACATTATTAATAAGTCGTGTTTGCTTTGGGACGTTGCTATTTTTCCAGGTCTGAAGGGAATTACATACTCTTCAAAGTATTCATTTAATCAAATTGCGTTTCGTGATTTGTTTTTTTTAATATCTTTTTTTTTTTAATTTAATGCCAGACATATTCATTGAGTGTACACAATTGAGAAGTCAGTCCCTTTAGTTGGAGTATGTTGAAAGCCTCCATTCATGTCGAAAAATGCAAATTTTTCGATGGTTGTCGATAATTTAGCAGCTTTGCCTTTTGCCTGTACCTTTCTGTACAATAAAATAAAGGGTTCGACCACGCCTCGTTGGTTGCAAAATTCAAATGGCAGCTGCTGGCGCCAACAGGCGTTTAATTAGTTTTCCCGGCAGAAGCAACAGAGTTTTGCTTTCTGGCGCTAAATAAATATGGGAAAAATTTACCAAGCTGCCATTAATTAGGAGGCGCCTATAAAAGAGGAAAGCAAAAGAAGCGAATAGAAAATAGAAGGACTAACCAGTACTGAACAGGAAGAAATAGGATATAATTGTGTTGTCAATTTGATTGATGTTCTGTCATTTGATTTGATAGCAGCCTTTAAATGCTTAAGTCCTTTTCTCTTGCTTGTATTTGTATATTTTATCGTGTACTAAACAAACTTTGATTAATGAAGCATTACGTATTGATTTCAATATGATATCATATATCCTTAGATATATACATAGATATATCTTAGAGTAGTTACAAGTCAAATTGAATAAATAATCAATATTTTCATAGCTCAATACATTAGG
Organism: Zygothrica quintamaculata; assembly: GCA_037044455.1. NCBI lineage: Eukaryota > Metazoa > Arthropoda > Insecta > Diptera > Drosophilidae > Zygothrica > Zygothrica quintamaculata. The sequence goes on along the minus strand of JBAMBS010001606.1, from coordinate 26,460 downwards.
AAATTTTCTTTAAAGTACCTCAATATTTTCCTTACCAACTCCAGCCACAAACTGGACTGTAAGAAGACTCTCAAAGCAGACCAACCACCTATTATAATAATAGCCCAATTCTGTGTGCCCAAATCACGCAATCGTTAATTATGTAAAATCAATAGGCTATCCACAGTAAGGATAACGTAAACAAAAGGGTTAACTTTACCGTTTTGTATTCTATTCATTGATTTTCACTACGCACTCTGTGCCATATGCCATGAAATATGAACGAAAACGGATTCTGCTTTTAGCCTTAAAGAGAATCGCCTCAAGAATTTGACTTAAATCCCAAAGCTTCTAGACATGTTGGTTATATGGTTACGCATAGAATTTAAAACCAAAAATGCCAAAACAAAAAGCAAAGCAGACAAAGTCCTGGCAAATGTGTTGGGCGTTACCAATGGGCGGTTAAACATTGCGTGTCGAGAGTCGAGTGAAATTTCTTTCACATATTTTTTTTCTTTTTCTGTTTCCTTTGCCATTTTTATATTTTCTTTTTTTTTTATTGTAGTTCATCTGCAGCGTTGGAAGTCAGTTTTATGTGTTGGCGTTTCTTACGGGGATTTCACACAGCTTCACACCTGAGCAAGAAATATTTTTTTTAACAGTTGTGTTTTTTTTTGTATTTTTCTTTTAAATTTATGCACGCAATAGGATTTGCATGTTACTTGTGCTCGAAGGACCCTACATGCTATACACATATGTCATGTTGCTGCTACTTTACATTTGCATACATAAATAGAGTAGAAACCTTAAGACAGTTTAAGGAACTTGTGCAGCATTTGCGTAGTAATATGTTCATATGTCCTTTGAAGAAATGTCTATGAAAGACTTTTGATCATTTTCGTTATTTCTTTGAAATGTTAGCAACAACTTGTTACACTTTGTCCCTGAATGAAAACTGAAGACAAACATGTACTCTATTATTAGTCTAGTCTTTAGTGTGCCATGTCCTGTGGCCTGTGTCCTGTTGGCTGTGTGCTTTGTGCATACCGCAAGCCAATGTTAAATTGAAGAAACTGAAACTCACGTAACCCAATAAAAGATTTGTAATTTAAATAATAGCAGAAGCCAGCATTGTGTCAAAGTAAACAATAAGTCAAACAACAACCGAACTAAATGTTCACAGATTCAACCACACACTCACACACATACTTGAAGATATAGCTACAGTTTCAAGGTGACACTTGCTTCACTTGGTCCAGTAACCACCCTCAGAATGCTCCTTCAGCTCGTTGCTCAAGCAATTACATTAAGCAAATGCCACTTTTCTATCTGTGCCTGTGTTGGTGTCTGTTAGTGTTACTTTGTCATTTTCATAAAATATTTAAATACAACAAAAAAAAATATACTGACAAAAATGTATAAATGCTCTGTGTGTGTGTCTGTGTGTATATCTGTGTGTAGGTGTATGTTTTATGAACGAACTAAAAGTTTGCAGATGCCGTCGAAATGTCGCTGGACACGAAGCGTCGTTTCCGCGACATTTTGTCGCCTTCTTCAAGTTGCTTTTTGCTAATGTTCTTTTTGGTCCTTGTTGCTATTGTTTTTATTTGTGCTTTTAAATACCATTTCGAATAATATAACTAAATCTTAATGCTTGTTATTTGCATAGTTATAGATATTTGTTTAAGTCTATTATTAAGGCTATAATATCTTTTTATTTTTAACTCTTTTCTTAATAGTATATAAAATTCCAATCTAATAATTTATGTAACAAATATAAACAAAATAAATAATAACTTGGTGTTATAAATATTATAATAATTGTACTTGTATTGTCAGCTTCAGAAATATTTTATAAGGATAGTTTAGGTTTAATTACAGGACATCTACTATTCGTGTATTGTTATGTGTATTTTTAAATAAACTTTTTGTTTTTTTTCCTTTTCTTTTTGTGTTGAATACTCAAGTTTTGTATGTGTTGTAAGCTTCTGAAATATTCATTTTCTCATTTTCTTATTGCCCAAAGAAATTTAAAATTATGCAACTTGAAGGCAATTAGCGAAATGAGCTTACTACAAAGCTAATGATGCTGTAAAAAAACTTGGTAAAAAGTTAAAAAAAAACAAAATTTTAAATCCTACCAAAAAAAAGGCATATAAAATCGATGTCAAATTAAAAAAAAAGCGAATATGTAAAAATATATTACATAACATATATACATATATATATAATATATATATATGATATATATATATATATATATATGAAAACAGTTTATCAGGAGTTCTACATAAAAATTGATATGTGTGCAATAAGAATAAATCGCCTGCGGAAGTTTGTGGCAAGCGTTGCTGATGGAAACTGTCAGTGGGTCTGGTAGCATCAGTATTTCTGTGGCAAGGACATAAATTGATGGATGCCCAAAGGGGTGGACAGACGTTATAGAGAAATGCTATGAGAGCCTGACAAAATCGTTTCAATCAATCATAAAAAAGGAAATTGTCACAGGATGAGACAGGATTTGCGGTTACTTCTGACAGTGATGAAACAATTCCACACACACACACACAACTTGAAGATAAACTTATGGCAATTGTATTATTGATATGGAATATGGCCTAGATACAATTGATGAACAATACCAGCTGGTATCATTTAATATTATATAAAAGCATATAGCAAGCCTTGCGTTATATATTAAACTGTTTGCAATGTTCTTTTATTAAGATTCACTTGGAGTATTAATCATCATCGATATACATTTAACATTTTCATTCATTTAAATACTTCGTGGCCTTCGATACTTCGTGGGCTTCGATATTTCATGGGTTTTGATACTCTTTAAGGTTCTTCTGTCCATTCCTTCCAGCAGCTAAATATTAAGTACTGATTACCCATTATAAATACTCAAAGAGCATTATAATATAATAAAAGACAGAGACTACATTATTGTAGCATCTTAAATGCTATTGCTGTTGTTTCTTCTGGGTAGTATGGGTATACCTACAAAAGCGTCAGATACAGAGCTGTTGCACTAAAACAAAAAAAACAATAACCAAACGAATAAAAAATGAAAAACGAAATCATTTGAATTGAACTCTTCTGTGTGTGTTTTTGTTTTTTGAGAATAAATTTAGCATTTTAACGTTTCCACTGCTCCAATAACTTGATAGCAGTTTGTATATCCCCAAAGGATATCAGTAGAGCGCAAATATTGCGCTGACGATCCGTATATCCTAATGTGCTCAGATTGAGCAGCTGTGAGCGAAAGCGCTGCTCCCAACGGCTGTCATTGCTAGACATAAAGTCAAAGAGATTAAGTGGCTGTGGATTGGGGCGAGCATTTGCTGCTGATAGCACCAATGTATTAGCTGAAGTAGTGTTCTTCTGTAGAGTTGGAAGTCGGTCGCCAACGCGTATTTCTATCTGACGACGTGCATTATCCGCCAGATCATTGAGTGCACGTGCCTGTTCAAGTGTCTGCTTAATGTCACCGAGGTGTAGTGAATGCATCATATGATCGCATTTCTGCTTTAGATCAGCAATTAGGCGACCAGCAATGCGCACAATCCCATCACCTACTTCGACCTGATGCTGACACCATGGATTTGGCAATGGCAATTTGTTTTCACGTCCACGCTGTGGGTTTTCATACTTTAAATGATATCCGCAGCTTTCTGTGTCCTGATAGGTTAAGGCAACATTATCCTCGTGTGCCTGACGCATATGATAATTAAGTCTGCCTAGCATTTGATAGCCTCCTGGTACCCATTCCATACGCATGATATGCATATCACGTTTGCGTCCCAGTTCCTGAAACTTGGCCGGATTGAACAGTGTAGAGAAGAGCTCACGGAGATTACGGTCACTGCTTAGATAGTGACGAAAAGAAGCATTCTCATCAATCATAGCCTTTATACGGGGCTCGCACTGCAGCATTTCACGCAGTGTGCCTGGATCATCTAATAACGGCTTGAAGAGATCGGCACTCTTGAGTAGCCAGGATCGTGACTGCATCGAGGCAGAAGCGCGATCCGTGACAGTCTCTGTTGGAGTAGTCTCCTTGGGCACTTGCCGTATAACCACATGCACTGTAACACCAGATGTTATGCCATGGCAATCAATGGTACCCACATCCCGGAGTACTTGTCCGCCAAATACCAAGACAATAATATCAATTGCCTGCTCAAATCTAACCGCAACCAAAGCACGCAGATTGCTAATTAGTTCATTCTGGCGCAATGATACAACAGCTTCCTTGCCACCAGATTTGGCAGTTATATCAATGCACTTGGCACTCATGGCCATGAGGCGTTGAACCCAAATACAAACTCCAACAGTAGCACCACGCCGATAGATTTCAATTCGAAGTGTTGTGTATTGTTAAGGAAAAAAATTTTATGACTGATACTTCCGTATGACTACTAAATCAGATTTAAAAAGAAATTTTTCTTTTTTTTTGACATTTACACATATATATATCTTTTTTTAATCAACATACCCTTTCTCTATACTTCAGTTTACATGAATAAGCATAATTTTCTTACTCAATGACAAGTTACACGTCGAGCTCTTAGTGTTTTAATACCAACAAACTCTACTAAAACTTTGAAATTTAACTTTGAGTTATTTCCATAAATGTTGAGCAACTGATGTCTACAATTTATAACGCCTTTTTAACGCCATTTATAATTCCTATATTAAACAATTTATTCCAAAGAGTATTCGCAATTAATATTTCACGGATTACGAGTACATTGAGGTTCTCCTAACTATCTACTAAGGATAATAGTTATATAAATATTTAAAAACACATTATTCTCCATATATATCTATATATCTATATATATAAATATATATACGTATATATCAACTTTACTCTTACTATTTATCTCTTTAGGAATAACGCAACAATAACAATAACAACAATAATAAAAAAACATTTGGAGCACCTCAGCTAGTCAACAAGCAGAACGTCAATCAAGAGCCCCAGCTGTGGGGCAGAAAAAGACGTGAAACCAATTGAATTCAATAAAACTTGTACAAATAACACGAGTGAAAGAAGTCGTATGTGTGTAGGTGGGCATTGAGTGGTTAGCGTGCAACATAAACAGCAACAACACCAACAACAACAACAAAACTATACGTGGAGGAATACATCCACTTGAAAGACGGCACATTAATGTAGCTACAAAATGGGGGCCAACTCCTCGAGCAGATCCGTCGCAAGTCTGCTCCAGGATGATGATGGTAAGTGTATTACATATATATATATATATATATATATATATATGTATAGTATATATTTATTTATAATATATAAACATGAAATAAACAAAGTAGCTGTAGTTAAAAGACTCAAATAAGTGTACAGTACACAACATAAACAGGCACGAAATAGGATAGACTCGGACTTGGAGTTGGGAATTGGCCATGGAGCAACTGGATGAGCTGTGCCTGCAGCTGATATTGTCCTATCTAACTCTCCCAGATCAACTGGCAATGCTTGAGTGTGACGAGCGTTGCCATAGGCTGCTTGGATACATTTGGCGACGCCATTTGACCAAAATTGAACTTAATCTGCTGCAGGTGCCAGTCAGCAAGGAGAACTTTAAGCTGCTACTTACTAACACCTGTCCCCATTTGCGCGTATTGCGTCTTAACTATTTGGATAAGGAGAAGTTTGACTTGCTTGTCGCTCTGAAATATCCACAGCTGCAGATGCTCCAGATTGATGCACTCCCTCCTTTCTTTATATGCCGCAAACGGCATGAACAATTGAAAGAGTTAATGATCCCTAACAAAACAGATAATATACCAACTGGAGCCTGTCAAACACAGATAAGCTGGTGATATATTAAATAGTTGGACCTTGGTTGGGTGGGTTCATAGTTGCAACCATTATTAACTGTATTGATTTATGTATATTCTATATACTTCAAACTGTTTCCTTTTTCTTATCGTTTCAGTAAATTTTGATCATTTCCAAATACTTCGCGCTATTGGCAAAGGCAGCTTTGGCAAAGTAAGCTAAAGAATTCTTGTAAATATTTATATATTTATTTATGTATGCACATATACATGCATTTACAGGTTTGTATAGTACAAAAACGGGATAGCAGCATCCTTTATGCCATGAAATATGTAAGCCGTTCAGTATGTGAATCGCGGGGAGCTTTGGGCGGTGTGATCAAGGAGGTGGAACTTTTATCCTCATTGGAGCATCCATTTCTTGTCAATTTATGGTTCTCGTTTCAGGGTAAGTGCACACACACACACCCACACATACACATATGCAAATATTGAAGATACCTGTAAAGTGTATGCGAGCACTTCTGATTGGCAATCAAAATGCAAATTAACCATGTGCATTTCTTTTGATGCCAAACCATTTACATGTACTCCATATCTACTTTCTTTTTATCTGTTGCGCGCCCACATTCATATCCATATCTACCTACATGACCATGCCCACACCTGACAACTCCTGCGCGACTCGCAGATGAGGAAGATTTATTCATGGTATGCGACCTGTTGACGGGCGGTGATTTAAGATACCATTTACAGAATCGGGTGAGTTGTTGCCACAAAAATCGGATTCTCTGTCTCTCTCTATATATACATATATATATTCGAATTCTTATCTCGTTATGTCACTGCTCTAGGTGGAATTTTCAGAGCAGAGTGTGGCCTTATTAGTGTGCGAACTGGGCAGTGCCTTGGAGTATTTGCAAACACAGCGTGTGATCCATAGGGACATCAAGCCCGATAATATTCTATTGGATGATGCTGGTAAGCATAAAATACAGCATACACAGACGTACAGATATACACTAACACACATACATACAGTGAAAATTGGCCTTACTGGTTGAGGCTGAACTTCAGGTTACCCAAAAGCTTTCATAATTCATTAGAACGTTTCAAGTAGCCCAACCATCTTTAAGTATTTATCGATTTGTGATATGCACGTGAAACTTTGCGCCTCTTGAGTGAGGCACAATTTATTCATAGACATTGAAACTGCTTGCCACTTGTCATGTATGCCCCACCTACTTAGGGTATGAGCTTTGTCCTTGGCGGTTCATAAATGGTTATGTTATAATCAAATTCATGCAGTGTTCAGATAAGTCAACGTTAGGATAATAATGTTAGTAGTCAATAAGTTTTTGAATATGCTTTAGGATAAGTAACAACTTGATCATCTAAATATATAAATATAATATATATAAGTATATATGTCTCAGTTATATTAATAAATGGACAATACATTGGTTAAGGTGACATATAACTTAATTTTCGACTTAGCAGATAGGGTGTCATTACCTTTAAATGTAATCAGCAGACTGTCACCTGACATATGATATATATTATTAATATTGATGTTAGATTGAATTTAAAATGGTTCCGGGTTCTTAAATTTGTTTGAATAAAAAATAAATATAAAATTGTTGTATATATATATACATATATATTAGTTATGGTCGTAAAAATATTTATTCTATATTATTACAATATATATTTATTTTTTTTTAAGCTTAAAGCAGTTTCAGTTAACTTTTTCACTCAATCAACTTTAATTCTAAAGTTTTTCTTTGTTGAAAAATACTATTTCCATTAAAGCCTTTCAATTCCTCTTGTATTTTGTTTTCTTTTATCAATAATTATACTTCTTCACACCTTCGTTTGTGGCTTTTATAGCACTTAATCTGATTTTTTTTTTTTAGTTTTAATTCAATTAAGCGAACATAATGTCTTTAAAAGTCTAGTAATTAAATGAAACAATTTTTAAATTATAGTACTGTAATAAGCTTACAGAAAATTGAAATTATTTTTTATATTTTATTGGTATATGACAATGTTTCTCGGACAGTACAATCCTTTTCATATATATATATATATAATACATTTACAATAAATATAAATATAAAACACACTAACGCAACATTAAGACACATATGTACACAGGCAGACAAGCTATCATAAACGTTGATGGATAATTGAAACTCAATTACGTAAACTTTATTTTCAGGACATGCTCATTTGACTGATTTTAATATTGCAACGAGGTTGCAAAAGGATTCTCTGGCGTGTAGCATGTCCGGTACGAAACCGTATATGGCACCCGAGGTGTTTCTGTGCGCCCTGGAGGAAGTTGGTATGTACAAATGTTATATATAGACTTAATAGCATGAGATATGGTCATTTCGCCTCTTGTCAAGAGTAACATCCGCACAGTCGAATCTAATTAAAGCAGTAAACGCAACAGGATACAAAAAGAAAACGAAGTTACTCTTCCACAGAAAATTAATTGAATGTAACCGGTACGTTTGATATGAATTTTTTACAGCTGGATACAGCTACCCAGTGGATTGGTGGTCATTGGGCGTTGTAGCCTATGAAATGAGGTCCAATACGCGTCCCTTTGTGCTGCACTCACACACGCCCCTGGTAGAAATAAAAAATATACTCAACACAACTGTGCACTACCCGCATTATTGGAGTCACGACTTTATAGATCTGTTGCAAAAGGTATATGACTAGTAGTATAGCATTTATTGTAATATTTTATTTAAATGTAATACTTTATTTATAGTTGCTATGTGTGCATCCAGGAGCACGCATTAGCACACAACAGGAACTGCATCAAACGCCATTATTACGACATATGGATTTCCAGCAGGTGCTAGACAAGAAAATAAAACCCACATTTAAGCCACCGGAAGATCATCTTAATTGCGATCCCTGTTTAGAGCTGGAAGAAATGATTGTTGAGACGCGTCCATTGCATAAAAAGAAGAAGCGATTGGCCAAACAGCGTTCCGCACAGCGTGACAGCGATCCGGAGACGACACTTGTTAAGGAGTTTATTGTTTACAATCGTTTTAAAGAGCTTAAGCGTAAGGCAATGGAGAAAAAGGAAACTGACTGGCAACGTGAACTAGAGTTGGCTATGGCCAACTCAATTGTTAACAGCTTGGCGCCCATACAGGAGAAGCCCAGTACCTCCCTTGATTCATTAAAAATAACGTCAACAGCAGCTACGTTAAATGCTGGTACCAGATGCACAAACGCTGAAGCACCAACTAAAGATAGTGATAGTATTGAATTTATAGATCGCACACCCTCCCCGCAGGCAGCTGTGACGCCAACGCCCCGAAGATTTTGTTGTAAAGCGACCAGCACGGTTCGAGATTAGGCGGAAAATTCAAATCTACAAATTTGATAATTCGCATAAATTTAGTCCAAATAACATAGGTTTCTCGCCTCACACACATCAATATGCACAACATAAATCTAAATGCAAACTACTACAAACACAATTATAATAATTCAGAGCATATTTCAAGAAACAGGACCTTCTACAAGAATATCATATAGTAATAAAAAATAAGAAATATTTTTCGATCATTCAATGTAAATTAGATTTGTACTAACTGCTAACTAACTTACGCAACATCAACAAGCTGAATTCCTTATGTCTATGTAAATACATTACATTTTAATATACATATACATATATATATATAAATGTATATATTTATTTATAAATTATAAGGTAAGCACGTTACCCTTTTCAAAATGTATATATGTATGTATTTCTTTATACATGTACCTTTTATAGATGTTAGCCAGATATTAAAATAAATGGTTATGTCACCTAACTCATTTTTCAACTAATTTGTTTATAACATATATAAGGTAACCTTAAGTTTAACAGTTCTGCTAATATTATGAAAATACTGATAGATATAAACAAAACAAGAAAATAATTTAAAATTTTCAAATTTCTTCCATATTGTTGTATGTATTATCGTTTCCCTACGAAGGACCAGCTTAACAATTAGAATTGAAAAAACTTAAAAATTATTTTATAAAATTTAAAAACCGAATAAAGTTAAGATCAATACAAAGTCGTGGTAAAGTAATTCTGTAAAAAATATTCCCCAAGTGCAATTAAAAATAGCAGCACCAATTCAATTTTTATTTAAGTTTTTATTTATTTTTTTTTTTAATTTTTATTTCAAGTTATATTTCTTTCATGTTTCACATAAGTTTTCTTTTTGTTTGTATAAAAAAGAGTAAATAATTATGGTTTGTTTGTATAATTCTTGTTTTCACAATTTGTTGATCATTTCTTGTTAAAATATATATTTTAATTATATTGTGTTCTTTTTATGTATATGTGTATGTTGAAGGGGGTAATAAACACTAACCAAACTGCAATGACTTTTTTTTTTGTTAATATTCATTTCATTCAGCAAAAAATGCAACATGTTAATATTATGTTAATTCCAATTTCATTTATCCGCGAATTTGTTTTCATTTTTTTTCTTTCTTTTTAGCGTTTTGTTGTATTTTTTTTTTGGTTTTTTTTTTTTATTATTATTGATAAATTACGATTATCAACATTTCTTACACAGATCAACCCAAACCAAGCCGTTAACAGATCAACTGTTAACGGAAACAGAAAATTCTCAACATATTGAGGGGATGGTTGTCTCAAAATTAGGGAGAAAATGTTTAGAATATCGTAAAATATATTATTATATTTGATTTGTCAAAGACAGTTAAAAACGACAAGTAAGGGGGGAAGAGATCATTAATTCAATAGAAATCAAAAAATGATCGATTTACTTGCAAATGTATAACGAGTATTTCATTAATGTTTTTCATTAATTAATTTTAACGAATTCTCTTGTCGTTTTGTTTTTCTTTTTAAGCAAGAAAACAAATGCAATTGTTTAGAAAAGCGTTATGTGTATCTGTTCAAATTATTAAATTGCTTCAATGCCGCTTGTTTTTACCGTTTTGTTTTTTTCTTGTGTTTGTCATAAATGGAGAATGAGAAGAAACTACTAGCTGCAAATTATAACATAAAAAGTTATATATGTGTGTGTGTGTATCTGCTGCTTGTGTGTGTGTGTTTGTGTATGTTTTTGAAGCTGACTTCAGTTTGTGTGCTTGATTTTAGTTTATCTGCTTGATTTGTGTTAGTTTTCGGTTGGTTCGAAACAAAATGTTACTCTTTTTCGTTGAACTCCACACATGGCGCTGGCGGCCGTATTCCGCCGGCGCTGTTTTGCGGCAGTGCTACCAAATTGGTCATACTATACTGTGGTTGTGTCCACAGATTCAACGCGTGAGGTGCCCTCATTAACAGTGCCCTCATTAACAGTGACCTCTTCAACGGTGCCCCCTTCGCCATTTAATGAGCTGACATTGCCATCACCAGAATGGGTATTACCCCCATCACCGTTTTTCTTGTCTTTAAAATTAAGTAGCTCCACGTTGACATTAATAGTTTTTGTTTGTGCTGCTGCGGTATCGGTAGCAGGTGGCTGTTCGGCCCCCGCTGCCGGTGCTGATTCGAAACCGCCTGTAGTAATGGTCAGCGAGAGATCGTTCAAAGACTTAAGCACCTTGTCAACATCGTCCTGTGTACTTGGAGCTCCATTGCGATTTCCGAAGTGCAAGAAACATTTTCCAAAATGACCTTATATAAAAAATCAAATTTAATACAAATTTTATTTACATTTGTTGCTTAACAACTCTTACCCTTCCATGTAATTGCTAATGGATTGCATTCGCGTTTACGTAACTCTGTCTTCAGATCCTTGACACGAATGTCACGTGTCAGGTTAGTCAATTTAACACAGAAGTCACGCGGCGGGCGGGTCTTTTTCTTCGGGCGACGTTCACCCGTGCCGGCATCATCAAATTTACGATCTTCATTCTTAACAACAACCTCAACACCAGACTGATCACCCTCAGACTAAGAACAAAAATCATAATGTTAACTAAATGCTTAGAAAGTTCATTGAATGAATATTTAACCTTGTTAATACGTCTGCGACGGTTCAGGAAACGACCCTTGCGACGTGGTGTACGTTTTTGCGCATTATCCTAATTAGATGAAAGAAAGTTCAAAAGTTTTGTTAAACACAAATCCGTACAAGATAAGAAAAACATTTTTAAACGTACGCCTGGTTGTTCGTTGTCAGTCTGTGAGGTGGTGCGTCCTGGGTTTCCTCGTTGGAAGCGACGACTCATCGGTCCACGACGGCGTCTACTGTTCTGATGCTGCTCAACATCGGTATCTACCTCCTTCAGAGTTATTGTTTTACCCGATTTCTCTAGCTGCTCTTTAAGTTGATTCAGCACGGGCAAAATCTTTAAGCGACGCTCAGACAATAGTTCCCAAAATACTCCACTAGGACGTGGCAAACGTTTAGCCACACGTATCACCTCAGATGGTGTTACAATAATGTCCACTGGTGAATCATATTTCTGGAACAGATTAAGGGGCAATGTGTCCACGACTTGAACATCATGCACAATTGTGACAATGGCTGTCTCAGGCGTTATAGCGCCCAACTCAATCAATAAGCCAATGTCCAAATCGGCAAAACCATTACCACGTCCAATGCGATAGCCATCACGTGAAACTACCACCGAACCAATTACAACCAAATCAAGCTTCAAATTGCTGTCCAAATTAATTTCTGAACGAAACTTTTGTATATCTTGGACACGCAATGATTCCTTCTTTTGCTCATCGGTTGCATCGGCAGGCACATCGACCTTAAGGCACAGTGCGGAAGATTCCCGTGTGCTTGGCAAATATACATTTTTATTAGCCAGCAAGGAGAGCTCCTTAAAGTCATGTAAGGCACGATCGATGTTCACTTTGATATGCTCTATAAAATAATTCGTCAATAAATACTAGCTATAGTAAAATTTAAAAACTAAAAATATTGCTCAACTTACGTGCTTTTTTAAACTCCTCCTCCTGAATGAGCAATGCAGCGGCATTATTGGCATCAACAAACGCAGGAATCCGGTTAAATATACCATTAAAACCGATTCCAAATTTACCCTCCTGGATCTTCTTCCAGGTTTGCACGCGCAGTGAGCGCTTTGTCGGCTCTGCGGGCTGAGCTGTTAAAGATAGTACTATAAGTTATTTACTAAATATTACATTTCCATGAATAAAATTTAAATATTGTATGCGTTACATACATATGCCTTAAATCAATCACGGCATTACGTTTTATCTAAAACCTACTTCTAAATAAAACGAAAGGTATAAACTTAAAAAAAAAAAAACCAATACACTGACTCATTAATAGCCTGAGATGCCATCTGGTAAATAGTATAAACAAAGCACATTGAAAAACACCCCAACAGACACAACATTGCTTGTGCGGTTGTAAGAACTAATTTTATACCCTACATACACATATTTAATAATAATATATATCTACTTATAATTCTTTAAAGCTGTCAAACTTATAAATATTTAAATCAGTTATCTATTTTTTTTTTTTTCTTATCGCAACAAATAATATTTATTATAATTTTCCAATATGATGAAATTTAGCAAAGGAGCAGTTAAATTGGTTTACAAAAATAAAAAATATTTAATATAAATACTATTTAATTTTGCATTATTAATAGAGTAATTAACCTAAAAACTTTATAGTATATTTTAAATTAACATACATTGTACATGCTTACGTATAAAGAGATGAATGCGATTGTGTAAATGTGTGGACTAGTAAGTCGCTATCGTTTGCTTATGAATAGCTTTTGAGAAGTCCAAAAATAAATGCAAACAAACCCTATAGTTGTATTGATTAGAGACAAATATGTAGAGGGGGGAGGAGAGAAGAGTGTACTTGTTACATGGAGAACACAAGCAAAATCTCCATTACCGGCAACAAAATTATTTTGATTTGTCAGCAGTCTCGTTGCTCTTATCGCTGACCCATGATTAACAAATGCATGTTATCACGTCAGGTTCATGTTTAACACAAATATTTCTAGAACTGATAAACTGGTTTTCTGCCAAATATTATAAAAACGCATAATATACATATGTATATACATATAGTAAACAAATAACGATAAAAACAAACACCGGATGCCCACCCAAAATCTGTATAGAAAACATACTAAACGGTGTTGCCACTTGTCATAAATTTAAATAACATGTCAAATAAGTACATATATACACAACTTATTTAAAATTACACTAATAATAACAATGCACCAACACAAAATAAGGCAATACTGATGCAATATCTAAAAGCAAAAAAGAATTGTATATCGATATTGACGTATGACCAATAAGTTGGCAACGCTGTGGTAAATCATACCCATACTTTTTAGTGGCTAGGTACACAGAACACTAACACACACGCACAGCATTTCTCAGCGATGAGCGCATCAAGCCGCGCGAATTTTTCAATTAATATGTATGTACGTATGTATGTATACATACATACGTGTATGTATAGTTATACATGTATGTATATTTATACGTGTATGTATATTTATACATGTATGCATCATAGTACATGAGGCGCGGTGCGGAGACTAGAAAAGTAAAACGATGACATTAGCGAGAGCGCAAAAAAAAAAACAAAAATGGGCCAAGAGCATACAAAATACAAGCCGGAATGATTCATATCCAACTATTTGGGAGTTCAACTAGTATTTGCAATACTTTTAGCATTTTGAGCATAAAAACGCGCGCCCCGATGACGTAATTAAGAAGAGAACCAAGAAGACTAATTATCGGCCAGTAAAATAGCCAACCATATCTATATCTATATATATAATTGTAATTTGTTTTTCTTTTCTCAGCTGTGTTCGCAGTATATTTTTGCCGTTTTTGATTCCTTTTACAATTTCTATTAGTGAAATGACAGACATATAGAAGACATTGTGTCAGCTCTTTATTTACCGCTAGAATCAACCATGAAAAATTAAGAAAAAAATATGGCGGCAATTTGACAACTCTTTATGTCATTGCTTTACGAAAAAAGGGACACACATACAAAAAAAAAAAAAAAACCACGAGCCCTTGCTCCAATTATTTCTTGTCGATTAAAAATGCAATGTAAAATACTGAATTTATTCAGCAAAACATTATCCCGGCATATATACATATGCCCAAATACTTTTACAGATATACGCACACATATATTTATATATGCAAATTATTTTCTCACAAACAGAAAAACCCCTGCCCATACCCCGAACACTTACTTGTCGATGATACCTCCGCGGCGGCGGCAGCGGCAACGGGGGCTTCGTTGCTTTTATTTTCCATCGTATATTGTTTAAAAAATGTGTTCTTAAACTGTTCTTCTTTAGTTCTCTTTTTTTAACAATTTATTTTTTTCACAAATTTACACAAGTTACAAAGCAACGTCTACCTTCTCCAACTGCTTCCAACAAACCACGTTTCTCACTCGATGAAATTGAAGTATATCGATATCTTCTTGAATCAACCGTCTCTTTTTGCAAAACGCGAGAATATTAATAATATTACGGGTTTAGTATATTTTTTTCAATAACAAAAAACTTTTAAATTAAAGAAAAAACTGAACAATGAAAATTAAGAAAATTATTAAAGGAACAACCGTTCACCAACACGTATTGCGATGTTGTGAGAAAATAAAATGCAATTGCGTATAAAATGATTTTGACATTAAAGGCATAGGTAGCTAGTTAAATCCTTTGAAGCCAGATTTGACGTCCATTCTATGTCATATTAGCAGATCTATGATGCTACCACATAGTCTAAATATTAAAAAATTGAAACAATATATTTTATTGTAAATTATTTTTTAAAAAAAATATACATATATATGTATTTTAAATACAGTTAATATGGTTAAAAGTAATTACAAATACTTAATTATTTTTTTTTATTTTCGTATTTAATCATTTATTAGCTTTCTTAATTCTAATATATACATATTACTCTTAATGTAACTTATAATACAGTGACAGTAAATACTGTTAATAATAATTAATAAATATTTATTAATTAATTAATTATTTATTGTTTAAACAAAATCCCATGTGTACTAGTTAACTTAAATATTAATATTACCTTAAAATTTTCTTACCGATTATTGGTTTATATTAACATCGTAATACTTACTTATTGTCCATCTCTACTATGTGAAAGCTGTAATTGAAGACCCAATAATATTATTGTTAACAGTAGTATGTTAACTCAAAATTGCGTTGTGTCTGGTATGCAGCTTTTTTGTATATGTTTTGAGTCTTGTTCCTTTTTTCCAACAAATTTTAGTTGGTATCCAATTTAAATTTTATGTTTATGTGAGTGTAAATGGGAAAAAACAATATGAAAATATTTATGTTTTGTGGCGGTATATTTAAACGAAAGTAGTTATTTAAAAATAAAACCGTGAATAGCGAACAGCGTACATTTCATTATGTCACAGCTGTTTGCTTCACAACGTGCAGCAGTTGGTCGCTCAAATAATTATTTGAATTTCTTCAATTAAAAAGTGGTCGGTTCTCGCTCGATGCAAAACTCGAGGCATTATGCAATTTCAACTGGCCGACGTCTGCTGTGTGCGGCGCGCTTAAGACTCGGATTTGGTTCCTTCACGGGTACACGTTGCTTACACCATGCTGCCTTGCAATTTTCGCGAAATAAAAAACATGAAACGAATGTGTCAGCATTATTTAAGCCGGTACAGGTCACAGCTAATGTTGATGATGAGGATGTCGGCACAGAACTGGTTGGCAAACTAGAAAAAGCAGAGTTACTTAAAATTCTCAATAAATTTACTCAACGTCGGGAAATTAAAGCACTATGCAGTGAAAATGGGCTAGATTGTAAGTAGAAGAGGCTTTCAGATTTAGAGGGTATATGCTGATGTTCGTTTTATAGCCTATTTACAGCAACAGGCGTTTGCATCATTTCGTCGCTACTGCATAGAAGCTGAAAATCTACCAGTTGACGTACATATAATTTTTAGTGATATTATGCAAGGCGCCGGGCATATAGATGACATATTTCCCTATTTCTTGCGTCATGCAAAAACCGTGTTTCCGCATCTGGATTGTATGGACGATTTGAAGAAGATCTCCGATTTGCGGCAACCAGCCAATTGGTATAGCAATGCACGCGCCATAACCCGTAAAATCATATTTCATGCTGGACCCACTAACTCTGGAAAGACATACCATGCTATGGAAAGGTATTTGACTGCACAATCAGGAGTGTATTGTGGCCCACTTAAACTGCTTGCAACGGAAGTATACAATAAGGCCAATGAGCGCGGTACATCATGTGATCTTGTGACTGGTGAGGAACGCAAATTTGGTATTGATGAAAACTCTCCTGCAAGCCATGTGGCATGTACCGTGGAGATGACTTCCGTGAATACACCTTGTAAGTAGAAGCTATATGACGTGTACTTATTTTAAAGAAAAATAATTTATATAGATGAGGTCGCTATTATTGATGAGATACAACAAATACGTGATCCTCAACGTGGTTGGGCTTGGACGCGAGCGTTTCTTGGTCTGATTGCCGATGAAGTGCATGTTTGTGGTGAAGCAGGTGCATTGGAGTTGCTCCAAAAGATATGTGAAACCACAGGTGAAACGGTTGAGATGAGGCAATACGATCGACTCACTGAACTAACAGTGGAAAAAACAGCCTTAGGATCGTTGGATAATATTGAACCAGGAGATTGTATTGTTTGCTTTAGTAAACATGATATCTATACAGTATCACGGGAAATTGAGGCGCGGTTAGTATACACATTTTCTAGGCTGATCCTCTAATTGAAAAGGAACTATTACTATCTATAGGGGCAAGGAGGTTGCTGTTATTTATGGTGGGTTACCGCCTGGTACAAAACTGGCACAAGCTGCGAAATTTAATGATCCAGAAAATAGCTGCAAAGTAATGGTAGCTACAGATGCTATTGGCATGGGATTGAATCTGTAAGTATCGCTTTTCAATTTAAAAAAGATACTTAATTTACATATCACGTTTTAGGAGCATTCGTCGAATTATTTTTTATTCATTGGTCAAACCCACAATGAATGAACGTGGTGAACGGGAAATAGATACTATTTCGGTTTCCGCGGCTCTACAAATAGCTGGCCGAGCTGGACGCTATCGCACTCAATGGGAGCAAGGCTATGTGACAGCTTTTAAATCTGAAGATTTGCAGATTCTACAACGGTTATTGAGTGAAACACCAGATCCATTGAAACAGGCCGGCTTGCATCCTACTGCTGATCAAATAGAACTATACGCTTACCATCTTCCAAACTCAACGTTAAGCAATCTTATGGACATATTTGTTAATCTCTGTACAGTTGACGATTCCTTATATTTTATGTGCAATATTGAAGACTTTAAGTTTCTCGCCGAGATGATACAACATGTTCCTCTTCCACTGCGAGCCCGCTATGTGTTCTGCTGCTCTCCTATCAATCGCAAGATGCCTTTCGTGTGTTCAATGTTTCTAAAGATCGCACGACAATATAGTCGAAATGAGCCAATCACCTTTGAGTTCATTAAAACTAACTGTGGTTGGCCATTTAAACTGCCAAAAACTATACTCGATCTGGTACACCTAGAATCTGTATTTGATGTTATGGATTTATATTTATGGTTAAGGTAAGGCATTGGATAACTTTTTCTTTGTTTTTCTTAGCATATGACTTATTATTTGCTTTATGCAGCTATCGGTTTATGGATTTGTTTCCCGAGGCAGCCAGTGTGCGTGAGGCACAGAAAGAACTTGATGAGATAATACAGCAGGGTGTATTTCAAATAACTCGTTTACTGAAGAACACAGAAGCAGGTCAGGAGGGCGAAATACCAACCCATAACTTGCGGCGTGCCACGTTTCTTAAAGAACCTCGATTGCCTAGTTCATCGCGGGGTCGCCTTACGGAACGACTACTTGCCCAGGGATTATTAACGCCTGGTATGTTGAGCGAACTGCGGAAGGAGTGGGATGCTCAACAGCACTCTCAGACACAATCACAATCAGATAGTAAAGACATTCAAGATATAGATAATGATGATGATGTTAATTATGCTGGAGATTTTAAAAAGACCCGGCGGAAGCGTAGAAAATAGATCACACCACATATACTTGTTGTTTATATTATAATTTTATTTTAAGTCACAATTATGTAATATAAAAATTATTATTTTAATAATCAACAATGACAATTTAATTGCTTTAAATTGAAAAGTAGAAATTTGTAATCTATTCCAGGAAAATCCAATCACTTCATACAATATTAATGGAGGGAGTTACTACAAAGAGGCTGAGTTACTTAACAAATAAACTTTATAATTTATATGCAAGACTCTTAACGGTTTTCTCTTGATTGATTAATAAAACATGCAGAGACGCGATAGACAACTTTATATTAAAAAATTTATTAAAAAAAACAAATGTATACATATATATATATATATATATATATATATATATATATATATAATTATATGTGCCAAACAATTTTAGTTTTCTATGCGTTAAAGCATGCTTAGCCGTTTTTTACCCTCCAAATATATATATAATATTTTCATTCATAAATTAAATTTAAGATTAAGTTTATAGATCGCAAAAGTTTAGTAACAACGAACACATATTCATTTGAATTGATGTGATATATATATATAAAATATTTGGACATCGAAAACATAGAGATTTTTAAAAGATACAAATATAAATGTTATATACTCGCATGTATGTAATAAAATATTTAAAATACTTTTTATATCTTTCAATATGAGCATCAGTTATACAGTAATAATACTTGCCTAATGAAAGATTTTCGAAAATGATGTAAAAATCAATTAAGTACCAAGATTTTTTTTCTTATTATTTTTTTTTTCATTAAAGCTTTCCATTTTTTTCTAACTTCTTTATACTTTCATATTATTTATATAGTCCTATATACTCAAGGTAAATGCGCTTGCACCTTTCATCAGGTAGTTATAACGCTTGAATTCTGACCCAGATTTAAGCCATGCTCAACAATACTCTGTAATTAATACATATAAACTCCATTATCGTTTTTCCTAACATTATTATCAAATGTTCAATTCATTTTCTAAGCACTGAAGTGCTTAGTACTTCCATGTTTATGCTATCAACCCTTTCTGCTTCTCAACTTTCACTCAGTTTTACAATAGATTTATATTTCTTGTGCGTATTTTTAATTTGAATCCTAAGGTACCGTTATTTTGTATTCATTTAGTATTTTTTATATAAAAAACTTGAACAATGCTTATGAATTTCTTGATCAAAATTACAAGTAGATTCATTTTTCATTTTGGTTTAAATCGGCTTGTAGCATGTATCTTATTTATGCGTTGGTTACAATTGTTACTGTTGGCTATTAACTTGTATTACATTTAAACCAGAACCTTTCAAACATGTGATACATAAAGGACAAATAACAATTCTTTCAAGAAGAGAAGCAAAGGTAAAAGTAGCTCTTTAACTGTTATGACCAAGACACTTAGAAATAACTTTTTTTTAAAAGTTTTAAATTTCTTTCATATTAGATATGCAGCAAGTTATATAGCCAATATCTTTTTTGTAGTTAGGATATATACTTAAGTGATGGTATGTAATTTCACTGATCTCTAATATTTTTGTTACTTATATCATATTTAGATATAGAAATTTAAATCCTTGATACGTGCTCACAAATTGTAAAATTCTGGTCAATGTCGTTAACAATGTCAGTATGTATATTATGGTTTTTCTTTAATATGTTTTAGTATATTTAAGTTATTTAATATTTATGGTAATAAAAAAGTGCTAGTCTGTTTGTAGACCATCAAAATCTTTGCGGTTAATTATTTGTTGAGATGCAGAGAAATAGTTACAATAATTACAAAAAATTTGACATGTAGATATAGACATGGTAATAGTCTAAGCATGTCGTTATTCATAGATCTCTAAGGTCTATTTATATTATATTCATTATTAGTATCACAAATAATTATAAATTTTAAGTTTGAGTAATAAGTTTATGCGTTTTTTGTTATTCTCCTCTTTTTCTATCATTTGCATTTTGCATTCATTTGCGTATAAAATTTGTATTAATCTAAATATTTAATTGTTTTTGTTTTATTTTAAGCACATTTTATAAAGAAATGTGTTCCAAAGTAGTTCAGTTTCCAAATTACAAATATTTTTTGAAATCCTTGAAGGATTCGTTTCTGGTATTTAAAGTTCCAGTTCTTTCAAAAATTTCAATATGTAGATATTGTTGGAGTTTAACGGAAATGATCATTGATCGAAATCGTTTATTACTCCATGTAAAAACCAATTATAAAGCTTAAAGTGATTTAGGTAGTCGAAACTGACCATTATGTTAGACAAAATCAAGTTCCAGTCCGGGTTCAATATCGACAGCAACGGTATTTTCTGCAGGAAATTGAACACCATCTGAATCCTTTGGCGGTTTATCCTTGGACTTATCCTTGAACGCAACAAAGCTCAATTTCTTGAGAGTTTTAATGCTACGTCCTGAGGATTGTCCCAACTGCTCGAATCAGGAATCCACTAAGACATGCCATCGTGCAAGTATCTCACCTTTTGGCATTTCACAGACATCCGTCCAATGTGCACATTCCTCTGGTCCGGATGAGTTAAGACCCATGCTAAACCAACCAACCATTTCATTTTTTTTCATATGCCTTTTGGCATATACTGAGATCATGAGGGTAACATCATTAAGTTGGAACAGCGCCACTTGGAACGCAAAGGTCTCCTTAAAAAGGGGATTGGGACCTCTACGAATGGACGTTTTGGCGCGAGAGATCTCTTGCCCAATGCTACTAACCATACACATCTTCACATACGTATCGGGTGCCTTATTAAGTGTTAGACTGCGAAATTGACTACCCTTAATAATTTCGACGCTAAGGCGACCGGTGACTCCATTGTAGCTTAGACCCAAAAGAAGCTCCGATACACCTCCATGCTGCATGGAGGATGTAGAGCCAGCGCTATCTGACCTTGCCAGGCTTAATAGATCACTGGTTGATCCCAAAAGCGACGTTGTATTGCGTGGTTCCAGTGGTAGCCACAGGTTAGTCTCAAGCTCCAAATCGACAGTTGCAAAACTCACATATGCCTCACCAATGAGACGTTCCTTACGCAAACGTTCGCAGCCATATAAACGCACTCTCAAACCCATATTATTTACATCCTCTGGATTAACACGATGTAGTAAAAAACTTTCCATATACTGTGGATTTTCACCACTACGTATCTTGGTCTTATGCTTTTGCTTTTTATTAGGCAGCATCAGCATGCGCACCTTGAAAATCAAATTATGAATAATGACTACATGAACTTAATATTTCGAATATTAACTAACCTGAGTATGTGTTTGCTGGCCATTTCCTAAAGGTGGCAGGCATCGTGCCTGCATCACGTGTACTGTCATTTTCCGCATTGGTGCGTCATACAGCAATGACATTTCCAGTTCGATGGGTCCACGTGGTGCTATGCCTTTTGAATCACCTACTCCAATATCATCAGATTTAATGGAACGTAAATCGCTGGTATCGAAAAGTGGTTCCTAAAACGAAAGTCATTCATTTAACTCCGAAATATGGAAATTCCAATTTGTTCTATGCTTACATCATCGTTGTTGTTATTGTTGTTATTGCTGTTATTGGAATTGGAGTTTGAATTGCTGATGTTATTGTTATGACTATGATTATTATTCGCAGTGCTTATATTGTTGTTGTTGTTATTATTATTGTTGTTATAATTAGTAATTGGCACCACAATCACGCTATCCCTATCCTTTTCTGGTTTCTGTGGCAACACGTCGACTTTGTGCTGATATCGTTGTGTTTTGGTATAGGAACTCCTCAACGCTGCAGACACAGGAACAGCTTTTAAATAGAAAGAGAATACATTAATAATATATGACTTTAATTCAATAGCAATCAATTGATTTTACATTTAGTTTCACCTGACAATATGCCCGTATGACTATCCACAGATGCCTCTATGGAATCATTAGAGCTGCACTCGCTATGTGATGATGGAATACCGACCTTGCCCCTTTCAGCAATTGCTAAAGGGTCACGTGTCACTGTCACCCTTTGTAAGTCTGTTTGATGATAATTGAAATTGTGACCTGTCAATGGGTTCAATTGGTCAATGCCCATGCCATATCCAATAAATTTACTATTTGGCAGTAGGTTGTTATTCTGCTGATGCCAACGTAAACGTCGTAGCATATCCTCTTCTGAATCTGAACTGGTATTCTCATAACGTCGTTTCCGAGCTGTATATATCAAAATTTTCGTTTAACATAATCTAGCAATTAATACTTATATTTATTATGATAACTTACTGATCTTCTGTACACACTTTGATGCCAAATGTCTTTCGTCACAACAATTAATGCCATGGCGATGATGAAAACAGCATCTGCGACTTATATATAGGAATAGCAGAAGTAGTAGCACAAGTACTCCAAAAAACACACCCAATAAAGTGGTGACTTCAACCGTACCTAATTTTTATATAAAATTTCAAGTTAAAGCAATAATAAAACTGTTAGTCGAATGTACCCCACTACAGAAAAGCTTATTACCCAATGCAAACTGACAAGGAGAATTTATTTATCTGTAGTCAAACGGGCAATGAAGACCCAAGTGGAGATATGGTTAGACAGGTGGAAATGTTTTGATATTGACTGAACAATTATATTGTCAATAGGTGCAGTATTACATATGTTACACAAAAGCATTGGTACCTTTTTCATCCATTCAAGTAATGGGCAGATTGGACCTACCCCACCACCCATTACCACCGTCATATGTTAAACAGTAAACAAAATATTATAACTGAAATTAATAACATACCCAATGAAGCAGTGCTATCCACACCAGATATAACAATCATGTTTATTCATTCGTATCCTGCGTTATTATTATGATTTACTTTTCAGTAATAAACTAAAAATTAAGTTGTTTTTTTTATCAAAAAACTATATTTGATATTAATTGAGCTGAAATACAAAAGCTCAGAATTTGACAGTTGTGAGTGTACCACGGCTTTAATCGAATCGATTTTTCGCAGGAGAAAATATTACTGTTTTTTCACTACTAGCCACTTTATTTAAAATATATTTAATTTAAATTGAATTTATTTGTTGTAGTTTATAGAAGTATATTTAACTATTTCATAAATTCTTTAATATTATTAAAACAAAAAAAATGTAATTATTAAGTATTTTAAAACTCATTTAATTTTATGTTTAGTTTATTAACTAAAAACACTTCTCACTTAAGTTTTCAGCTCGTGCGGCACGTAAAAAATTTAATTTTAAATAATAATGTGAAGAAGCTATATTACTGCGTTCAAAGGTTTATCCTTTCGTTTACGCTTGCAAAAGCTTTTCCAACATGTCATGTGTGTGTATAAGCAGAAGTAAAAGCTTAATTTTGACAATTGCGTTTGCCAAAACAACTGTTGCTTATTGATAAAAAAAAAGAATTACATTTAAATAAAATTATTATTGTATTATTTCCTTTGTATTTTATTCTATGATTTTTATTTCCTTGAAAGTAATTCAAACGTATAATTTATTGACAATTTTATAGTCGTTAAATTCGATTTGAATATAGACACCGATAGAAATAACTTTTAAAGTATCGATAAGTCACGAAAATATCACATCAACGATTAATTCTTAAGCATTTGGCTGTAAGGTCACAGTGTTGGAGCACATTTTGTTTGTCCAAAATAAAGTATAATAAAAACATGAAAAAATGGCAAAGAATAAATCAACGGTGTATCTAGGCTACGATGATGAAGAGATTACGCTAAAGCAGGCAACATTCCTCAATAGCTGCACCAATAAAATAGGTGGAACTCCAGTAAGTACAAGAGTTGATTGCATCTGCTTATCCTGTGGCAGTGATTATTTTATGAGTATGTTCATATAATGTTTGTTAAGTATTTGGCTAAATGGTATATTTTAATTGGATTTTTATGTACTTATACAGAAATAATTTTATATATAACATACTTTGTTGTAATAAAATAAAGCCACATTTTATACTTGCCCATGTCCCAGGTGTTACAAATATCGATCAGCTCTTATAAGAATGTATATATACACACACAAGCATATATGTATATATACTATGTACTCGGGAGCACACCGAGAAAGATACAATGTAAATGTAATTAAAATTGATTTTTTCATAACAGAATTGGCCGAGACATGAAGTTACTGTTCCCGCCTGTCCCCTGTGCGGTATGGTGCGTCCACTTATTGTGCAGATGTATGCGCCCTTGGATCGTTCACAGTTTCATCGCAGTTTGTATGTGTTTGGGTGTGTAAGTCCCGCCTGTTCACAGAGTCAGAAAGGTTGGGTTTGCGTGCGCACTCAGCACCTGGAAAATCAATTTGATGTTATCACCGAACAGTCACCGAAATTAAGCAACAAGCATAATAAGAAGAAGAACAAGTCGAGTACACAGCAAAAGGTTAATTGGTGTAGTGGAGCGGATGATTGGGGTTGTGGTGAGCCAGAAATTAAGGATGAGGCCATGGATCTGACTGCTGATGATGAACAGAATGAGCGTAATGGAAATGTAAGACCAAATGTTTTGCAATATTCACAACCTGAGGATGAAATGGATGGCTCGATGTCAGTTGTTCCTGATATCACTAAGGGCGATGCTGATGATGATGATGATGAGAGCACCTCTGTTGAGAATGATTTGGTTTGTGGTTTTGGTCAAATCGATATGAACTCACCGGAGAAAGCTGGTGAAGATCCGAATGCAAATTGTGCAGCTGCTATCGTTCCAAAACCAAAAGCGGATGGAGCAGGCTCGGATGCCACTGCGACCATTTGTGCTGAAATTGATGGAACCGAAACGGATGTTGTACTTGTTGATACTCCAAAAAAGCCCGAAAGAGATCTCATTGCCTTGTTAAAGCATACATCGTTGCCATCAACTCTGGGACCTTTATCTCAAATTAAAGACTTCACACTTAAGTCAATTTTTATTGCTGTGGATCTTGAGTCCAATACAAAACAAGATGAACATGATAACTTTGTTGGTGCGTTATCAATGGATCATATTCGGGATCTATATCAGGAGTACAAGCTCAAAGATGAAAATCCATCGCGCTCGCCAGTTGCTTCTGCATCAAAAGATGGCGGCGAAGTATTTTCTGAACAGGAGTCATATGAGAAAGCAATACCAGCCCATGGTGATACGGTGTTCCATAATTTTATTACAACTATACAACATAATCCAGGACAAATATTAAGGTATGTTACTAAGTGGCTCAATAATCAAAAAAGGTTAGAAACTTTCCTAAACAAACTTTGTTTTCAGATATTCCCGTGATGCACATCCATTGCTGGTGGCACCACTCAACGAACCTCTGCCAAGGTGCCAGAATTGCAAGGGTGAAACCATTTGTGAGGTGCAGTTGCTCCCAACGTTGATACCAAAACTAAAATTTCAACAAAATTCATGCAACGCACCAATTGAGTATGGAAATGTGTTGGTCTTTACATGTTTAAAGAGCTGTTGGGATACGCCCGATCAGATGCGCTATGAGCACATTATTGTGCAGTCTGAGACTTAGATGTTA
>JBAMBS010001605.1:115000-269029 GCA_037044455.1 Zygothrica quintamaculata | reverse complement strand
TGACATTGGAATTATTAACTAAAAGTGGACATTTGGCCAATTGTCAACTCACATGTATGTAGACACTCTGTCACTGTGGTCGCATCTATAAAATATCCGCCGCATATGTTACACGTTATATGCGGATTAATTGTTTTTAATTTGACGCGTCGTTCCATTTTTATTTTGTTTTGCAAATTGTACTTAGTTTCTTATGAAATAAATAACTTGTTCGCTTAGTGGTTCTGTCTCCCACTTCGACGCGAACAATGTTGCTTTTTTTGTTTTGTTGCCAATTATTCGTTCGCTTATAGCGGTATTATTTTAAGCGCAACAAAATTAAAATAACACTCAACATATTAGCGTACATTTGAATAATTCATTTAAACGTTATTTTAACTATTTACTTTAAACAAAAAAAAAGAAATCACGACAAAATTGTGTGTACGTGTACGTGTGTGAGTGTGAGTGTACGTGTACATTGACCCATGTGAATGGCAATATTAAATATCGTTATCGTTCGTCATGAATGGTCAATGTAATTGGTGGTGCCAGATGTTATTAGAAAATTTTAAAATTGTTAAAATATAAAAATAATAAATAATTTACATGAACAAAAAGGAAATATATTTAAATGATGATTAATACGCAAAACTTATTTAAAATCATAGCTGAAAAAACAAACTAAATTAATTGTGAAATATATTCAAATTCAAGCGCCAACAATGCCTTAACATTACTATTGTCTATTATTTGATTACATAAACTTATTTAATTTGCTTATTTTTAAATTTCAAAAATTATGTTTTATTATTTAATTTTAAATTAATTATATAATATCTATAGTTATAATAATTTATATTATTGGAATTATAATAATAATATGCGCCGCACATGTTACTGTAGACAATAAATTGAAAAATACCACAAAAAATACCACAATATTGATTATTGTTCTCACTTGTTGCACGCTTACAAAATAAAATAACTAAAATTAAGAACAACAAAAAAACAAGAAAGGTTGCTCAATCTTGATTTGATCTCATTAATTCGAAATACCTGAAAAAACAAGTACTGCTTATAATTTACTATCTGACTGTCAGAATCCAAATCTAAAACTTGATTTCAATCCCATAATATAAAAAAAACCCGAAGTGAACAGTCACTGAAGTTGCCCACAGTTGCCGTTAGAGCTCAGCTGACAGTGTTCTTGAGTCATTTTTTAATTTGACTCTCAATTTACAAGTTATTTAAGTTGAAGTTCAGTTGAGTTCAAATCGTTAAGCTGGCAGCACGCATTATGTCCGCAGGTCGGGTAGTCATTTATGGAGGCAAAGGAGCTTTAGGCTCGGCTTGTGTTGACCATTTTAAAGCCAATAATTATGTGAGTAAAAGTCGAGGGCGAGCGCGCGTTCTCCTTTCACTTATTGTATTTGTGTCTTTATATTATTATAATGAAATTGTATTGTTATATTTCAACCTTCAACGGCGGCCTTTACAGTGGGTTGGTAGCATTGATTTAAGCGAAAATGAAAGTGCCGATGTAAGCGTTGTTGTGCCCCGCGACGCTAGCTGGGAGGATCAGGAGTCTTCGGTTATCTGCAAAGTTGGAGAATCTTTAGCTGGTGAAAAATTGGATGCAGTCATCTGTGTGGCAGGTGGTTGGGCTGGTGGCAATGCCAAAAAAGGTAAGTTAACATTCATGCGTTTCTATTAAAGTATTTATACTTAAAATAATAAAAAAAAAATGAAAGATTTGGCAAAAAATGCGGATCTGATGTGGCGTCAAAGCGTGTGGAGCTCAAGCATTTCTGCGGCATTAGCCGCACAACATCTTAAGGACGGTGGTTTGTTGGCATTAACAGGAGCTAAACCTGCTTTAGATGGTACACCAGGCATGATTGGTTATGGTATGGCTAAGGCAGCAGTTCATCAGCTAACACGCTCACTAGCTGGTGAGAACTCTGGTCTACCTAGTGATTCCCTAGTTGTATCTATATTACCTATAACATTGGACACGCCAATGAATCGTAAATGGATGCCCAAAGCTGATTTTGGCACTTGGACACCACTCACCGAAGTAGCCGATCTTTTCTGCAAATGGACTAAATCTCAGGAACGTCCCAAAACTGGATCCCTACTACAACTTATCACCAAAAATGGTATCACAGAACTTGTAGCAGCGGATTAAGGACTACTTTAAAATCTTAATTATAATATCGGATGAATACATCATTATTATAAACACAAATACAACTATAGTTCAGGCATGCATTATATATATATATATATACATGCTTGCTGGCTTATCTTCCAATCAGAAGAAAAAAAATGCTTTCGCTTAGCTTAAACTAATAATAAATAAAACGTTTTATGGCTTTCATTTGTTTAATGTTGTGTATTTTTTTATATATAATAGCCTTAGTTTCCGATAACCTTTTGAACGCAGATAACATGCTTCATTCTTTTCCCACTTCCGAATAGTTTACGCCTTCTTCTTTTTCATAATCTTCATAAATAGCACCATCCCTGGGAAGATTGCAAAAAAAGTATTATATGTATATATATTTAAGAATATCATTTAGTTATATTTAGTGAAAGGAAAGTCGGACGATTTTCACCAAGAACCTGGCATTTTGAAATATACCAGAATACTTAAGATTGGTTTATGTCGGCAGTCCAAAATGAAACAATCACAATCAAGTGCAGAATTTGCCAGCATATTCTTTATCCTAATTGTGATCTATGATAATCACATTACTAGACTTACCAATGAACACAACAATAACAAAGACTATCATAAGCCAGAGCCAACATTTGTAGGCCTTGTGGGAATGTTGTTCCAGTTTTTCGGCCTCCTTTCCCAGTGAATTAATATTGCGATCAGCCATACCTGTAGAACGGGTAACTACTTCGGTATCACGTCGTATGATGCGGTTAGCTGTTTCAGTTTGTTCCTTTAGATTTCGCGTCAACGAGAGCATATGCTCGGTGATCTTCTCTTGGGTATTATTATAATATTTGATAGCCTCGTTCATGTTGTCACCAGTTACAACTTCGCCGCCCGTTAAGTCATCAACGCCACGTCGTCGCCTCAGCGCATCATCTATTATACGATTGAGATATGATTTTATTTATAATGAAAATAAGGATTGAATGTTACCTTGGAATAGCTCCTTCCGTACTTCGTTGTGTTTTGCTGTATTTTGCAATTGTCGCATCTCCTGGATAGCAATGTCATTGCCGGCGTCCGTCCTATTATGACTGCCATTGGGAAAATTGTTTGTATATCCGGTGATCAGTTTAAGGGCATCGAGTCGGTTTTTATAGCTTGATATCTTTTCTGCACTTTTTGGGCTGTTGCTTATGGAAGGGGTGGGGGGAAGGAGTACGTATTGACATTGATATTTCAGACGGGGGGATGCACAAATTTCTATGCAACTCACTCATCCATCACCGCCAGCTCGGCAATCATGGTGTCTAGTGATTTCAGGAATTTTTGTAGTCGCCAAAAGTTATCCTCGCTCTTTCCGAGATCCTCGCAATTTGATAGCAGCGTTCTAATGTTAACATTTAGTTTTGTTGTCATTTTATATATAAAAAAAACACACACACAATCTGTTTCTTAATTTCGACTTCGCCTTCGTCTTGCTAATATTTGCTATCGATTCGAGCATCGATAATTTTGTGTACCGATAGATGCTTACAATTTCATGGCTACAGTTAAGCAATGTATGCAGCTCCATTCAGCGATAATTTATTGTGAATTAATTGCTATTGAATATGTATATATATATAGTTACTCATAACAATCAGTTTTTATAAGATATATATATAACTGATACATGAAAAGGGGCAGAGGCAAAAACAATTAATATTAACTAATATTAAAATAACATATTAAATTTTTACTGTTATGTATTTATATTGTTAGATTAATTTATAAAAAAAATAAAAAGTAATAAAAGAAATAGTGCACTTATACAATAAAGCTAATTATACATAAATTCCTAAAAGTCGCCATTATTTAAATATGTTTTTAATAGAGATTCAGGACTGTTTGTTCATGACGAGAGAAGGAATGCCTTACTTTGGCCGTACTGCACTTAAGCCGGACCGGTACGATTGTCAACGTCGTCGTAGTCCAACCAGAAGCTATAGAAAGACTATATAATTAAATACTTCACGTTACAGACGCACTGCCAAGCGAAGTCCTAGATGGAGTCGCCAGTCTCACAGTATACAAGTTGATGTCTCAGTTCCTTAAGCTAATTATTTCTGTTAATATGTTAGTTTTTATTAAAATTAATTCATTTACAAGTCTACCACAATACTACTTTCAGGATTCGTCCCATCGACAGCCGGGAGACCATTTTAACCCGACGCATATGTTCATTCCTAATTCTCCTAAGATTAAGACTGTATCAGGCGCGACCAAATTTATATAATAATATATAAAAAATTATTTAAGCTCTTCAGACAAATAATAAAAATTCTGATTTATTTGCCTCTTTACTTTAGTTGGATATAGTTTTTGTTCGTGTTTAATTATAATTCATACAAATATGTAAGTTGGAGTACAAACATTTTTATATTAAATATATAAAATATAATGTCCAATTAGAATTACGTTTATTTTTTAAAGGTTTGATATTTGAAATACTTTGACTATTTTTTTTTAAATCCATCTACTCGTCTAGTATGATTATTCATGTAAACATGTGCAATGTTAAAAAACAAAATAAAATGCAAAATTTAATTTTTTTTTTATTAGAATTAAATTTAATACGTACAATAAAAAAATTTTATGGTATTTCAACCGAAGCTAGCTGAATTGCCTTTGGTTAAAAATTTAGTTTTATTTTTTTAAGGTTATTTTAAGTAATTTAAATTATTTCAATTTAAATTGATTATTTAAATATCAATAATATTTTTATATATTTAATTTGCAAAGGACTAAAAGCCTGATGTTAAGTCTATAAGTGTTGTCACCACAGAACGGATAGGTAGGTTTCGGACCACAATTGAGTATACATATGTTCATGAGTCAAGAAAAAAAGTATCTAATAATATATATGAATTAATATTATTATATAAATATTACTAAAAGTAATTTATGTGGAACATAACTCCAAGAATAATACGGCGCTTAGTAAGGGTTGGAAGTTTAATTAGTAAAAGTCTACTTAAATACGAAGGAAGATCCGTACCGGGAGCACATTTAAAACAGCGCAGAGCTAAAAGAAGGAACTTCTTCTGCACAGACGCAATTCTATCTTGGTGTACCAAACATGCTAATTTTCACTGTATACTTCCAATTTTAATATATATTCTGCCAAAGCAAAATATGTATATATATATTTTTTCTTTTTTCTGTTTTGTTATTTACAAACATTGCACATATTTACATGTATATGAATACGTATATCTTTATATACCATACGGAAGGAGTAGGTACATATTATTTATATATATATATATACTGAAACTAAAGTAACAAATAGTATTGATAGAGTCTACTTCTCCAGTTCCCTACGTTGGCGCTTAAAATTGCATTCGACAATGACAAAATTGACTGTGCCAATGGTGCAGGTAATCGCCAATATTCCCAACTGTATAAAGAGGCCAAGATATGAGGAATAAAAAAAACTTATGGCCGCAGCAGTGGATTGCATAAATTTAAATAATGTAAATGCACTAACTGCATAATCGACATACTCGCCGCCCAGCATAGAAAAGATCTGAGTATTATAACAGGCATCACCAAGGCCATAAAAGAAAGCACATATTAATGCTAGTGTGGCTATAGGTGGATTTAAAAATGATATATCAGATGTATCCCTAAATGGTGATTTGTTCGGCAAATTTAAAAACGTCATTATAAATGCAGCCATATGCATTATATAGCCAGCAATAACAATGGGATTTCGTCCATAGCGTGTGGTTTTTGAGGCTAATATGCCAAAGAGTGCGCCCCCAAACACCTCACCAGCTCCATTGCACATGCCGATAAGACCAACAATTCCCTTGGGTTTTACAGCAATTTCTTTGGTAAATCCAATACACGAACCAAACACGCCACTGTAAAACGATAGTTCCACACCTGTGTAGATGAAGACCATACTGAGAAGAAGCATTTTTCTTGTACAAAACAGTTTTGCAGCTGCTTTAAATGCATAGACTGCATGTCCACAAGCCATTTTACTTTGTTCAAGTTTGTCATCCTGCTTCGCATTGTTAGGCATATAACGCAGTGATGTTAAGCACATGATACCCATAATAGATACTGCAGTAAGTACAATAACGACCAGATCTCGTGTTCTCTTATCTATATGCGCCTTATTGTGGAATTGAATGTACACAAACAAATTGCCATAGATCTGGCTGCTTTGCAGCAATGCCCAAACTATTCCTGCATTTCGTGAAATTGTATCCGAGTTACTGCAACGTGCTAAATATACTCCATGTCCCGTCCAGAAAATTGAACCCCCAATACCCAGTATAGCGCTGGCCAAATACAGCAACCATGTCCTTGAGGCAAGAAAAGATAGCATAAAGATTATATATGTGAATGCGCCGACAATCATTGCAATACGTGGGCCAGTAAATGATATGAATGATGGTGCCAGCCAATTGGAGATTGATAAGGTTGCATAGATAATAGCCAGGCTTATATAGCCGTTACCCCTGTAGTTTGGATTTTCCAGGGATATGCTTTCCAAGATTGTTTTCTCAATATTAGCAATCGTTTGAAATGCAGTTAAAACAAACATAAAGCCGATGCCCAATATCAGTACCATTAGAAATTTCTTATCCATTTTAACGATTTTTTTTTGTTTATTATATGGTTTTTAATATATATTTCAAATCGAATCAAATAATTTATTATGCATATTAAACCTAATGCATTTAATATCACAACAAGATAATGCGGGGCGGTTTTACGGTGGCAGTAACTAAAAATTTGTTTAATTTGGCGTGGATAATCGACAAAAGAACAAATTCAAAACTATACAAATAAATTATAATACAAATTAAATTTTTGATAAATAATGAAAAAAATAAACCCAACATAAGTATCGATATCGATTTAAATTGATTAATTAAATGAGTGAAACAATATACATTTATATACAAAATGTGTAATATTTCTTTCTTAAAAAAAAAGTCGATTTTAGTGCCACCTTTTGAAGTATTATGTATTTAACATTCCATTGGACTTTCCACAGCAAAAGACAAGCATAGATTAGAAAGAGAAGAACATATACCGTTTTGACAGAGTCATACAAAGGAAAACATTGACATACATTCCAATTGTCATAATAATTTTTGCTTTAAATTTTTATTTACTATTTATCAAACTTTTCTATCGTAAGTGGTAAGAAAACTCGTGAAATAATCAGTATTAAAAAGTATCAAAAAAGATCATATAATTAAAGAATAATAAATAAAATATATACATACAATTATCTTTAAATTTAATACATAAGTATACACAAAAATAAACAAATTATTTTTCAAGTTCGACGCGGGGTCGAAATTGCAGCCGTAATGATGGATCTCTGAAACGCCAACGCGTTACATATACAAATTTGAGAGTATGATTCTTGCCTAAAAGCTCCTCGTCGCAGAATATATCAATCTGTCAATTAAAATACATATTTAATAAATGAAGTTAATTTAAAATTGATTTGTAGTTTTTACTTCACGATAGTTTTCAGTGCCATTGAGTATCTTTTTGGCGACGAGCTTCTTCAGGTGCGTTATTGTCGCCTGGGAACTGCAGCGTATAAAGCGTCTTTGCAGATTCTTAAAGTTATTGCTTGTACACTCAAGGCAGACATTGACCTGTTCACCGACTCGATTGAAATCGGATTCAGCATGCGCCTCCATAACCTTATCATTATCCTCCGCATGGTTTTGCCTAATATCTTTAGGATACGGCATATTTCGGCTCTTATAAAAGTCACGTTCCCGCCGCGATTCATCTACAGGTGACATAGACAAGTGTGAAAAAGTGAATATAATCATTTCCATACTAACATAAATTAAATTCTTAGTAGCTCACCTTCTTGTAAATTTGGCACCAATTTGTACACAATGTCCTGCATGGTGCGATCAAAGCTTATGTACTGCAGCGGGTGTGACTGATGTATAATGTTGTCACAAGTGGGGCAAGTCTTTTTCTCTTCCAGATGCTTGACCAGGCAGCTTTTGCAGACTTTCAAATCAAAAACAAAATTACATTACTACACAAATTCTATGCATTATAATCATCCTTCGCAATTAACCCGGCACACCTTTGCTTGCATTTGTAAAGATTGTAACAGCTCTAAATATTCTAATGATACTTTTGGCCCATTCGTGTTAACGCATAAAATGACCACAGCTGTAGCAACCGGTGTTAAGTGTAAGGTGTTAAGTGTAAGGTGTTAAATGCACTTGACGATTGAACTATCTAATACTCGCATTTGGCTAATTCTTAACTTACATGTATGTAGGCACTCTGTCACTGTGGTTGCATTTATGAAATATCCCCCACATATTTTACACGTTATATTCGGATTAATTGTGTTTAATTGGATGCGTCTTTCCATTTTTATTTTGTTTAATAAATTGCATTTCTTTTTTAAATAATATGGTTCAATGTCCTTATTTCATTGTTCCTATGTTAAAACGTTACATTATTCAAATTATTTTGAAATAATATAAAAATTTTATGTTTTAAACAGTACATAAAATCGTATACGTACGTTAATGTGTATGTAGCCATGTGAGTGGCAATTTTAAATTCTTATCATTCACTGTGAATACTGTGATTATGGTTAGCAGTGCTGCCAGATTTTAGAAGGAAAATATAATTTAGATTATTATTTATATATATTTAATAAAAACTTTGATAAAAAGTTAGAGACATATAAAGTATTTATTATTAAAAAATCTGCAGATGTTTTTAATGGCTGCTTATTAAGAACATTTCAACACAATAAATACCACTAAAATACCAAAATATTGATTATTTTATTTGCACTTGTTGCTTGCCAATAGAAAAACTTTAACAATTATTTTAAATTCAGTCATGCTAAAGGTAAATAATTTAGAAATAAAAGGAAATCTTTGATTTCATTAAAAAAAAAAAAGTCAAAAAGTGAGAAGTATTGAACTGTCTGTTAACAGTATGCATATACAACACAAAAAGCCGCCAACCATGGTTACAGACTGGTCGATCAAAGTCTAAGGCTAGCCGTGGTATCAAATTCATTTTAAGACGTGAACTAAATAACAGAACTATTGTCCAAAAATTTATTTATTAAGGGTCGATTTTTTTTACATTAAATACTATTACTTTCTGATAACTAGATGTTTACGTTTCGACTCGTTTATGACTTCCAGTTCACATCTTTTTTTTTTTCATCAACTTCATAAACAGCACCATTCCTGCATAGATTGTAAAAAAGGAATAAAGAAAACATTTAATCAACATAATTAATATACTGTCAGTTACATCTGTTAAATTAAACTATCTTTAACAAAATTTTAGTCTACGGAATTATTGTCATAGAGTCGCTGGTGTAGCCAAATTGAAGTAGAACAATTATAAACAGCTTCAGAGTTTGCCAACACAAATATTCTTTATCCTCATTGTGATCTATGATCATCACATTACTAGACTTACCAATGAACACAACAATAACAAAGACTATCATAAGCCAGAGCCAACATTTGTAGGCCTTGTGGGAATGTTGTTCCAGTTTTTCGGCCTCCTTTCCCAGTGAATTAATATTGCGATCAGCCATACCTGTAGAACGGGTAACTACTTCGGTATCACGTCGTATGATGCGGTTAGCTGTTTCAGTTTGTTCCTTTAGATTTCGCGTCAACGAGAGCATATGCTCGGTGATCTTCTCTTGGGTATTATTATAATATTTGATAGCCTCGTTCATGTTGTCACCAGTTACAACTTCGCCGCCCGTTAAGTCATCAACGCCACGTCGTCTCCTCAGCGCATCATCTATTATACGATTGAGATATGATTTTATTTATAATGAAAATAAGGATTGAATGTTACCTTGGAATAGCTCCTTCCGTACTTCGTTGTGTTTTGCTGTATTTTGCAATTGTCGCATCTCCTGGATAGCAATGTCATTGCCGGCGTCCGTTCTATTATGATTGCCATTCGGAAAATTGTTTGTATATCCGGTGATCAGTTTAAGGGCATCGAGTCGGTTTTTATAGCTTGATATCTTTTCTGCACTTTTTGGGCTGTTGCTTATGGAAGGGGTGGTGGGAAGGAGTACGTATTGCAATTGATATTTCAGACGGGGTGATGCACAAATTTCTATGCAACTCACTCATCCATCACCGCCAGCTCGGCAATCATGGTGTCTAGTGATTTCAGGAATTTTTGTAGTCGCCAAAAGTTATCCTCGCTCTTTGCGAGGTCCTCGCAATTTGATAGCATTGTTCTAATGTTAACATTTAGTTTCGTTGTCATTTTATATATAAAAAAAAACACACACAAACTGTTTATTAATATCGATTTCGTGGTGCTACTATTTACTATCGATATTTTTTAGTAACGATACTTTCTCACAAATATTTTATGGCTACAGTTAAGCTATGTCCGCAGCTCCATTGACCGATAATATATTTTATATGCATAGTTTAAATTGTTTATTTGCTTATAAAAATCAGTTTTTTATAGTTATTAAGTAACTGTTCCGATAAATTCTTTTGATACAACATGACAGATGAAATTGTATGAACAGCGTACTTGTCATAAAGCAATCAGCTGAACTGCCAAGTAAATGCAACGCTTAAGCGTGGCGGTTTGCCAACACTCCGTCGCGACGTTCGGTCGAAGAAACGCAAAGGAAACGGCAGTTTGTTGCTGGACGAAAAAAGTTGCTCTGTGAATTTAAATAAAATTTAATTTCCTGCAACGGAAAAACCGCCAGGTGTGTACGTGTTTTATTCAGGCGGAATAATATGCCGGTTGAACTTTTAAAGTGTAAATTTTTTAATAAAAAATGTGAATAGAAAGTGACACAAATAAAATAAAGTAATAAGAAAAATGTAAATGATAAAACCAAGTCAAAGCCAAAGAAATGCGAAAAATATATACATACATATGTACATCCGCAAACATGCATATGTATGCGCGTATATGTGTCGTGTAAGAGAGAGAAAAAGAGAAATATAGAGGTATAAGTGAAGCACATTATAAAATTAATACACAAATAACAGTGAAGCCGTTTAAAAATCAAATCATAATTAGTTTTATGAACAATTTCTAACTGCATTTTAAACATTTCCGCTAAGAAGCAATAATTGTATTATATTGTCGTTGGAAAGGGGATCATTTCTTTTTTTTCCGTTTTTTTTTCTGTGAATATATATGTATAATATATATACATATATATATATATATGTATGTATATATATACTGAAAAGTCAGTCGGCGTCATCTTTTCATAAATTTGATCAAATTTTAATAATAATTAAGTACAAAGTAAAAAAAATTTTTTTTTAGAAATTTGGCAAATTTGAACGAAAAAGGAAAATAGGAGAAAAAATATATGTGTACCACACATACGAAAGAAAACCTATGAAAGTGGTTGCTCGCGTCACTGCTATACATATATGATTTGTATGTGTGTGCCTGTATAAATTTATATATGCATATAGGTGCGTTTACCACTCGTTGTATATGAATATATATATATATATATGTGTGTGTGTGTGTATTGTGAGAGGAATTCTGTCTATGTATCACGTTTCGCACTCGCATATGTATGCATATAAATTTGTGTGTTTAGTGTTGTATAGTGCATAAAGTACAAGACCAACAAAAGATTTTTTAAATTCTTTTTTTTTTAAATTTCATTTTGGAATTTTGCTTAAGGGTTTACTAGTATAGACAGTTAAAAACTTTCAAAGTTACAAGCTAAAAAAGTTTATTTGCAAGATGCTGACTGCCGCCTAGGTTGGCCATTTTGTCTGGGAGTAAATCGATCTGGTTATTCTCCGGTTTAAAAAGTTGCATCCCTAAGCAACAGCAGCAGGCAGACAACATTAAAATAGAGGGCGATGCACAAAAGTGAAAGAGAGCGCGCTAGAGGAAGAGAGAGACAGTACAATAAACGACATACACATACACGAAAAAAAAAAAACAAACTTGTTTGGACGCGACTCTCTTGCAAAATGAGCAAAACGCCGCTACTCGTTAGCTATGAAGAGAGAAAGAGAGGGAGAGCTAGTTTTCAGTAGGCTTTGCTATTGCTCGTGTCTCGTTACTCGCTACTTTTGCTGCTAACTACTCTCTGTTAACTACTCAAAGCAAAAGCAAAGCTAGACGAGCAAAATTTCCATTGTGTGTGGCGATGTCGCGTCGTTGTCGTTGCCAGCAAACAGCAGCAGCAGAAACGGTCTCGCAGTTGCTTTAAAATTTTCTGACTCGTCATTTGGTGTTGTGCGAAAAGCGAGAAAACGTATGCATATATATATATATATATATATATATGTATATACATATATATATAAATTTATATATTATTGTATATGTACGTAAAAAAATATATATATATATATATTTAGTAATAAATTAAATATAATATATATTTAAAAAGGCGCAGAACGCAGTGCAAGGTGCAAGTTCTATACAAATAGATTAGCAATAAATACATTTAAATCAAATCTCCGTTTTCGTCTCTGCTCTGTTGATATATGTACGCGTTTGCGTACATATATTATATGTTAATGTGTGCGCGTGTATGTGAGTGCCTTTTTAAGCACAAGAAAAAACTCATTACAATTTACTATTACTCATCCTCCTTCCTAGTGATTCTTTTTTAGTTAACACGCAAAGCACAATTTATATATGTATATATAAGTATATTTTTATTTATTTTTTTTTTGTTTTTGTTGTTTTTATTGTGAAAAAGAATGAAAAATCGAAAAATTGTTGTATACAGAAAAATTTATTTCAAAGTGCATATTGCAAACGTCGGCAGCAAATCACCGTTATGTGGCCCAGTCCCAGGCAATGGGTAATTTTAACGACGCATTTCAAATTATGTGAAAAAAAAGAACAAAACTACTGAATATGCATACATATTTTTATTTACTCTAATTTGTTTAAACTGTAGCTATTATTATTTTCTTTTTTTTTTCTTTTTTTTTTGTCTACATCAACGATTAACGAAAGCCCAACGACTTTCATCGTTGTCGTTGTCGTCGTCGTCGTGCGTCGGTGTTTATATGCATGATTGTGTTGGTTACTGAGCGTAAGTGAGCGAACGAATCACACATACTCATATATATTTATATATATAAATATATATTATATATATATATATATATATATATGTATTGAAGCACCCCAGTCACAGTCGTCGGTCTCGTCACTTCGGCTGCGCGCCTTGAAAAGTCAATTTTTGTATCTCGCTCAAATGCACGCTCTCTCTCTCTCTCTCTCTCACAAGTTCCTCTGTGAATATGTGTTCAGTCACACGTCGCTCAATCTTTTTGTTTTCGCTCTTTCAGTGCGTTGCTCAGTGTCAAATGAATGGACAGTGGTTCAGCCCAATGGAGTGGGAGAGTATGGAGCACTAGGAGCTGTTTAGTATGTGTGCTGCTGTTGCTGCTTTTGGCGGCCGTCCACCCTTGTATTTGCCGCATTTGTCCGTTCGGCTCTCTCTATGTGTGTGTGTGTGTGTGTGTTTTTTTTTTTTTTGTGTGCCTGCACGTATCACCAAGAAATAAAGAGAGAGAGAGATCAGCAACAGCAACACAAATAAGTAATAGTTGTTGAAACAAAGCAAATTTAATTAAAAAAAAAAAAAAAAAAAATACCTAAGCAGAAACATTTCAAATACTAAATTTGTTTTTTTTTTTTATTTTTTATATCGTGTGCCATGTGTAAGTGAGTGAATCAGTGTCAGCGAATGTGTATGTGTGTGTGCCTTTTCAAATGCAATTCTTTAAAAGCCACAGTTTGTGCACTCTCGCTCTCTCTCTCTCTCTTTGCCTAGTTACGCTCTTAGCCGCAGAGTCTTCTCGCTGCTGTTGCGTTGATTTTTTTTTTTTTGTTTTTGCTGATTTCGAAATTGATTTGTCTGAACGTGTTTCGGTTCGGAAGCGCACACAAAAACAAAATATGCAGCAAATAGAAGCAAAACAATAGACATTTTACTGTCTTAAATACACCTTTCTCACACTCTCTTCTATTTATTTGTCTATCTCTTTAATAGTGCATCGAGGACGTAAATAATAAAATACGTACACATAAACAAAGTGATAGAAAAAAAAAAGAAAAAGAAAAATGTCGCCGTATATAACTTTGTGCGAGTGTGTCCAATGTATTAAAAAATAAAATATATATATGTATATATATATATATATATATATATACATATATAAATACAACAAGAAAAAGCTAATTATTGTTCCGTTTTCTTATTCACTGATTTTGTTTTTTTTTTCTGTGCTAATCGTCGAATCCCAAGTTAGCTGTAAACAGCCACAGCTGCACAGCAACAAACAAACAAAAACAACAACAACACAAGGAAAATAAAGTAAAGAAAAATATAATATAACAACAACAACAACAACAAAGTATTTTGTTGTATAGGTGTTTGTGTCTTATTGTGTTACAACAACAACAACAACAACAACAACAGCAAACATAAACAACAACAACAACTACTTAACTAAAATAAGCAAAAAAAAAAAGAAAAAAACAAAAAATAAATAAATAATAAAAATATAAATATAAATAAATAAAAATCACAAGAAAATTGTGCAACAAAAAAAGAAAAGAAAAAAAAATTAATAAAAATAAAAAATAAAATTCTAAACAAAATTTAAAAATCTTGATAAAATAAAAAAAATACAAAATAAAGAAATCTATATAAAAAATGAGGTGCTGCCGTTGTGCAAATATAATAATAATCCAAGAGCTATGACGCATCAAAATCATCAGACAAACGGCGCAAGTTTGGAGGATTGCCATACAAACTTCTATGCCTTGGTAAGTAAGAAAAGAAAAAATAGTTTTTGCTTTTCATTTTCGTTCTTTATCCGTTTCTTTTTTCTCAACATTCTTTTCTGCGCTCTATATACAAAAAAAAAAAAAGATTGCCAATGAGCTATAGATCTAGGTCAGTGACAGCAGTCACAAGTTGCCTTCAATCGGTGATCAACCGATGACAGCTGATTCTTTTTTTTTTTTTGTTTTCTTTAGCTATTATTATTGTTTCCTTTTCTTTTCTTTACATTGTTCTCTTTACATGTGTATCCTCATTTTGTTGCTCACTTTCTTGTTCTTCCTTCTTTTCTATATCCTTTTAATCGCTGTCATTGTATAACGTTAGCACAAGAAGAGT
Organism: Zygothrica quintamaculata; assembly: GCA_037044455.1. Classification (NCBI taxonomy): domain Eukaryota; kingdom Metazoa; phylum Arthropoda; class Insecta; order Diptera; family Drosophilidae; genus Zygothrica; species Zygothrica quintamaculata. The sequence goes on along the minus strand of JBAMBS010001605.1, from coordinate 253,664 downwards.
TGATAGAAATGAGAATAAAAATAAAAATAGAGAAAGAAAACAGTAATAAACACGCACAAAAGCGGAACTATGCATATGCTGTATGTGTGTGTGTGTGTGTGTGTGTGTGTGTGTGTGGAATAGACGCAGAAACATGTCAAGAAATAAAATGTAAATAAAATAAAGAAGCAACAACAACAGCAATAAGAATGTATGCTCTGTGATTCTGTGTGTGTGTGTGTGTGTGTGTGTGTGTGTGTGTGTGTGTGTGTGTGTGTAGAAATATTCATAGGCGGCAACTTGGTGGCCGGCCATAACAGGTTCTTCTTCCTCTTCTTCTAGTTGGCCGGGTCTCAACGCGCCTTTTCTTTCTTTTTCTTTTTCTTTATGAGCGCTGACAGTGGCATATATCTTTAATGAAACTCGCTCTTGAGAGTCTAGACAACAACAACAACAGCAACAATAAACAGCAGACACAGCAACAGTCCAGTTGAGAGAGAGAGAGAGAGTGAGAGAGAGAGAGAGAGTGAGAGAGAGAGAGAGTAAAGAGAGAAACATAGTAAAATAATCAAAAGAAAAGCTTCAAATCAAGCTTAATAACCGTTTGCAATGCGTAGCATTCAATGTGATCCACACGCCTGCTGAAAACGTTGCTGCGCCACCCCACGACGTCAGAGTCAAATACGTGCGGTGACACAAAATACATAGAGAGACAGAGAGACAGAGAGAGAGGGAGAGACACACACAGAGAGAAATAATGGCCGACGACGCGCTAATGAACGCTATACGGAATAACGAAACAATAACAAAACGCGCAAAACTTTCTCTGAGCGAATAAATGCAAAGCAAGGGCGAGATAGATAGAGAGCGAGCGAGCGAGATAGTTAGACTCAATGGCAAAGAGAAAAAAAGTGTAAAAAACGAGAACAGCCACAGTTCCAATTAGTTAAACAGCTAGAGAGAGAGAGAGAAAGAGAAGCATGGAGACAGCAGAAATTACAAAAAAAAAAAAAAAGTGTGCTTGAACTTGGGAGGCACGCGCGCGTGAACAAACACTAGCAAAGCGTGTCAGAATGATAACATATAAACGTACACGCACACACACACACACACATGCTTATATATATATATTTCAGACTTACGCACACGTGTGCAATATACCACAGAAAAAAAATATGAAAAATTTGTCAAAAACAGCCACAGAGTACACAAAATAAGTTTTGCCTTTTGGTACTTTAGATTGAGCATGAAATTTGCAATACATATACATATACATATATATATATAGAAATATATATACATATATACATGTTGAAATGAAGATTCCATTTTAATATAGTATATAATAAAGAAAACTATTTAAGTGACGTCACGCCAGAACTGTAAAATATAAACAAAGTTGATATAAAATAATAAGTAAAAAAAAAACTAAAATTTTTATAGGATTTTATTAAATACATTTTAATAGTTCATTCAACCGCATTTCAACTGTATGTATGTATGTATATATGTATGTATTGTATGTATATATATATATATATATATATATATATATATATATTGTATATATACGTATGAAACTACATCAAGATGTTGCTAAGATCTGATCAGCAACATGATGGTTGTTGCTGGCTAATGTTCAATTACAATGTTGCAAATATATAGATATAGATAGAAATATTATAAATTTTAATAGACAAATGATAAATTGTTTTCAATTAGAGTAGAAAATTGTTTAAATAAATATACATATAAAACAAAATAAAATGCATAAAGTCAATAAAAAAAATACAACAAGGTAGAACAGAATAATCTAAAAGCAAAAGCAAAAGCAAAAGCAAAACCAGACCAGACCCAAACCCACAGTAGCAATCACAAGCGGCGGCAACACAAAGTAGCGAGTTGTAAAAAAAAAAAAAGAAGCAAAAACAAAAAAAATGGAAAAAAAACGAGAGCGAAAATGAAAACACAGACACGAAAAAATTGCGATACCGAAAAACGAAATACAAAAGTCAAAACGGAAGAATGTGGAACATGGGACGCAACGGACTTTTATTGTTGCTGTTGGTTGGGGGCGACGCTCGTCGTCGTCGTCGTCGCTGTTGTGGTCGTCGGCATCGTCGGCGTCGTCGTCGTCGTCGTCGTGGTCGTCGTGGTCGTTGTCGTTGTCGGCAGCAGTTGCTATTCGTGGATTGGGGAATACCTTTAGTTTGCTTCTTCTTCTTCTGTTTTTTTTTTTAACTTGTTGTTGTAGCTTGTGTTTCGGCTGCGCTTATGCATGTATGTGTGGGTTGCAGTTATTTGGCTATTTTGTATGTGTGTGTGTTCGTGTATGTTTATGCGATCTCTTTGAGTTTAGTTTTTATTTGTGTGTGTGTGTGTGTGTGTGTGTGTGTTATTTGTGCTCTCTTCGTGGGCATCGCTTGGTGTGCTGTTTTGCTTTACACGATTCCATTGATTTGCGCTTGCCAACAACTTGTTCCAACAACAACAACAACACCAGCAACAGCAGCAGCAGCAACCAGCAGCAACAAACTATACAAAACTTACAACGGAAGCCGCCAATGGCCGAACTCAAGACACGACCCTAGCCAGTTTACTGCTTCTTTTGCTTCTTTTCTCTTTTCTTTTACTTTTTTTTTTTCTCCCCGATTTTAAAATCGTCTTGCAGGTCGCCTTCGTCTTTTGTTGCTGTTCTTGTTGTTGTTGTTGTTGTTGTTTTTGAGCTTTGCTTATGTATGCGCCTTTCGTTTTTTATTCTGTTACAAGTGCAGCGACTGTGGAATGTGTTTCGAGGTATTTATATGTATGTATGTGTGTATGTGTGTGTGTGTAAAACGTTTTGCAACACTGCAACTTACAGTTGTTTCACATATGTTTTGTTGTTTTCTGATTTCTTAGCAGTTTCCTTTTGTTTGCACGATGATTTTATTTTTTTTTTTTTATGGAATTTGTAAACAAATTGTGAAAAAGGTTTTAATAACTTATCAATACCTTAAATATATATATCTATATATATATATATATATATATATATATTAATGTGATATATAAAACTTCTTATAAAAGTAAAGAAAAAATTACAAATATGCAAAAAAAAAAAAAGTAAAAGTTTTGAATAAATTTTGAAATCGCTTTTTGCATTTTACAATTTGCTTTTTCAATTTGTTTTTGATTAGCGATCGCAGTTGTTGTTTTTGTATGGGGAAGTTTTGGTGTCAGTTAGGTATAAATAAGCTTGTGACGTCACAGTGACAACGATGACAACGATATATACTATATATACATATAGATTATAATGATGTGCCAATTGATTATTGATATTCCTTAGTTCATCGCCTACGCTATATTGTATACAATTGCAACAATCTATCAATTGTGCAATAATTGATGGTAAATATAATTAATAATTTGCTTATCATTTTTTTTTTTTCTATTATTGTAATCATTATGTATTTTATATATATTTTATATTTATTACCTATCAATTTTTAACACTTCTTTAATTTGTTTTTTATCCTATTTGTTTTTCCTTTTCTTAGACTGATTTGTGTGGAATAAAATGGCGGAAGTTCGTTAACGGCGAACGTCCAAATGCTTCAAGCGATCCATTATCCGATCCGATATTACGCTCATATTCACGATGCATGCAAGCGGATATGTTATGCGTATGGCGGCGTGTACAATCCACCAAACAGGATAATACAGATCCGAATGCCTTAAATTTTGAAATAACAACATCAACAACTGTACACCCGCCTCTATCGCTTGCCGCCGCCAAGGAGCTATGGATCTTTTGGTATGGCGAGGAGCCAGATCTAAGTGATCTGGTCGATGCAGAGCTGCTCAAAGTAGCGGGTAAGTAAATACAACAAATTTAAGCTATTAACTCTTATTTTGGGATAGGTTATGATCAAAATCGATTGATTGTTGATTGATAGTAAAAATTAATAGGGTTGAGAAGAGGAGAGGTGGGGGGGGGGGTTAACTTCAAAACTCTTCAAATATTAGAAAAAAATTCAGTTCATATTAGGTAAAGTTGTTTCTCTTTAATAAAAAGGTTTGCTTTGCTTTATCGATTACCTTTTATTCAGTTGAGAGATGCGAAACTCTTTTTTAATATTGTAAAGAAACTATATCTTATATATGTATATATATAGCATATAAAGATATCGGTTAAATCAAACTCGAAGAGATCAGAAAATCTTAAACAATGCATAAACAAGAAATGCAAAACATAAACCAAATGATAAGAAATAAAATACATATATACATATCTATATAGATGTATGTATGTATGTATGTATGTATGTATGTATGTATGTATGTATGTGTTGAATGCATTGGAATATACATGCATAAATAATGCGAATATTGAAAAGAACAACCGTTACATACGACGAGCAGCTTTATAAATTTAATAAAACTTCAAGGCCACAACGTGAAGCGCAGCAAAAATGTTGTTATTACCCATGAGAAAACCAAAACAATACACAAACACATGCACATATATGCGAGTGTATATTCGCGCATATATATATGTATATAAATCAAATATAACACAAGCATAAGCGCGAACCTCTACGTATGTTTGTATGTGTGTGTGTGTGTGTGTGTGCGCTTTGTTTCTACTACAATCATCACTCACATGGCACGCTCGTTTGTCTGTCAGCAACAGAACATCAGTATACTCTCATTACTCTATCTCGCTCTCTTTATTTATTTTTTTTTTTGTTTGTCTCTTTTTACTGCTGTCAACATTGCTGCCGCCCGCTTGCTGCTGGTTGCTCGGTCAGCTTCATCAGCCCACGCGTAAAACGTCACCTGTGTCATTTGCAATGTTTTTATTTCATTTAGAGCGCTCTCTTGCGCTTTACACTTTATATATGTGTGTGTGTCTTTGCGCGACTCTCTCTCTACTGTTGCTCACACACACACACACACACACTTTTAGCTTGCTCTCTCAGTTAGCTGTCGCTGTCGCTAACGCTCTCTGTTTGCCTCAGCCGCCTTGGCTGGCAATTCTGTTGCATTTAAGGGGTTGTTTTTCTATACATACGCAAATGCTGATGGCCTCGGATTGCTGTTGCTGTTGCTTTTGCTGTTGCTGCTGCTGCTGCTGCTGTTTTCTCTGCTTCTGCGTCTACTTCTGCTTTTGCTTTTGCTGCTGCTTCTGTTTCTGTTTCTGTTGCCGTTGCCGTTGCCGTTTTGTGTGCCTGTGGCTGTTTCTGTTACTGTTTCTGTTTCTGTTTCTATTGTTGGCCCCTCTTATCAGTAGTTTTGCCATGGGAAACATATTTTTGCCTATTGCTCTTCCCATATTATACGCTATCTTTGACCACAAAGTTATCATTTGTGTTCATTTTTAATGCGTGTGTCTGTTTCGTCTCTTTATGTATGTTAAATTGTGTACAGTAGAAATACAAACTAAAACAGCATAGCTACAACTTAATTAAATTTGTAATTGATAAGACTAGGTATATATACTATATATATATATATATGTATATATCAACTATATATAAAAGAAAAAGAGTCTAAATTTATTTCCATTTGTTCGTTATATCAAATTTTAACTGTAACCGCATGTGTCAACATGTTTGTACTCACAATCAAGATCATAAAGCATTTGCGTTTACGTTAGTTTTTTTTTTTGTTTCCCTTTTTCTTCCTTTGCTGCCTCTCCTTTTACGTCTTAGCTTTTTCTACTAAATTTTATTATTCTTTGTTTTTATGCTTTACTTTTTACAGTTGGTTTTTAATATATATATATTGCTAATGTTGTAGTAGTTTAAGTTTAAGTTGCTGTTGTTGTTGCTGCTGCTGTGGTGAAATTGTTGTTGACCCCGATGACAACGATGTTGACGATAATGTCGAGGTTGTTGTGTCGTTAAGTTTTCTTGTTTTTTTTTTGTTTTGTTTGTTTGCGCTCGGCTTTTTCTCTCATCTCCCTCTCTCTCTCTCTCTCTCTCTCTCTCTCTTTCTCTCTCTCTCTCTATCACTTTAATGACAAGGACAATTGACTAATTGCAATGACATTACTTTGTCTTGATGCGTGTGCGAATTTTCTTCTTTTTTCTCTCTCTTTTTATTGATATTTGTTGTTTTCTTTTTATGGCCTTTTACTTTGCCGCAAACAACAAACAAAAACGAACTGTCTACATACGTATGTGTGTTGTGCGTGTGTGTGTGTGTCAGTCAGTTTAAATGTGTCTGTGCATCGTTTGAATGGAACCAAAGAGAGACAGAGACGTTTCGTCGTTGTGTTGTAAATGCCTTTGGTGCCGCCTGCTGCTGCTGCTGGTGCTGCTGCTGCTGCTGCTGCTGCTGCTGCTGCTGCTGTTGTTGTTGCCCAGTGAAAACTGGCAACACCGCAAAGACAAAAAGTGTTGATGTTGCTGTTATATTTGTTGCTGTTGTTGTTGTTGTTGAGGTATATACAATATATACTTGCCACAGGTTTTTGTTGTTTTTAGGCCGTAACTCAGAGCCACAGCCAGCGCCTTAGCTTTACCTTAGCTTTGAGCGTTAAGCGGTGTTTTTGACTCTCTTTTGAAATACTTGCTGAGAGCATGCTGTTTTTTTTCTGCTCGTTTCTCAAACATTGTTTATAACGGTTACAGCCCAGATGAATGAACCCAAAGAGGCAAGAATATAAAGCAACAAATAATACAGTAGAAACTCAATATTATTAACTTTATATTAATATATTTGTAACAGCTTTTAGCTTATTTCCAACGATATAATTTCGATAATTGTTATTATTGTTATCGTCAGTAGTATATCGTTATCAAAAAAGTGTTGGCAAATATTCATCGTTCGTTTGTTGGCGGAGGAGGGGTGGATATTGCGGGGTCTCAGCATCGAAAAGCTTGTTGCCCCCGCAACTTGTTTTCATTTGCCATTGTTGTTGTTGTTGTTGTTGCTTGATTTGATACTTAAAACGCGCGCACACAGTAATAGAAGAGTACTTACTTGCACACACACACACACACACACACATATCATATACATACATACATACATACACTTAATACAGTTTACCTTAAACAGCTGTCACTTTGGCTACTGTGTGCATATGTGAGTTTGTGTGTGTGTCTCGCTCTTGCACTATACAATTGGAGCCAATAATTATGAGCTCACAATTTGTATTTGTATTATGCGAGTGAGTGGGAACATTGAACGTTGCGCGCTCCCTTTCTAACGCATGCTCTTTCTCGTTCTCTTTTAATGGAAGGTTATTCTCTTTGGTACGCTTTTAGTTTTTTTTTTTTTTTTGTTATTTTGTAAACTGGTTTAAAACTTAATTACAATGCGCTTTGTTATTTTTTGTTATTGCTGCTGCAAAATTTTGCATTCTCTCTCTCTCTCTCTCTCTCTGTTATATATTTTTTTGTGTGTTTGCCGCTTTACCTGTTTCTGTGTTGTATTTTGTTTCTTTTTGTTTTTGTAGATTTTTTTTTTTTGTTTTTTTGTATACTTATTAATTTCAATATATGGTGGTCAGTTCATCAGCATGCCGTTCCGTATCCTTTTTCTATACTCTGTCCTTGTCTCGCTCTCATTTTCGTTCGTTCTCGTTGCTAAGCCACAGATTATTGACCTTGATTAATACCAAAACATTTGTTTGTGTTTTATGTTCTCCCATTTTCTGTTCCGTTCTGTTCTATTCTATACTGTTGCTGCGTGCGTGTTCGTTCTACCTATCGCTTGTTGCACGCGCAAAGCGATTCGCACGCAAAATTCTAACGATTTTTCACGTCGCTCGTCAAATAAAATTACATGAATTTTATTTTGTTGTGAAATTATATTAGGGCTTTAAATTTCTTTCTGTACATATGTATATATATATATATAATTATTTATATATGTATATGTATTTATTTTAATATATATATATATAATTATATAAATATATATATATTCATAATAGATTCGTTTGTGTTTTTTTTTTCGCCTCACTGTGGTAGCAATTTTTTTAACCTAAAATTGTGTTTCAAGCATAAAAAAAAAAACAATACAAAGAGCGAAAGGCATATGCATTAGTATGTGTGTGTTTGTGCCTGTGTGTGGGTGTGTGTGTGTGTGTCTGTTTATGAAAGAAAGAAAGAGCGAGACCAAGACTGAGTATAAGATGAGCGAGTGCACGCTTTAATAAAACTAGCGGCACTTTTGCTTGCTACCAAACAAAACTCACTCAATTTTGTGCTCTTTCTACCTCTACCGCAGCAAGCAACAGCACAACAGCAACAATGATTGTTTGCGCACACACACACACACACGCACATAAAGACATACGACTACATATACTAGCGTACTGTTTGAGCTCTCACCCACTCTCTTGGTCACTATCCTTTCCTCTCTCACTCTCTTCATTTCTATCTCTGATGCTCTGCCGCTCAGAATGAGTCGCAGTCCGACAGCCAGCAACATGTGCACAAACCACACGTGCTACAAAAAAAATAGAAAAGAAATACACACAGACAAACACATTGATACGTTGGCATGCCTGTTGTATGTGTGTGTGTGTGTGTCTGTGTGTGTGTGTGTGTATGGTTAAACGTATTTGGAATTTGCATTGAGTAGACATTGTCGTCATCAACATCATCATCATCATCATCATAATCTTGTTGTGGCCGGGAGATTGGTAATAATGAGATTCGTTTGCAAACGAAGTCGCAAGTCTGGGGCAACACAGCGCTGAGCGTCGGCAATTTCATCTTCATCTCCATCTCCATCTCCGTCTTCATTTTTATTTATTTATTTATTTTATTTATCTTCTCTCTTTTTTTTTTATTGCTGTTTTGTAGAATTGTTGTTGATGTTGTTGATGGTTAGGCACTTTGTTTTAGTTTTTGTTGTTTTTATTTGATGCGTTCCGTTTTCGATTCGTTTCGTTTCAATTCAATTTCATCTGAACTCGATTTCTTTTGTTTTTTTTTTTTGGCCTTCGGCTGAGAAGCTGCATCAGTTCTTTCTTCTTCTTGCTATCCTTTTAAAATTCTTATTTTTGTTGTATATCTGTATATATATATATATATATAGACATATGTATGTGTGTATATATATGACTAATTATATATTTGTCGGCGGCTTTTATTGGTGTGAGCTTATGAACTTTTCCTGTATTTGTGTTTGTGTGTGTGTGTTTGTGTTTTTGCTTTTTTTTTGCAGTGTTTGACCTCCCGGGAAATACATATACAAGCATATAAAAAGCGCACACTCACACATGCACATACATATACCTTTAGCATACAAACATACACATACATAATCGTACATTGCCCTCTGGTTATAATTTTACGCTGATCTCATTGAAAGAAGGTACAAACACACACACACACACACACACACTCACAGAAAAGACATATGAACAATGAAATCTACAAGCAGCAGCAGCACCAGGCTTGTAAAAGCAACAAAAGCAAGAACAACAGCAACAACAAACATAAAAAAAAGAAAAATAAAACAAAATCCAACCAACAGCATAAATAATTTTCAAGCCCAGCCTACGTCGCTGTCTCAGCCTCAGCCTCAGCCTAAGCCTCAGCTTCAGTCACAGTCACAGTCTCAGTCTCAGCCTCAGTCTCAGCCCGCTGCATTGTTTTTGCTGTCGGCGTCAGCCTCATCGGCACTCGTTACTTTTATTCCGTTTAATACTCAATCTCACCTCTCTTGCGCTAGCCGCGCTCACACTCTCACCTACTCGCCGGTGCACACTGTTTGATTATCTCTCCCTCTTATTGTCTCTGTCGTTTCTCTTTGGATATTGAGAGTGTATGAATGAAGTGCGGCGCGCGTTCTCTTTATGCCAGTGTTTTGTTATTTATAATGTTGTTTACCTTTACGTAATTATCTTTGCAACATTTCTTGCTGGGTTTGGGCTTTGCTTTGCTTTGCTTTGCTTGGCTTGTCGCTGGCCTCTTTTTCTATACGCTTATACTTGTGTTTCTGCATATATTTGTAGGCGTATGTCTGTATGTGCGTGTGTGTGTGTGTGTGTATGTTTTTATGTTAAATTTCATTCAATGCAGGAGGGTGGACCGGCACTGCTACTGCGCCCTGTAACTGTTGACGCCGCCGCAGACGAAATTGCCGCTGCGTGTTTAGTTTTGCTGGCGTCATTTACACGCATGTGTTGTGATTGTGTGTGTGTGTGTGTGTGTGTGTACGTGCGAGTAAGCGAGAGCTTGTTTATATGTGTGTATGTGAGATGCTTGGAATTTTCCAAAAATTTCTCGACTATTCTTACACCCACATCTTTATGGAAATATTCATCGACTTGTCGACTCGCTTTACAACATCGTTGTACATTGCTTTCCCTTCTTCCTTCTTTTTTTCTTTCTTTCTTTCTTGCCTTCTTTGTTTCTTTCTTTAATATTTTGTTTTGTTTTCAAGTGGCATTATGTTTGCGCTTCCGCTTTTGATTTGCCTGTCTCTACCGCCTGCAGCTGTTGTTGCTGCTTTGCTGCTATTGCCCCGTTGCATTCATTGTGTGTGTATATATATATATATATGTGTGTGTGTGTGTGTTGGCCTGCATATGCCACTTCTGGGGACCGATTTTTATTTCTACTCTCTTTCATATTACTTCATCGTCCATCTCTATTTCCTTCTCACTTATTTTTTTTCTTTCTTTCCTTTGTTAAATATCATATATATATACATATATATTCATATATTTTCCACTTGTCTACCATTTGCTTATTCTAACGCTAAATTCCATTATGGTGCTCTCTTTCGTTTAAGCAATTGTTATTATTCCAGCCTTCCTCCACTCCCCACACAGCCGTCCCCTCTTTAGTTTAGTTGCTACCATGTTAAATTTGTCATTTGACTGCGCACAACGAAAAAAAAAAAACAATAACAATTTAAATTGCCTAAAAAAAAAAAATAGAGGAAAAAAGAAAATCAGAAACAAAAATAAAAAAAACGTTCAAAAAGCGCGCGAGTCACTTAACATTTGGTGCTCAATTCTCCTCTTGTTGCTTCTCGTTGAATGTTTTGCGTTGTTGTTGTTGCGTGTTGTTGTTGTTGTTGCTTATTGCTTCTATGCTCATTGTTTTTGTGTTGTCACCAAATAAATAGAATAGCGCGCGCAGTTCTTCTTCTTCATCCTACTATCCTCTTTCTATCATCTATCTGCTATTTTATCTTGTTATTAAGTTATTTTCTACCTTTAAATACGATCCACATTATAAGGTTTAGACAGATGAGTTAGTGAGAAAGAGAAAGGAAGAAAGTAAGAGAGTTTGCTTGTGTATGTGTGTGTGGAATGTATGTTTTTCTTTATTGTTGCATTCATATAAATAACGGAAAGTTATTTCATAGAAAGTTGGAATCATTATAGAAACTATATACATATATATAGTATATAGTATATATGTATAAACTGTTGTTTACTGTAATTAAATGTTTTTCCTCATATGCTGATTTTTCTTCTTCTTCTTCTTCTTTTTCCTATGCTCTTCTTCAGCCAATCAATCACATTGGAATGGCACCTGGAAGGGTGAGCTTACATACGAATGCCGTTCGTTGCTCTTTAAGGCGCTGCACAATCTTATGGAAAGGTGAGTGCTACACTTATAGATTAAACAACAACAATGCAATTAATATTTATTACAATTCTTAATCGATGTATGTTTATCGATATATTTTAGATTCGTGCTTACTAAGGATATTGTACGATTTGGCAAATGGTTCGTACAGCCTTGCACTTCCAGCGATCGTCTATTTGGACGCAGGTTAGTTTTATCATTCAACTAATTGTTGTTGTTAGAAGGTACAGTAAACTATTGCTATAAATGCAACAAGCAATTGCATTTAACAATGATCCATAATCATAATTATAAGTACGGATAATGTTGTCTAATCGAAAGTTGCCCTTTGGTTAAATTATATACCATTGAGTATCATGTTGCATATCCAAGATGAAAACTCAAAGTCTGGAACTCTGTGCGGCTGCTGTTAAGCATTTACAGTTGCATCGTTCTTCCAGTCACATTCATTTTTTAAATTCTTTTCTTTTTAATAAGTAATAAATATTTATAAATAACATTGTCTTATTCTCTATCTCTATCTCAATCTCTATTATAGCTCACAGCATTTGTCCTTTTCGTTTACGTTCTTTGTGCATGGGGATACGGTTTGCGCCTCAATTGATTTACGTGAACATCCTGCAGTACGTCCATTGACCAAGGAGCATTTGGCTGAAGCGGCGATTGCGTTTGCTGCAGCAAATAATGCACAATCGAATGGTACACCAACACGTTTGCAGGATGGTACAACAGCAACAGCAACATCAACAACACCAATACCAACATCAACACCAACATCAGCAACAGTAGCAGCATCAGCAACAACATTATCAGGTGTAACAGGAGCAGCTGGTTTATTAAGTGGTACAACTGGAGCAGCAACAGTTGTTACTACAACACCATTACCAGCCGGCTCTCCAATGCTAGTGGATGGTGTTATTAATAATGGAGAGAAAGTGGCGGCAACAACGACACCGGCGCAGGCGCGTAAAGTGATGTTAGCACCATTTGGCATTGCGGCAATACTCACCGGAAATAGTTATAAGGCAAGCGATCCGATGGCTGAAAAGATACTTGACGATTGGGCATCATTCTTTCCGCTGTGCAATAAGGATAATACGGATGTGCCACCGGTGGTTGAAGTCGTTTCGGGTGAGTCTTTGGTAGGGGGATGTAACCACAAGTATGATAACAATGATTCTTAGCATTCCTCTCCTATCCTGTCCTATCCTGTCCTATCCTATCCTATCCTATCCTATCCTGTCCTCTCCTGTGCTATCCTATCCAGTCTTCTCCTACAGTCCTGTCCTGTCCTGTCCTGTCCTGTCCTCTCCTGTCCTGTCCTCTCCTGTCCTGTCCTGTCCTCTCCTGTCCTATCCTATCCTGTCCTGTCCTCTCCTGTGCTATTCTATCCTGTCCTATGCTATCCAGTCTTCCCCTACAGTCCTGTCCTGTCCTCTCCCGTTCTCTTCTGTTCTGTCTTATACTATCCTATCCTCTCCTGTCCTATCCTGTCCTGTCCTCTCCCGTTCTATTCTGTCCTGTCCTATCCTGTCCTATCCTGTCCTATCATCTCCTGTCCTAACCTCTCCTGTGCTATACTGTTCTATCCTGTCATGTCCTCCTACTCTATCCTGTCCTGTCCTCTCCTATCCTGTCCAGTCCTCTCCTGTCCTTTCCTGTCATGTCCTATCCTGTCCTCCTGTCCTATCCTGTCCTATACTATCCTGTCCTCTCCTCTCCTGTTCTGTCCTCTCCTGTCTTGTCGTCTCCTGTCCTGTCCTGTCCTCTCCTGTGGGATCCTATCCTGTCCTATGCTATCCTGCGTTCTCCTATCCTGTCCTATCCATTCCTGTCCTATCCTGTCCTGTCCTATCCTTTCCTGTCCTGTCCTTTCCTCTCCTGCCCTATCCTGTCCTGTCCTGTCCTCTCCTGTCCTATACTGTCCTATCCTCTCCTGTGCTATCCTGTTATATCCTGTCATGTCCTATCCTGTCCTCTTCTACCCTATCCTGTCCTATCCTCTCCTGTCTTATACTGTCCTATCCTTTACATTGTTATTTCCATACTTATGTATATCGATAAATGCAATCGATAACACTACTAACATCTCTATATGCATTGTTCTGCTTACAAAACAACACCAACTACAGGTGGGCATAAGATGTACCATCCCACAAACTATGTACTAGTCACTGATCTGGACGACATGGAGCATATGGAATTTACTGAGTTGCATAAGGCGAATGGTGTTGGTCCTGCGGCGACATCGGTTGAAACAGCGGTACTTGCATCGCTATCATCACCTGTAGCAATATCAGCAACAACACCAGCAGCAACATCTGTAACATCAGCAGCAGCAGCCACAGCAACACCAACAGTTGCTGCCGTTGCAGCAGCAGCAGTTGCAGCTAAAGAAGTGGCTGCCAATTCAAGAAAGGCAACAACACAAGCGGTCAGCGCTTTGGAACGTTTAACGTTTCAGCCCTATTATGATCAGCGTCCCACATCAGGATTTACCTTTAATACCAACAATACTCATATACCAGCTACGGCATCAATTGAAATGCCGGAACGTGCATGGCAGGATTGCATTATGAATACTTTGCATGTGGATGCAGCAGCATCAGCAGCAGCCGCAGCTGCAGCTGCAGCATCGACAGCAGGAACAACTTCATCATCATCATCATTATCATCATCAATAACATCAACAACAATTACATCTGGAATAGGAGCAGCAGCAACATCAGCATCAGCATCCAATGATGATGATGATATGAATCAAACGGATTCTAAGCAACATGTTCAACAACAGATACAACAGCAGCTACAACAGCAGATGCATCAGCAACAACAACAACAGCAGCAGCAACAGCAACAGCAACAACAGCAAAGGCAAAAGCTTTGGAACTTTGTGGATCCAATGCAAAAAGCTCCCTGCATATGCGTCAAGTAAGTTTATCCTGCTACAATTTCGCTATATACTCTCTCTCTCTTTCTTTTTTCTCTCTCTTTTTTTTTACTGTCATTCTTTGTTTCTCTTTATGTTTATGCTCCTGCTCCTTTTGTTTGTTTGTTGTTGTTTTATATATATATATATATATATAAATATATATATTTTTGTTTCTTTCTTTTTCTCTATTCTATTCTTCTTTCGGAGTTTTACTACGTGCATTGCATTGCATTGCGTTCGGTTGTTCGTTCGTTTGTCCTTACGTATTATTATGGCATTTTTCTTTTCTTTCTTTTTTTTTCTTCCTCTTCTCATATACAATCTTTTTCTTTCTATCTCTCTCTCTCTCTCTCTCACTCTCTAAATATATATATTTTTATATATACATATATATTTTTTATATATTTTGGAGTATGTGTGATTTTTGTAGCGCGATTTGTGTTAATTTTAATATCTTATAGAACCTATGATATGATTATACTCTATATATATATATATTTATATATATAATATAATATTATGAATGTAATGCAGAGATACGATTACCGTTTTGATGGCATGCCTAGATCCAGATTCTTTATACCAATATACATATATATATATATATGATATATATCATTTTTTCTTTATTATATTTTATATATAAATATATATATAAAATACAACTATTACCTTTAGTAATTGTATGTGTGTGTGTGTGTGTGTGTGTGTATATCGATATATTCGATAAACGTTGCATGTTATGCTTACAGCAGGTTGTTCAGCATTGATAACAGTAATAAGGTGTAATAATAATATTTAGATTATATTAAAAAAATAAAGTTTCTTTTTATTATAATATTAATATAATAATAAATATAATAATAAATATAATAATAAATATAATAATGATAATAATGATAATAATAATATTAATAATAATAATACAAAAAATAAGTAATAATAAAATAATAAAAATAATGAGAAAATATTAACATATAATATAATAACAATAAAAATAAATATAATACAGTATATATATACCGCTTGTATGCAAAAACCTATAATGCATAATATGTTTTGCATATATTCGATATTTCCTTTCAAGCAATCATGAACTATATGCAAATACGTTGTATTTAAATGATTATTATAAAATAAAACATATGTTTAGAAGTTTAGTTAAATTTATATTTTATGCTGTTAGTCAGCTATAAAAAAAAAAGAAAAATTATAGAATATTAACCAGAATATTAAATATAAAATGAGATAAAAAATTTTAATACAGCTCATAATTTGTTTAAAACCGTTAAAAATTTATATGAAGTGATTCCAAATTTTTTTATACGCAATATTTTCTTATAAGCAATTTTTTGCATTTATGAGGCTTAATTTGGTTCTAAATAGTTTTATGATTTTTAAAAATAATATAATTTTGCATTTAAGCAATATTTGCATATAAGCAGTACATCTTATAATTGATATATACTGTAGTAAATATAATAATATAAATAAAAATAATAAAAATAAAAAAAAAAATAAAAATAAATATTTATAATAATAAATATAATAATATAAATAATAATTATAAATATAATAGTAAATATAATAATATAAATAATATGATAAAAGAATAATACTAATAAAATAATAATACTAATAAAATAATAATAATTATAAAATAGCAAAATAAAATAAATATATAATAAGGTATAAAAAAAATCAAAAAAAAGTAGAAATATAAATTTGTTATTAATAATAAATTATAAAAAAGTAATAAATAATTTTAAAAAATTAATAATATTTTTTAAAAATAATAAGAATAATATAAATAATTTTATTAATAATAATATAAATAATTTTATTAATAATAATAATACAATAAATTTTATTCATATTAATAATAATATAATACATTTGATAAATAATAATAATATAATAAATTTTATAATTATTTGATTTAAAGAGTAAAAATAATAATAAAAAAAATTAATAATAAATATAACAATAATATTATAATTAATAATTAAAATTTAAGAATAGTGAAAACTATAATATTATATAAATAAAGAAAGGCAAAAGAAAATGCAAGAAAGATACTTCTCACCACAGCGAAGAAAGTTGCGCGCGCGCCTTGAAAGCAAAGCAAAAAAAGATAAAGAAAAAAAAAAAAAGATAAAAAAAAACAAAAAATGTGTTGAAAATTGATTTCAAAATTTAACACAAAACCCACCAAATTTCAGCGCACACTGCAGCAGCAACAGCAGCAGCAGCGGCGGTGGCAGCAGCAGCGTTGTCAGCGGCAAGCGTCAGCATAGCAGCAGCAGTAGCAGTGGCAGCAGCAACAGCAGCAGCAGCCCAAGCATGACGGCTGTTGGTTCGCCAGCTCTGCGTGCTGCGATCACCGCCGCCAGCAGCAGCAGCGGCAGCAAATCATCGTTTCAGCTTTACCAGCAACAACAACTACAACAGTATCAACACCACCAACAACAACAACAACAACAACACCACCACTACCAACGTTCGGGCACACCTGCACCAATAACAGCAACAGCAGCAGCAATGGGGGCGCATCATTCCAGTTCCAGTGTTGGCTACGTCGCCTCCACCTGCTATTCCTCTTCTTCCTACTACTCCTACTCTACTGCTGCTGGCCTAAAGCGACAAATAGTGCCGTTTCACAAGCGTTTTCTCAATACTCAGACAGCGTTTAAACCTAACAACAACAACAACAACAACACTACTTCCTCTACAACAACAACAACAACAGACACCAATATACCAAAACAAAGGTTTGTGTCGCTGTCCCAGCCAATGTGTGTGTGTGGAGGCGTTTTAAGCAAAGCTGCCAAATGTTTTTTTTTTCTTTTCTTTTCTGTTTTCTGTTTTCTTTTTTTCTTAATTTTTGTTTTTGTTTTTGGTTTTATGTTGTTTTTTGGTTTTCTTAATTAAATTGTTTGTTTTTGTTTAAAAAGTTTTTAATTTGTTTTACGCTCCTTTTCACTTTCACTCTCTTTCTCTCTCTCTCTCTCTTACATTTAACAGAGCAAAGTTCTAACTCCTTGCGCTCTTAAAAATTTCAATCATAATTCCTAACACGTTTTAAATATATATTATTATTTTACTCTTAATAATTTTAATTTTATTGGTTTTAGTTATTTTTTACTCTCTCTATATCCTTTTCTTCTTTCTTTTAATTTTGTTTTTGAGTATGATTTTATTTTATTTGTTTTTTTGCTCTTTATTCTTTGATTTTGATCAGCTGCTGCTCGCGCCGCTCCATTTTATAAATGAATTTGCTCAAACAAACACGAACGACACACACACACACACACACTGATAGTACATGCATATGTATATGTATATTTTACAATGCAATTTGGTGCTTTGTTTAACACACACGCACACTCACTCACTCAATCAGTCACTCACTCACTCACTCACACACACACACGCACACACGCACACACACACAAAAAACACAATCTACCATATTCACCACGCGCCGTCGAAAATGCAAAACTTTTTTTTTGTCATTTTTTCGATTCCTTTTTTTTTGGTTTTTTTTTTAGTTGTTGCAATCAAATTGCCATAACAAAAATTAATTTTAATTATATTATTTTATATACATATATGTATATATATATATATATATATATATATATATATATGTATATTTAATAATAAATTTGGTAAATGGCTTAGCGATTTGCATATTTACATACATATATACATTATATATATATATATACATACATATACATATGTATGTGTATATATATTAGGCTGTTGCAGCAGCTGCTGTCTGTGATCTGCCTTAACTTTATAGCATTTCCCTTTATAATAATTTGTACCATTTTGCTTGTGTTATCGATATATGCTATCGGAATGCAATTGAAACGGTTATTATTGGTGCATGTGATAAGAGAATAAGAGAGAGTTGTTTTTGCCTGTAAAGTTTTTTTTTTCTTTGCGGTTTGTGAACTGTAATATATTTAATCCTTTTTTTTTTGTAATTTATTTTTTATTATTAAAACTGTTTATATATACATATAAATACACACACATACATATGCAAATATATAAAGTATGCTGTAAATAACAATTTTACATATATATAAATATATATATATATATACATATATAGATTAGCATTATGTGTCAACTAATTTGTGGCAGCTTCAAATGGTTTTTTTTTAGTTATGAAATTTTACATGTTGCAATTTAGATTTTGATTTGAAATTGCTCTATGTTACACACACACACACACACACACACATACATATATATATATATATATATATACGAACACACACACACACTTCTTTCCTATACACATATATTTTCCCTTTATTCTGTCTTTTTACTATCTCTTTCTCTTTCACTCCTCTATATACCTACCTATTTGGCATTGGATGTGGTGTTGTTGTTTATTTGCTTGCCATTATTTACTATCGTTTTACATATCGTTCAATTAATCGATTAATTATGCATAAGTACATACACACATACATACGTACATATACCAATATATATACATATATATATTATGTATTTATAAATAAATCGTAGTTATATATATATATATGTATATATTACAACTTTGTATATAACCCCCCCCCCTCCCACTCTTTATTTTATTTTATCCTCTTGCCCCTCCCCCCCACCATCAAGCATGTTGTGTGGGTTCATTGTTTGAATATAGAAATGTAACAAATATTTTAATGTTTCTCTTTGCAACTCTTTCTTTTTTCTTCCTCCATTTATTTGTCCTTATCCATTGCTATAGACATCTGCCAAGCGGTCCGAATGCATCAGGTGGTGGCAGCAACAGTACACCCAGTCATGGTACACCCTTGGGCGGTGGCGGCGGCAATGGTACAGCATTTTCGCGCAATACATTGGGTGGTGATACGACAACATTACCAGCTGTAGCCTCATCATCGGTTGGTTCACCTGCAACACCGGCGCCATCTCCACATCCGCATCCAAATCCAAATTCGGCGCACTCACAACCAGCGTCTGTGCCGCCCGCTGAGCAAGTGAGTGCAACGTTTGATGCCACTCCACATGGCGTTAACTCTATCCAGCTAATGTCTGTGTCCTCCTCCATTCATTCCAACGTCATGCAGCTACTCAATATGAGTCCACATGCCCCCACATCCGTTTCAAATTTACAGCAACCGCCAACACCAATTGATCATCTGCTGGATAAGAATACGCCAGCACCGACGCCAACGGATCAACATGATAGCAAGAGCATTACCGCCTCACCCTATGTGCATCAGACGCCCAGCGTTGAGCCGCCCTCCTATACGGATCATGCAACAGCTGCTGCACAACAGCAATCTTTGAATGCTCCTGGCAGTGTGCCACAGCAGCAGCCGGCAACGCCAACACCAGCAATAGCTGGTACAGCAGCAGCAGCAGCAGCAGCAGGCGGCGGCGGCGGCGGCGGCGGCGGCGGCGGCGGTGGTGGCGGCATCGGTACACCAACAACCGTTGGAGCAACAGGTACAGCAGCAATCACACCAGCGACAACAGCAACTACAGCAGCAACAGCAATTGCTGCCACAGCACTTGGTGGTACAGCAGCAGGAGCAACTGGTCTAACAGGAGCCGCAGTGGCAGCTGGTGCAACAGCAACAGCAGCCTCTATACTAGGCGCAACTGTAGCAACAGCTGCAACTGCAACTAATGTTGGTACAGTTGCCACACAATGTGGCACCATCAGTGTTAAGAAATTGGAAATGCAAACGACACCAATGTTAACCACAATTAAACAAGAACCTGGCATAGGACTAGGACGATTGCTATCACAGCCTCAACAAGCAGTAACCAGCAGCGCCATGGAAGCAGTTACAAATCTTTTGAATCTTTACAAGCCGCCACAGTTGACGCTCAAGGATTCGGATAGTTTCTATGATAAGGAGTGGCTTAAGGAGGTTATCTATGATTTTAGCTTTCAGGAATCCTGGTAAGATTGTGTCCAATTCCAATCGTACTCTTAACTAATCTCTCTCTTCATTTGTTCACATTTCTGTCTCCTCTCCCTCTCTCTCTCTCTATTTCTCTCTCTGTGTGTGTATGTGTCTGTGTGTAGGGATAATCTGCCTGTAAAGAGACCCAAATTGAATGAAACAGCCAAACAGCGACGTCCACGTTATGCAAAGAATCTTTATGAAGGACACACGCACATTAAACCATTGATGCCATCACCTGGTTCCGTTTATGGTTCTCTGCTCTCCATCGATGGCAATGTCGTCGCAACGCAGCAGGGTAAAATTGCTGCTGCTGGCGATGGTAGCAATGCCACCGGCAATGCTGCTGCTGGAGGCGGTGGAGTCGGTCTAGTGGGCATTGCTGGCAGCGCCTTTGCTGCTGGTGCCACTAATAATGCTGATGAAGCGGATAATACACTCAGTGGTGCTACGACTGGAGGCGCTACTGCTGGTAGCATAGGTGTGGGCACTAGCGGCGTTGGCAGCACTGGTAATATTGGCAGTGGTGCTGCTGCTGCTGGTGTTGCTGGCATCGGTGGCGTTGGCAGTGGTAATTGTAGTTTCTTTCAAGGATTGGATATTAAAACCGAACCAGGTCTACACTCACCCTGCAAGGAATCAAAGCTAACAAGCACCGGTGGTAACAGTGGCAGCGGCGGCAATCTATTCACCGCCGAAGGACTTAATCCATCGCTCAACGATCTAGAGCAACTGTTCGAGACAAGCTCCAATGATGAATGCAGCAACGTTCAAATCCATACGCCACCCGACTCAAATAATCCCTCGAATGGTGGCTGCAGTGCCGTCACCAATACAATTGATGAACTCAAACGTAGCACAGCGGCAGCAAGTGCTGTTGTTGCCGCTGTTGTTGCTAGCAGCGGTGCAAGCAGCATACAGGCTGAGGATTTAACTAAAATGTTTCCCACGCCGCCATCGCATGAGCAACAGCATCCAAATTCCAGTCCCTGTCAGACGGATGTTGTTATGACCGATTTGAGTTTGGTGAAGACAACAACAACAACAACAACAGCAACAACAGCAACAACAGCAGCAGCAGCCGCTAATGTTGCTGCCACTGCAACTTCAATAACAGCCACAGCCACTGTTGGGGCACCAATAATGCCGCCCTCAACAACGACAACAACAACAACAACAACAGCAGCAGCAGCAGCAGCCGCCGCCTCCGCTGCAATTGGTGCAGCAACTGCTGTTGTAGGTGGAACAGCAGCAGCAGTAGTAGCAACAGCACCAGGAACAACAGCAGCAGCCACCGCCGCTGCAACAGGACCAACTGCTGGAAATCTTGGCATTGTCCTCAAACTAACCAAACAGGAATATAGCGTAGAACTGGGCAGTCCCATTGAAGAGGTAATCGATGATTGGAGCTTTGTGTATAGACCGCCACAGCAGGAGAAATTTGTTGGCTCCTCTCGTTATGCGCCGCTCACCAATTTGCCCAGTCAATCGTTGCCACCGTTAACGGTACCCGCCAATTGTTATTATAATCCCACCTGGAGTCATACACAGAAGACGCGTGCCGCAACCTTGGCAAAGGCGGCGGCAGCGCAACAACAACAGCAGCAACATCAAAAGCATCAACAGTTACAACAGCGTATACAACAGCATCAGCAGTTGCAACAGCAACATCAGCAGCAGCAGCAACAGCAGCAGCAACAGCAGCAACAACAGCAGCAACATTCACATCAAAAGCATCAACAATTGCACGAGCTGCTCTCGGCAGGGCCGAGAACACCAATGACAACATCAGCGATGCCATCGCCCTCGACAGTGCCACAGCCATTGAGCAGTGGTGGCAGTCAATTGCTATTGAATCAATTGAATTGCCCACAGGCACCGCCAGGTAGCTCCATGCAGCAATTGATGCAACGTGCTGGCATGTCACCCATACCATCACCGGGTGGTCCAGGCGTAGTACCATTTCCACGTAGCAGTCCAATGCATTATCCCATGCGACAGACACCAACACATCCACCACCACCGTATCCATATGAGCCAAATTCTGCTGCAAGTCCAGCCACATCGACATCCTCATACCTCAACAAGCAGTATAATTCGCAGGAGGCTGCTGGTCATCCGCATACACCGCAAAGTGTGCATCATGTGTTTGGCAATCTATCTGGTTCATCTGGCAGTGGTGGACTCATGCAAACCGATGGCTCCTCAAAGCTCTCCATGATGCACTTTACTGGCGGAAGTGCCACCGGCCTGAGCAGTACACCAACCATTGGCCTGTTGCAGGAACTGCCCGAGGTTAATTCAGTGTTGGTTAACATTCTGCTATATGATACGGCATTGAATGTCTTTCGGGATCATAATTTTGATAGCAGCAGCGTCTGTGTATGTAATGCGGATACACAGAAGATTGGGAATATACGTGGTGCAGATTCTGGTGTATATGTACCCTTGCCTGGTGGCAGTTTCAATCCGTTTCCAGTACAGCGTCTACTTAATGGATCTACTAATGGTGGCACTAATGGTAGTTTGGGTGGTGCTGGTGCAACATCATTCTCATTTGGTGGCAGCAATGGTGGTGGCAGCAGTTTACGTATGATCAGTGCCTTTGGTGGCGGCTTGGACTCACCAGTGCCAGCTGCATTACCTGGAGCTGGCTCCGGGCTTGGTCATGGCCCAAACGGTGGTTCGAGTTCATCATCATGTACACCACCTAGCAGTAATCCACATATAACTGGTTATGTTGATGATGATCCAGTTGAATGCCATTGCGGTTTCAGTGCTGTCGTCAATCGTCGACTCTCCCATCGTGCTGGTCTCTTCTATGAGGATGAATTGGAGATAACCGGCATTGTGGATGATCCTGGTAGAAATAAGCAACCAACCTTACTCAGTCTCATACAGAGTTTGTGCCTAAAGAGTGGTGTCAACAATAAGACAACAATTGGTGGTGCTGCTGCTGGTGTTGGTGGTGGTTTAACAGCAATAACACCTGTAGCTACAGCAGCTGCTGCAAATGAATCCTCGAATAGTCGTGAACTGGAGAAACTTAATCCAGTTACAAGTGCATTACAACAACAACAATTGGAACAATTGGCACATGCCATATTTGATCTATTATTGGATCAATGCTCAATAATACAAACGTCCAGCAGTTCGGTTCATCGTGCCCTACAATCCCATAGACGACGCATGTCACGGCAACGTCGTCTCTTTGGTAATAGTGGTACAGCGACTGCATCCATGGCTTCTATAGCCAATGTACTTGAATTTACGGATGCACATGATGTGATCAGCCTGGCGCTGGAACAGGCACGTCTTGCCTTTGAGAATCAACGTATGGACATTAGTATGCTTGACTTCGGACATAATAGTCACCATAGTCATAGCTCACATCATCATCAGCCCCATCATGGCGGCTCATCGCAGCAGCAACAATTGACAGCATTCCATGCGGCACCGGCTCTACGACAGAAACTCATGGCATTGGGCAGTGGACGTCTTACTGTACACAAATGGCCGTATCTACCAGTTGGTTTCACACGCAGCAATAAGGAGATTGTACGCACCATGAATGCCATACAGCCGATGCTACAGAGTGCCTTCCATTGCAAGTCACGTGGTGGTGCAGCTGGCTCTAAGGATGCTAGCTCCTATAATACGGTCAGTGGTCCACTTACCTGGCGGCAATTTCATCGTTTGGCTGGACGTGCTTCGGGTCAATGTGAACCTCAGCCCATACCATCGGTGGTTGTGGGTTATGAAAAGGATTGGATATCTGTGGCACCACATTCCATACATTATTGGGATAAATTTCTATTGGAACCATATTCCTATGCTCGAGATGTTGTCTATGTTGTTGTCTGTCCAGATAATGACCATGTTGCTGCCTGTACACGCACCTATTTCCGTGAGCTTAGCAGCACCTATGAAATGTGTAAGCTGGGACGTCATACGCCCATACGTGGCTGGGATGGCATACTACAAGTGGGTGCTGGCAATCCCAATAATGCCAACAATTCCAACAATGAACGTGAACGGGATACATTGACACCATTGGATGATTGGTTACGAACCTTGGAGCATGCACCGCTTGCCGAGCAGATTAGACGTTATGCTATTGCCTTTCTCTATCAATTGGCACCATATCTGAGTCGTGTGCCCAATGATAAGACCTTACTTAATCCACCAGATGCCAATAGTGGTCACACAGTTAAGGGTCAGTCGTCAAATGTTGGTGGTGCGAATGCTGGTGGTGGTGGTGGTGGTGCTGCTGCACATGGACAAACAAATGTTGCTGGTATTGGTGTTGAACATATGAATACGGATCCTGCAACTATTATCAAAATGGAGCCAGGTACAGAATCACAGCAGCATCAGCAGCAGCAACAGCAGCAGCAACAGCAGCAGCAGCAACAACAACAACAGCAAGTGACACAACAAGGAAACAGTCAGGATCAGGATAGTAAACAGGATATTAAACCAAATGTAGCTAATCTTAATGCTGCTGCAGCAGCTGCAGCGGCTGCTGCTGGTGCTGGTGGTGGTGGTGATACAAAACCAGCATTAATTCTTGGCGATCCACTTGGCATGGGTGAAACACTAGAGGATATTAATCCATCAGCCATTGTGCTGTATGTGGTGAATCCATTTACTTTTGCCTCGGATAGTTTTGAATTGGAAAGATTGGCTCTGATCGCTTTACTACGTTGCTATGCCGAGCTATTGAAGGTGGTGCCAGATTCAGTGCGTGCCCAAATGAATATACAGATAATATCATTGGAGGCCATTATGGAGTTGGGACCATGCGGTAATCGTCGCCGGTTCTCGGATGAAATCAAATGTCTGGCGCTCAATATATTCTCACAGTGTCGCCGTCATTTGGTGCATGCACAGCCGGTAAAGAGTTTAACTGGCTTTGGTACGGCTGCCAATATGGAGGCGTTTCTTAAGACCAAGGATGAGCCAAATCGTCGTGCGTATAAAATGTATACAGCACCCTTTGTCCTGGCACCGATGCATGAACGTAACGATAAAACCGATTTTACACGTGCCGCTGGCAGCATGCATGGCCAGAACGACACTAGATATTCGGTTATGTATTGTAACTATTGCCTAAGCGAGGATCAGGCATGGCTATTGGCCACAGCAACAGATGAACGTGGTGAATTGCTGGAGAAAGTTTGCATTAATATCGATGTACCCAATCGTGCACGCAGACGCAAGGCACCAGCACGTTATGTGGCATTAAGGAAACTAATGGACTTTGTCATGGGACTCATCTCGCAGACATCACAAATGTGGCGTTTGGTTATTGGACGCATTGGTCGGATTGGTCATAGTGAACTTAAATCATGGAGCTATCTGTTAAGTAAACAACAATTGCAAAGGGCATCCAAACAGTTCAAGGATATGTGCAAACAATGTACATTAATGTATCCACCAACGATACTCAGTGCCTGTCTGGTTACATTGGAACCGGATGCCAAGCTACGTGTTATGCCGGATCAATTTACGCCCGATGAACGTTTCTCACAAATCTCAATGCAGAATCCTTTGTCAACGCCACAGGATGTAACATGCACACATATATTGGTATTTCCCACAAGTGCTGTCTGTGCGGTAAGTTGTTATAGTCTCTCTCTCTCTCTCTCTCTAAATATATATATATAATATCCATATTAATAACTTATGCTAAATCTCTTTACAGTCGTTTACACGTCAATTCCAAAACGAACCACAAGTTGATGATGATTTCAATGTCTTTGAAGATGAGGGCAATGAGGACTTTAGTGATGCTGATATTGGTGATCTCTTCTGGGACAGTAAGTATATATATAATATATTGAATGCCTGTGCTTAACTAAACCTTTTTTGAACACAGCTCACATGGAACGTGTATCGAATCATGGCAGTCCTGGACGCATGGAGGATAATCGCAGCTGGCAAAGTGCCGGCGGTAATAACTTTAAGTGTACACCACCACAGGAAGTCGAAGAGGTGCGTCTCAATATATTTATATATAATATATATGTATAATATAATATAATTTAACTTTTATTATTATTAGGTGGGTTCACTCAATCAGCAACCAATTTCTGTGGGTTATATGGTATCAACAGCACCAACTGGCCGCATGCCTGCCTGGTTTTGGTCAGCCTGCCCACATCTGGAGGATGTTTGTCCAGTATTTTTGAAGACAGCATTACATTTGCATGTACCAAACATACAGATTGCTGATGATATGCTTAATTCAACAAATGCACATCAATCGGCAAATGATCATCCATTGGATTCAACATTAACAGCCGATGTATTGCGTTTTGTCCTTGAGGGTTATAATGCATTATCTTGGCTGGCACTCGATTCGAATACACATGATCGTCTATCCTGTTTGCCTATAAATGTACAGACATTAATGGATCTATATTATTTAACGGCGGCAATTGCATGAACAACATAACAACATAACAACATAACAACATACCAACATAGCAACATAATCAACAGCAACAAACAACAGCAACAACAACAACAGCAACAACAGCAACAACAACAACAACAGCAACAACAACTACAACTGTAACTACAAAATTTACAACAATAACAGTACATTAATAGTTTAAAATAACAGTTATTACAGTAAACAATAATTTGTATGCTTCCGTTATGCTGTACTTCCATATATCTATATTAACCATATGTATATATATATATATGTATATATAGACATATATATATATATATCATATATATATATATCATATATCATATATATATATATTTCTAAATCTATAAACTGTATACCAAATTCCTTCCACTTAATTTTCAAACGAATACAACAACAACAAAAACAAAAACAACACCAACAGCAAACAATTAGAAAATAGAAAATCAAAAAGAGTCCAACGTATAACATATAACAACATTAACAGCAAACTGTTATTATAACAGCAATGTTAACAGCAACAGTGCGCTGTAAAAGTTAACACCAGACCACGCACAGTGTAGCAAGAATAGCAAACAAGATTTTGCCTATTGATAACCGATAGTAGATAGCCGATAACCGTTTCAACGGGTATACGGCATGAAACGGTAACGTTTACCGATTACCGATAAGTCTTGAGTAGCAACAGCATTACTATTTATTAATTGATTATGTATAGTTCAATGTAATATATATATATATATATATATATATATATATACACATATATATATATATATTTAAGGATAATAATTTTTTTTTTTATAAAAATAAAATATTTAAATTAGGCTGGCGTTCGTTAGCGTTTAATATTTATATACATATATATATATATATATATATATATAAACAAAGAAAGCAAAAACAAGAGAAATACAAGCAAAAGAAATACCAGAAACAACAGCAAAAAAACAAACAAACATTTATATACTGTATATATATATATTTATATATATATATATATATATATATATATATATATCTATATATATATATATATATTTATATAATATAATACACATGGGAAAAAAAACAAGAGAAAATAAAAGATTAATTTAAAAAATAAATAAAAAACAAAGAAACATATTTAGTTCTTAAGTAAAGGAAAGAAAGAGAGGAAAAGTAAACAATGTGTACATATTTTACAATCAATTTACTGTAACAGTAAGAACAGTAAAGAGAGAAACGAAAAACAAAACAAAAAAAAAGAAAAGAAAAAACGAAAAAAAAAGAGTAAAATGAAAGTAAAAATTATAATTTCAAAATAAATAAATATTAAATAATAAAGAATAGCAAACAACAACAAAAACAACAACAAGGTGAAGTCGTAGCGGAAGGAGAAAAGAAAAAAAAAACAAGGAAAAATAATTATTAACTAATTCAAATCTAAATTAAATTAATAAATTCTGTAAATTTTTCATGCAAGGCGAAAATTAGTTTAAATTAAAATTAAAAGAAAACAAAAATATAAATTTAAAAGAGAGTGAAAAAAAATTGAAATGTTAAAGCGAAAGCTGACACAAAACATACACACACACACACACACACACACAGACCATACACCAACACAAACACACGCATATATAGGAAATATATATAGATTGAAAATAGGCAAGCGAAACTGAAAGAGATAGCGGTAGAGATAGAGACAGAGAACGCAAAGCGCAAATGTAATGCAAAAGAGAAAATTGTATTGCAATTGATGAACTCACCGTGTGAATGGTGGGTTGTGTACAGTAAATAGATATGGCAGTGGGAGCAAGTGGAAGAGCAATAGTTTATGTTAATAAAAAGAAAAATTGTATTTTTCCCTGTCGTTAAACACAAAACAAAACACGAATTCGACAAACGACGCACAGCTGCATACAGACAGAAGAACAAAGACATACAGTGGGAAGGGATGGTAGGAATAGTAGGAGTGGGAGGAGTATTAGTCGGAGCAGTAGAGAGAGAGAGAGAGAGAGACATCCACATAGCCAATTGTTTAATAATGAATTACTTAAACGAAATTTGTACAAATTAACATAATGTGGTTAAAAAAAAAGTGACACATACCATACACAACACAAACACACACACACACACACACATACACATACATAGACACCAACAAATGAATTTTTTTGCACGATAAACCTAATGATTTTCGCTAGAATTAAGTTTTTATTTTGCATTAAAAACCAAAATAAAAAGAAAAAGAAAATGATTAGAATTAAATGAAACAACAAAAAAGGAAAAAAAAAAACAATTATCAAACAATGAAATTATTTTTACCTGTGTATTTTAATTAGCATAATTTATATAAAAAAAAAAGCAAACAAAGCGACAACAAATTCTACATTTACAAAGACGTTTCTAGTAATTACCACATATATATATACACACAGACACACACACACACACACACACGACACACATACATATATAGACACCCACATCCACACATATATACACATAATTAACTTATAAGTAGTTTGGTTTTTAATTAAGACATAATTATATTATTTAATTTGAATAATTTTTTTTTTTTTTTTGTATAATAAAGAAAAAAACTATTTGCAATTATTTTTTTAATCTTTTCATTTTTCCTATAATTTAACTTTACAGATTTTCGTTCTAAATATATATATATATATATATATATATATATATGTATGTATATATAGCGGATTATTCATATCTACTATAAGGCACACAAAGTGCATGCTGTACATAAAGAAAACGCTTACAATAAAGAAAAATTATAATAAAAATTTCTAGAGTTTTCCAAGTTAATAATTGAACAAAATAAAATATTTATAAAGATATATATGTATATATATATATATATATATATATATATGTACATATATATATGTATAAAATTTCCTAGCTAAGGTTTCAGTTTCAACTTATAATTTTCTCTCTTTGCTGTTGCTGAGAAAGGGGCTTACCTTGGCGCCATATCGAGAGTAATTACTTAAATATATATATATATAATATATATTTATATATAGTAATAGTTTTACAGTACACACATACGCAAGCAGATACACAGATAAAGATGATGAGAAGTAGTAGAAATAGAACGCAACAATTGACAACAACCAAACTATTTATAAATATTTCAAATGAATTAAAACCAAAATGGAGGGAACAGTTTTTTAAACTCAACTCAACTTTATGAGTTGTGGCAATTTTTCTAAGAAAACCAAAAAAAAAACAAAAAAAATAAAAAATATAAATAAATATAACCAAAAAAAATAAAAAAAAAAATTAAAAATCCAATTGCTAAAATATCGTTTCGATAAATTGTTTCCATTTCAACAAGCAACAGGCAGCTTGCTGCGCTTGCAGTGGAAACAAGAAAATAAAAAAAAAAACATATACCCACACCCACACACATACACACAAATACATATAAAAACATGCACGCACTTAGAGCAGAAGCAAAAAAAGAAATGAAGAAAAATTATAAAAACAGAAAAACAATAAAAACACTATAACTGTATAGTAGTTAAGTATCAATTTGTGAGGCTTTGAAATAAAAAAAAAAACAAAAAATTAAAAAAAAATACTATCAAAAAAATAATAAACAAATTTGCGTTAAATTTAAGAAGAAAAAGCAAACGAAAAATCAAACAAGAAATTTTGAAGATTTATGTAAAGCCTAGCCCCAGCCTAAAAGTATGCAATTATTAAGTTAAAACTTGTTAAGGTTACAACACAAACACTACACTACTAAGCGGCACACAACACACTAAAATATGTGTGTGGGCGTGTGCGTGTGTGTGTTGGTGTGAAAGCATAGGCCAAATATAAATTGATAATTAAATTTAGTATGAAAAAAAGGAAAGACGTAAAAAGCATTAAAAAAATAAGCAAAAATTATAACGATAAGTGTAGAAAAAGTGAAGTGAGCTGATAAAAAAATACATTATAAAAGAAGGTAAATAAAATTCAAACCAAAATGCATTTGTTTTTAAAACAAATGAACGCTTGCATATAAAAATGAGTAAATCTTTACATATACATGCATATGTGTATATATATATATATATATACATATATATTAGTTGACGCTGGGCAAAATAAATGTGTATTTATGTCAAAATCTAGCTACAGAATTGCATATTCTATACAATAAAGATAATAATGAAATCAATTATATATATATACATATATATAACTGGCAAAATACACACACATGCACACACATACACACACATACATATATATATATATATATATATATATAAATATATATATATACATATACACAAAATGTTGTTGTAGTAAAATTAAAATTTAAGTTTTGTTTTGCTACCGAAAACAAAAAGTCAAAATAAAAATAAAAATAAAAATAAAAATAAAAATAATAATATTAATATATATACAAAATAGTAAAAATGATGTCAAATTTTAAATGTGCAAAGTAAAATTCTTGATGAAAAAAAAATGTAGCCCAGGTTTTTTTTTTGCAAATTATTTATAATTAAAACGGTTTTTGGCGAGCAAAACAAACAAAAAAAATTTAAAAAAAAAAAACGAAAACACATTTTTCCAATAAAAATACAAAAAAAAAGAAAAAATATAAAAAATACAAAACAAAATAAAAAATTTATATGAAATGCAAATGTTTTATTTAACAGTTTCTTGTTGAATGAAGATACAAATCTGTAATCTTTATTCAGTGCTACAACAAAATATTTTTAATAGTTGTCTTTTTGCATATATTTTATATATATTATTATATAAATTTATTTTATATAAATTCTAGACTTTTTTTGCTAAACTCAAGCTAATTGCCGACTTTCTTAATTATTCGGTATAGATTTGGCAGCACTTTGAAGTGTAGTGCTTCCACCTTTCAGCAGGCCATTTTATATTGCAAATATTTATAACAATAATGATGTTATATAGGCATCTCGCTTGCACGCACACAGGCAGGCCAGCTTTGTTTATAAACGACGTAATGAAGTACAGTTATTGCTATTGTAGAGTGTGATAAAATGTGTATAGGTTTTAGTAGTTTATTCTTAACACAAAAACTAACCAAAGCACAATTGGTTGATGATTGATAGAGAGATAAAATAAAGGGCTTTAGTTAGCTGTGAATAAATTATATGGTTTGGCAGAGCAATGGGAAAGTGTTGTATATTATTTGCATTTTACTTAAAAGCGGGTCAAGCTGCATGCATTAAGCAATATTCTCAATTAGATTGTAGGGTATTTTTGTATTTATTTTTTATTTTAAATATAACTTATAGAAAACAGCTGCTAGATCGCGTTAATTGCGTGCTTGTTGCTGCTCCTTCAATATGCCAACTGCAGTCTGCAGCAGCAACCGCAGCAACAACTCCTTTATTGCGTACGCCTCTTCTGCTGTATTGCAACGCTAGCCAGCAATTAGCTGTTTGCTAGTTGCAAGCAATTCTTGCAGCTCCATTTTTTCTTTTTTTTTTATTTGTTTTTGGGGTCGACGTAGCCGCCTGTCAGCCCGAAGTTGGAGCATGAATTACTGTGCGTTGATTGCGTTTAAGGCCTGATTGTGCACCAAGAATAACAGCAACAACAAAAACGACAGCCGCAAACTTTTTTTATGTGCTTCTTTTTTTTTTTTTTCTTTTTTTGCTTTTGCTTTTCTTTTTGTGCACAAATTGCTGTTCTTTTGTGGTAAAGCGCGCGCGCGCGCGGTAAACTGGTTTTTATTTTTTAGGCTTTTGGTTCTGCATTAATTATCAACAAATCATTTTTGTAGCACTGAAGGGCGCATTTATCAGCGATTATGCATGCCACAATGATGCGGCAGCGGCAGACGCAACGACAACGGCGACCGTCCACAGTAGACAGGATGAAGTGCAGCAAGTGTCGCACAACATGTGTTCGCCTGGCAGCTACAGCAACAGCTACAGCTGAAGTGCTTTACCTTAAGATGCAACATTGAACGGATGTGCCAATGTGTATGTGGATGCGGCTTTGAAAGGCTCTTTTGGAATTGGTGATACGAGATCTTGACGTGCCGCCACCGAATTTGTCAGCGAGAACAACCTACAATGAACACTGCTGGACATTGGCACAGATTGAGGCGGTGCCAAACACAAAACACAAAATACAAAACACAAGGCACAAGGCACAAGGACAGAATATAAAGGGTGAGCATAAAAAAAAAGCAGTTTCAGCATTGCAATTAAGATATTTTTATGTAAATTAATGAAAACAACGACAAGAAGCTCACAACATTCAGTGTAGGCACAGAGTGCTGCAGAGGGTGTAAACAGAGAGGGACGTTGCATGAAGCTTATGTGTAGAAAAAGATTCTTGGAGCATGCGTGCAACTTACAAATAAGTACAAGCTGCCGCAAAACTACTGGAAGCGGCTCCAATTGCGTTCCAAACCTTGCGTATTTTTAATTGGAAAGCAACGTACACAACAACAACAGCAGCAACAACAAAAACAAAGTAAACGAAGGAGGCGGCCAAGGCGAAAGAGTAGAAAAAGGAGTAGGCAGACGCAACTTATAGCTGGCCAATGATCAGCAATACACACACATACACACATATATATATATATATATATATATGTATATACATCCAGAGAGTTAAAAAAAAGTGACGTACCGAAAATTTATTGTCCTATGCTCAGCCCAACGAACCCAACGCGCTGCATGTCGAATGGACAAAGCAAACACACACAAACACGCACACACACAGATACGGGCATACAAAAAAGAGGCCGCAGGCAAAGATATATATACATACGAAGCAGCGGGCCAGCAGATGAATGGAATGAAGTAAGAAGACCAATAACAGCAATAACAACAATAACCACAACAACAAAAGCAACAACAACATTGATGATCTGGAACTACATGAGGATGGCTCCTTTGGCTGCGCCGTTACTTAGGCATTTATGTCTGGCACTTGACACATTTTGTTATGGCATTTTTGCTACCGCGCGCTCTCGACTTTGTTGACCCAATCAAAATTCCTGGATCTTGCACTTGAATGCGTTTAATTTGTAAGCTTTGGTCGGGTCACAAGCTGTTCGCCAAGTGTTCTGCAACCATTAAACAGATCATGTGAATCTATACGAACTCACACACACACACACACAAAGATTAACAACATAAATGTACACTAACCTCTAGATCAAGGCTTTACCTACACTATATCAGATCTTATGGGAATACTTTTACATATGTTTCTACATTCTGTATTACAATTATACTGATTTGCCAGACAAGAGCTGCAACAACATCCTTGATGATGTCCATTGATGTAACTATAAATCCCAGTAGGTATACTCTATATATAGTCTTGATAAAGTCATTTAGTTTAGGGATACCCCTTAACGTATGATTCAAGTTTATGCAATATGATATCAATATGTGTTTCTTCTTAAGTTTTGTTTTATGTTTCTAAAATAAAATTAAAAGATTATTAAAGTTTTATTATTAAACAAAATGGAACATTTTAGGAACTAATTTCAAGTAAAACATCTATCTATAATCTTTCGATTACATATCTATTATTCATATATAATTATTGTATATCTATTTTTCATATATAATGCATCTAATATCTATCTATCTATGAGTTATCTATGTTATCTATTAAATCAATGCTAACTTTATTATTAATATTATATTTTTTTAATGAATATGCATTGTTAATATTATCTATAATAGGTCCATTATATACATTGTCTGTATTACTTGTTTTATCTATATATAATGTATATATTAAAGTATCTATTATCTATCTATCTACCTTTAAAATCAATATTATCTTTTTAATCTGAATTATTAATATTATCTATATTATGTTTATTATCTACATTGGCTGTAGGACTTGTTTTATCTGTATTATTTACATTATCTGTATCTTAAATATATAATCAATATTATCTATGTTAACGATATCATCTTCATTAGCTATCTTATTTAGTATATTTAAATAATTTTTATTCCACAAATTCCATAATCCATATTATTTATAGTATTTATATTATCTTTATTAATTGTTTTAGATATATTATTAATATTGTCTTTATTATATATACTAACTAGATTATCTTTTTATTATGTATAGGTTAAACATATCCAATCCATGAAACTCTCCTCAATTGAGTTGGAATGTTTTAATCTATTATAGACCTTAGATTATTTGAAATCATGAATATATATTTATATATATACAACTTTATAGGCCATTTCTATTAAATTTTCGAGCAGATTTCTTTTTCGTTGTTGATATTTAAAATTTAGTTGAAGACTAACCAATGGTTTTAGTTATACTCTCTTCTGTTCTACAAATTATTGATTTCTTTTAATTTTACTTTGTTGAACTACTTTGCCACTTATCTTTGGGGGCGATACTTCCTTTTTACTGTATGTATGTTTGTGTGTGAACATTTAATCGCATTAGCATAAGGAAATTATTAAGAATTGATTTGACTAGGGGAGAAGAGTTAGAGAGCTGTGCTAGGGGTGTCTAGTGTAGCAAACAGTGTTCAATGCAGCTGTTTGTGCCAGTCTCCAAATCCAGCTTTAGATTGTTGCCGGTAGCGTTTTCATAGCTCTGTACGCTGGACAAGTCCAGTTCTAGACTAAATCCGTGGGCAGGGTGCGGGTGATTGGGCCAAGACTAAGAACAAGACCAAGACCAAGACCACAGACCAAACCGATAAGCAAAAGCTAAACGCGAGGGGCAAGTTGATTTATTCTAATCTGTATAAGCATTGGTATAATAAAGCAAAAGAGCCCACTGAGTGGACAATGCTGGCCAGCGGCCTTTTGGCCAAAGTCTGAAAAGTCGACGTTGCTCTGACTAAATTGCAGATCAGCCAATGTTATACAGAATTTGCGTGCTGCCTATGTATATATGCATAAATATATATATGTGTGTGTGTGTATGTATTTATGTGTGTAAGTGAGTATGAAGTCGCTTTGGGCATTGGTCAATGCACATAATTGGATTTAAGCCCCCAGTGCAGATGCAGCTGCAGCTGCACATACAAATTCTAATGACTCAGCAGCAAACGCCAGAGGAACAACAAAAGTAAGAGCATCAGCATCACAGCAGCACGAGGAGAATAAGAAAGAGAAGTAGAAACTGGAGCAGGGTCCAACCTTTCACCATGACTAATGCATTCGATGCCAAATAAAGATGCATGCGCTAATTTATAGAGTCAGCAAAGGTAGCAAAGGTAGCGACATGGAAACGATATCGAAACTGTCGCCAGCTTCTACTTTACCTTCCACTTGCAACATTCCGCCTTCAACCTTCAATTGCACCTTCATCTTCAACTTTAGTTTTAACTTCAATTTCAATACTTCATCGGGACCTTCAAGTTTTGCCGGCAAATGTTATCAACGGAAAGTGTTTGGTCGACAGGCGACAATGATACTAAGTTGTCCAAAAGGCCAAAGCCTGAGTCAAAGCAGACACCAAGTAGAGAGATATAGAAGGAGAGAGAGAGAGAGAGAGAGGCAGAAGAGGGAGTAGCAGAGGAAAAAGTCTACTCAATGGTTGGGCTTGTGGCTAATCCACTTTGTCACCAGGCTTAAAGCTGTCACTACCCAACTCTCATCGAGCCTAAGCTCCTGAAGGGGTATCTGCACTTCGGTGTATACCGTGTCCATGTGACCAGTTCCTTGTGGGTACTTCATGTTTGCCACTCTTTGAATTTTATTCAAATTTCTACATGCTGCTAACACGCAAACAGACGAAGACAGAAAAGCTAAAAGACAGAGAGACAGAGAGACAGAGAGAGAGAGAGAGAGAGCAGTGGGTAGCAGGGAAACGGCAACAGATAACAGAATGTTGTATGGATGCACTTGGTTGGAGTAGGCGGTGGCCAAATCACGTAATGCACCATGCAAACATTGTTAAAACACTTGCGGCACAGGAACAGAGAGAACTGAATAGACTTTTGTCTTTTCCCTCAATGTAGCTCAGTGTTCAGTACGCCTTGCTTCTCCGGCAGCTACTACTTCTCCTCAGGCTGAGGCTCAGACTCGGGCTTGGGTTGTATATATTGTTTCTTCAGTTGATTTTATTTTGGTGTAAAATTTGCAAATTCAATTCCTAGTCGGATGTGGGAGAGTGCTTAGTATGCCTAGGGTGGGTGGCAAGGGTGTTTGGGGGAGCTTGTGTTGTATGTGTTAAGATATGGGAAAAAGAGTTGAAGACAGTGGAAAGGGGCGTTTGCATTTATTTAAATTTATTTTCCTAGAATGCCACAAGTCGCCACATCGATGCGCAATTTGTTGCTGTTGCTGCGTCGCGTCGCGTCGCATCGCATCGCATCGGTTTTTCTTGCACAAGTTGCCACAACTTGCCACAGCTTGCCACATGCAGTAGCCAAAAGCAGCATTTGCTATAGTCTACTGCTGTTGCAACTGCGTATGAAAATTAATTGCTGCCACTCGTGACGATGCCAGGCAGACAGTCAGCTAAAACCCGCGTTGCAGTTTGTTCCAGTGTTGAAAGTATAGCTGCGAGAAAGAGAAGCAGACAGAGACAGAGACAGACAGAGAGAGAGAGAGAGAGAGAGAGAGAGACGGAGGGCGAGAGAGGTAGTTCGAACGGAAAAGAAAGAAGTAGAGTGGGCGGCATTTGGCGGTTGGCATATCGTTTATATTTATGGTCCTCACTTTGTCATTTTCTTTCTCTCTTTCACACTATGTATGCCATCTCATTTACTCCATCTTTCTGTCCCGGAAAGAGTGTCGCGTGATAAGTCTATAAAATGTACGTTACATTTGTACGTGCAAATGGCAGAGTGGGACGATTTGCATATCTTCGGCACAGCGTGTCCCTCGTCACAGTGGCGTCTGCACAGGCTTTTCCTCTCTCTTTTCAGTGGGAGAGGGGTACAAAAGGGATCACATTGGGATCCTCAGCAATAAAGATCCCCCACTTAAGTTTACTGTATGCTGCCACTGTTTGGGGCTGATATAACGCGTAGGACTTTCATTACTTCGACAGACAACATAGCGTGCATGGGGATGTGGTTGATGCTTTGCTTGCTTTGGTGAAAGGTGTCTCAAATGTGGGCTGTAACTCTGATAATTATATATCATATATAAGTATAAGTATGAGTGTGAAGCAATTCCAGATTCCAGCCTGGTGAAAGGAATCCATTAAAAATACAGATTGACAATTCGGCAAGTTACATTAAAGCAGGACAGGTCTGGGTTGGACAGGACAGGGCGGGACAGGGCAAAACGGGATAAACAAATGTACAGTTGCCAACAGGTGTCAACTGGTAATACAGTTACAATATCTTTGATTTCAACTGTTGTCATATCGCCTTAATCAGTACCGCCCATCAACTATTACCACCTATCTATCATATTCTATCCTATTTCCTTGCCCATACGTTTCATTCCTGTTTTCCTTGAACAAATCGCGCTTTGTGCAATCAACATTTGCTTGATTTACAATTTCAAGTTGATGACATTTCACCAGGCTTCTGTTTCAGCTTCAGTTGCATCTTCAACTCCATCTATTCAACTTCAACTCATGCTCCAAGCATCAGCTTCTAGTCCGACAGTCTGTCAGTTGTTCAATGAGCAAATGGCTGTCGACAGGGGTGTTCGGTGGTGGCTTGAAGCTCCTTGTGACACATTGCTCCATTAATTTGATGGATTGTAAAGTTTTCTGCTTCAGCAACTTTTGTACCAAAAAAAAAGGACAGAAAATTGCAAGAAAAAGAGGAAAAATTAAACCATTCACACACACACACATACAGGCAAAACGCAAGAGGGGAAATAAGTACACAGACTAGGGAAAATTTATGCCTGCCCCAAGTTGACGCTTCACTGAACTTCTCTTACTCTCTCTCTCTCTCTTTCTTTCTTTTTCTTTTTCTGTATGTGTTTCTGTGTTAAATTGCCACACAACAAACGTAGGCTGATGAAACTGTATGTATGTGTGTGTATCCTTCTGTAGATATATATGTTTGTGCATATATGCGGCATTATTCAGCCTTTGACTGTAGATCGTTGAAAGCAGTTCATTTGCATTATGGACACGGCCAGTGAAATTGTGCGATGCCTCAATGTAGATACTTTAAACGAAATTGGGCAAAAGCACACTTTGGACTATCGGGGGTATAACACAACTGTCCTGCTAACCATCATTGAATCGGGTCACAAGCAATGGAACATTAAGTATCCGCCTAGTCCTGCAAACATACTCACAGCTGGGCATATTTTTTTTAATTTTTTTTCTGAACCTTTCTCTACGCTTCAAAGCTGCTCTTTTACTCGCTGTCTTTACACTTTATTTCTTTTTTGTTTTCTAAGTATCATAAACCATAAAAGTTACTTCTATACCGAAATTCTGTATAGTGTTTTATGTCACCTTCTTCTCTCTCCTTGTTTTCTTTCCTCTTTCCCGTTATTTTGATAGGTACTGTTTGTAGCTCTTCAGCTTTTATTATTTCATTATTATAATCTGTACTTTCACTCTTTTTCCATTTTCTGCCATTGCCTTCCTTCGATTCTTTTCGTCTATTACTTTCCTAAGTGCTTCTCTGCTCTCTTTGATTATATAACATAGAACTATCTTTCTCTTCTAAATCTTACTTAATTGCGTTGCGTTTTTGTCTATTTTTTCTACTTTATAGCATTAAGCAACTGTTTTGTATTTATCCCTTCTTCTGTCTTTCTCTCTCTCTCTCTTTCTCTCTTTGTTTTTCTCTCTCTTTCTCTTTGTTTATCTGTTGCTCGATTTACAAACAATTATGGTCAACTCTTTGTTGTGCCAAGTAAATATGACAAGCGCTCTGCTTGAGCTGGCACCACATATGGCATGGCTGCTGCTTCTGTACCAGCTTCACCTCCAGCGCCCACTGCAACTCCAAGTTCAACTTTACATACAGCTCCAGCTTGATTCTCTTCTAGTCGGCCTGCATCCATGCTCCTTTGCTGCGATTGACGTGCCCTGATAGTAAAATTTTGCATAAACGCAAAGCAAACGACGACGCGTCGGCGGAAATGCGTTTTGAATCCTTGTGCCTAGGGCCCTGGGTGCCCTGATACTGTACTGGTTGCCTGCCTGCTGTTTGTGCCACATAGGGCATATAGGAAAATAGAGACAAAGACAGAGAGAGAGAGGAAAAGATAGGGAGAAGCGACTCTTACCATTTTTGCCGGCGCATTGTCTGTGATTGTCTGGACGCGGCTTTGTTTAATTGCGAATTGTGAGTTTTGTGTTGGTTTGTTGGTCGCTTGGTTGGTTGGTTGGTTGCTTGGTTGGTTGCACCATCGCCTGGTCAGTTTGTTGCCTTGCTGGCTGGTTGGTCGTTTTCTTCCTTTCCGCAGCAGCGCCTCACAGTTTTTGTTTGTCCTAAGCTGCATGAATTGTCCCTCGAGGCATATGCAGTGGACGAGTGCGTTGCAATTTGAAATTGAGAATCGGAGCACGCTTCGTGGTGCTGCTGCTTTAGCTGCTGCTGCTTGGCAGGCAAAAATTCCTATGCCTATGCCAATGCCAATGCCAATACCCATGCCAATGCTCATGCCCATGTCCATGTCCATGTCCATGTCCACGTCCATGGCCAGTTCCTGTTGCTGTTGCTGTTGCTTCTGCTGCCGTTGCCGTTGCTGTTGCTGTTGCTGGGCACGCACAATGTGCGCATAATAATGAGGCAGAAGGCAACAGTTCGTAGACATATAAAGGGGCATATGACTAAGAGAGGTTAAGTGAGAAGAAGTGGCATCATAGTAAACCCGTTTAAGACCTCCAACTGTCTGTTACTACTGCCAACACCCCTGTCTCTGAATCCCTAAGAACAAAACTACAACTTAGCTCAGTTGGGCTGCATTGCATTTTGTCATCTACGTGATAAATGCGATTTTTGTTGCCCCTTCACGATGAATGCCACACTCCCAACGGAGCGGCATTAGAATGTCATTTGTCCACTGGTCAACTGTTCAATCGTTAGATGGTGGTGGTCAAATTTGGTGGGTAGTCGAGGAGGGAGGCACAGGCAGTTCTGCTAGCTTTTGGGTGGGCCCATAACCACGCCCGCGTATCTAGTTTTGGCCAACTTTTTTTTTTAACCGCAATGCTGGCTATTGGTTCATGATTTAAGCTCATTTTATGTCTTTTTTTTCTTCTTGAAGTTGTGTTCCAACATAAGGCAAGCTACATACACACACACACACACACACACACACACATGCATACACATAAACAGTCTACTTGTACCCCTTTCGTTAAAATGCTGCTGCTAACTGTTTACCACAACAAAGGCTATGCAGCTGGCCGCAAAGCGAAAGCACCCGTCAAGAAGTTGTCTTAAATCGCGCACGAGTAAGCACAAAAGGTCCACAGCCCTTGGCCACTTGCCCTCCCGCTCTCTCTCTATACACCCTGATCCATGTTTTCCATTCCAATACCAACACTCTGCCTCGCCAGCATTCTGCATTTTGGATAGCTTCATACGAGTAAATACAGCCGCGCCCGTTGCGACCATGTCAGCATTTCAGCTAGCCGCGGGTGCACAACCGTTTGGGCACAATTTCCAGCTCCAGCTTTAGCTGCAGCTACAGCTTCAGCTTTAGCTTCAACTTAAGCCTTTCCTCTGCCGCAGTACTTTCTTGCAATGCATTTCTATTGTTCTTAGCAGAAGAGAGCGAGTTAACTTCAATAATGCAAGAAGAACCAAAAACAAAGACATCCTCCTCCTTCCACACCACGTCTCAGTTAACTGTCGTCGCAAATACTCCTTACTCCTGTGGGGCACTCCTTGAAAACGTAACGAAGTCAACGTTGCTGCCACAAAATGAGCGCTTTATACCTACTTAGATCGCTATAAATTTGGCTAAAGGCAAGAAAAGTGTTGCCGTTGTTGTCCCACCAGCTGCCTCCTTGGCTATTGATGTACAGTGGTACAAAAGCTATTCTAAAAACTTAATTCAAAATATCGATTTATATTTAAGATTTTATTTATGATTTGTTTTTAATAAGCTTGTTTTTCCTACATTAAAAAATATATAAACTGAATAAGCTTAATGTTTGTTTCGAATCTTTATTAGTATTAATTAAAGTTATATTTATCATAAGTTTAAGTTACATTTAAAATAGATAAAAACAGTTTGTCTCGTATCCTAATTAGTTAATAATAAAGATGTGTATTAAGGCATTTTTATGAATGTTTACTGTAGCCTATGTCTTGAGCTCAAAATGCTTATTTGAGGCAGATTCAATGATAATGCTACAATAATTGGAAAAGCAAGGATATCACTGTTGTTTTTCAAATATTTAATATTATAGTGAAGCATCGGATGTAATAGCTATTTAAAGAGTTTACTTTATAAATTTAAATATTATAAATTTAATAGTAAACAATTAATTCCCAGGTTTGCATAGAAATTTGATTGTATTTTGATTTTATGCTTTAATTCTATATAAGAAACATGCTAAATAACACTTTTAGCATACATTTAAATTGAATATTATATTTGTTGTTGTTAGCTCTTTTGGTATTTGA
Organism: Zygothrica quintamaculata; assembly: GCA_037044455.1. Lineage (NCBI taxonomy): Eukaryota > Metazoa > Arthropoda > Insecta > Diptera > Drosophilidae > Zygothrica > Zygothrica quintamaculata. The sequence goes on along the minus strand of JBAMBS010001605.1, from coordinate 211,261 downwards.
AATATACTGGTCAGTATTGACATCAATGCAATTGATAAAATACTCATATTGATGCAACATCAATTTAACTCTGAATAATAATTTTACTGCTATGAATTGTTGTCATTGCAGCCAACTTCAAAGAGCTCGTTCAATTGAGCGCTATAATTTAAATTGAAATTATTTTAAATAAATAAACTTTGTAGAATTTAAACAAATATTTAAACAAAATAAATTTAATTTTTCTTTTTTTATTTAAATGCACAATTTACAATTGTAAATACAGTCAAAGTAACAGGCGAACAGAATTGCTTGGCAGGTTTGCTGCTTATAGCAGTGTATCTAACTGTAAATAGCAGTTTGTTTATATTTTAATAACATTTTGTTTATCTGTAAATAGCAGCTTATCTGCAGATTGTTGTTTGTTTATATGTTAGTAGCAGTTGATGCAACTGTAAAGTTTTCTAGAGTGCTGTTAATGTACTAGCAGTTGCTTCTTTTAATTTCTGTTCGCCTGCTACCATTGTGAGCAGTGGGGAGCATATTAGTTCACGTTGTGTACTAAAAGTGCTGCCCATCAGTTTGTTGTTGTTCGATATGCAGCGGCCCGCTAAAATGTTGGATATTCAAATTGATATACAAATCAAATTTAGTTTCGAATTATGAAAATAACATAAATCTAACTTAATTGTATAATTGATAAATTGAAGTGTTTGCTTGCAATTAGCTGCTTAATTCATATTCGTTTTTTTTTTTTTTTTTTTAGATTTTATATGCGTTTTTGCGTTATTGCTTTGGTAATTAAATATCGAAAATGTAAATAAATGAAATTGTAAACAAATTATGTATAAACCACTATGCGGCAACATTGACTAGCTTGCAGTTTGTTTGGTTTCAGTTCAGTTGGGCTTTCGGCTTGTTGCACGTTATATGCCCCACGTATACCCCACTGTATCACCGTTGCCTTGTTGCTCTGTTGCCGTTAGTGGAGCTTAGAAGTCGCGCGTTGCCGCAAGTCCGCATGATTTATGCGATTATTCTTCTGCGCAGCGCCCAACTTTATTGTTTTATGTGTTTGTGGCTAGCGTCTGTCCGGTTGGACAGATAGTTCGCCAGTCTGCCGGTTGGTGGGTCCAATAGTCTGTACTGTCTGTTTGTAATGTTTGTTGTTGTAGTTAATGTTGTTGGTGTTGGTGTTTTTGTTTTTGTTTTTGTTTTGGTTGGTCTGGAGCCAACTGCACTCATATCTTGTTGGTATTGCCGCTAGCTCTGATTCCATAGTAAGCCGCTCGCAGCTTGCACTCAGCAGCTGTTTTGCCGCTGCATATGAGTGTTGAGTGTTGTATTTGGGGGGTGTCTTAGGTGTGTGTGTGTGTGTGTGTGTATGTGTTTTCGTTCAATTATTGTACATGCAGCATAATGCAGCGCACATGCAGAGCTACAACTATAGCTATAGCTACAACTGTGGCAGGCTAGGCATGCGCCAGGTTAATGTCTTGTTGGTTATTGCCACGTCTGTGTGTCTTGTCTTGCAGCCCATTTGTAATTTGGCACTAACGGATCTCTTGATCCCATAAATTGCAAGCAGCTGCAACAGCTGGTCAGTCAGTTCAAAGTAAGAGATAGAAAGATAGATAGATAGATAGATAGATATATAGATATATAGATATATAGATAGAGAAAATCTTAAAGAGAGCGAAAGAGTGAGAGAGAAAGAAAGAGTGGGCTAGGCTATTATAATCTGGGTCTGGACAAGTTCATTAAAGCGTCACATATAATAAGTGTCAGGGATTGTTGCATGAAACTAAAACTTGTGATTTGTTGCAGTTGCATAGTTGCACAGTTGCAGCATGCAAAAGAGTTGCTTGCAATGCGATTAAGTTTTTTTTGTTTTTGTTTTTGTTTTAGACCAAACAAATTTAAAAACGCTACCATAAATGGCCAACGCAATATGAATTACGCGCCCCAGCATATTATTGTAAATTTATATTTCTTTTGTTCTCCCTCTCTCTCTTTCTCTTCTTGATTGTCTCTCTCTTTCTATCTTTGGGCTTAAATACAAGCATAAGCGAATGGCAATTATATCAGACTCTGAGCCAGTTCTGGCCAAGCCAAGCCAAGTTCAGTTGTGGCTTGGTCTATTTTTGGTAACTTGTCTAACAACAGCAACAACTTTAACTGCAGCTGCTGATGTTGCTGTTGCTTTTGCTGTTGCTGTTGCTGTTGCCGTTGCTGTTACTACTTTTGGGCGTGTTCGAAGCCAAACAATAACCATAACTACTCGCACTTATTACCAATAACTAAGCACTGGACCAGGCCAAGATCGACTCATAGCAGCAGCAAACAGCCAACGCCTTTACCCACCTCGATGCCTCCAGCTTCATCCCCATCCCCATCTCCACATCCATTTCCATTCGCAGCTACATTTTGTTGTTTTGGAGCGCAGCTGTTGGTTTGTTGATTGAAATGAACTGGTTGCGAATTTAAAAATCAAATGGGGGCGACTCTTAGCTACTCGCCACAATAACTTGTACTTGCCACAAAATGTATCCAGTTGGAGTTACAGTACAATTGCAATACAAACACAAATACAAATACAATTCGCCTTATTTATAATGTGGTAAAGAACGAAAATAAAAAATTGTTCATTAAAACTCGACACGAATTTGTATCGATATTTTTTATAAATGTTTTTTTTCTTCTAACAATTGCTATAAATATAATAATATTTGTATACTATGTGCACTTTAATACCCTTAAAAATAATATAATAACAAATATTGTTGCATATACTATTTCTATTTCTAGGATATGATAGAAACTATTAGACTAGGTCCAACTTCTAGTTGGATGTTGCTAGTTCCATATAAAGTTTGATAGAGTATCTATTTGTAGGGTATCTGTTAGTCGCACACACCCATTGCTTGTAATCTAATTAAGTGTACATGTGTGTGTGTGTGTGTGTGCTACAGTCTGCAGCAACTGCCTTATTGATATAAATTAACAATCGACTTGAGCTGCCACTAAGACTGCAGTCACATCATGTTGCAAGTGGCCAATATGCAGAAGTTAAGTTCCACTTCCAGTTGCAGTTGTAGTTGCAGTTGCAGTTTCAATTTTAGTTCTAGTTCCAGCTGCAGTTGCAGTTCGAGCTGAACAAAAAAATTTGCATACTTTCATATTGAACAGAATAAGAAACTGCAGCTGCAGCTGCAAATGCAACTGCAACTTTAATCAGAGCTGCTGTCAGGAGTTTTGAAGCTGTGAAAGACTAGTAGAAAACTACTTGCAACATTTTGTAACTGCCCCATTTGCGTTTCCTCCCCCCCCCTAAACACCCTATAAGCTATATAGTATAGTTTGTGTGGTTACTTCGGTTTCTTCTCGTCATCATAAATCGATAAAGGAAATGTTGTTGAGCGTGCCAAAAGTTGCCAATTAAAAGTGGCAGCACAATTTGCCGGCGACTATGGGCCTGTTTTGCCTGACTGGCGTACCTGCCACTTGTTGCAAGCAGCATTTCATTGCACGACAGCCCAGCCAAGTCAACCCAAGTAACAGCCAAAGGCAATCGCATTCGTAATGAGCTCTGAGCTGTGAGAGCTCTGGCTGCTAGCGATAAGTAAGTAAGCGGTGACTATACCTATACATATATGTATATATATATATATTTATATATATCTCGTTGGTTTATGCCAGTAGTTGTGTCCGGGTCCGGTAGTCATGCAAATTGTTCCGACTGTCCAATTGTCCGTCTGTCTGTCTGTCTCTCTGTCTGTCTGACTGTCAGTTGATAAGAGCCGCAAGGCGTTGAGATTTTTTTGCCACCAGCGTTGGCCATCAGGCAAATCTTTGAATATGCCACACCAAAGCGAAAGACTGGTTGCTACTGCTGTTCTGGGTGTGGCAGCATGTGGCAAAGTCAAACACAAGTTAAGTTAAGTCAAGTCAAGTCGAGGGAACTGTAACTGGAACACAACACTAACAGATACCACCAAAAAACTTGGTCAGTTAACTAAAAAAAAAAAACAAAATAAAATAAATAAATTGGAATTTAAATTTAGTTTTTAGTTTTTTATTTTTTGTTTTTTCTTTCGTTTGGCTTTCAATTGGATTTAAAATTGATTTTCGCTTCTTTATTATAATATTCATTTATTTTCTTTATTCTTTTTTACCAAGTTACTTTCCATGTTCACTTTTTCTTTTACTTCAACTCTTACTAACTCCCTCTACCCCCCTTCGGCTATGCCCCTCAACCATTTACCTTACAAAGACTTCCAACAATGTGATAGATTTTAATGTATGTAAATTTTCCCCACGAAAAACTGAGCACAACAATTAAGCAAAAGAGCTAAAGCAAACCAATAAACATCTAGCTAGGGGAAATCTAAAGAAAGGTCATGAAAGCATTGGGCAGGGGGTAGGGGAGCTAGAGGTAGGTGCTGATCTTGGACCAGACCAATCAACTGCCAACTGGGCAAAAGAATTTTCTAATTTGCATATTGAAAGCATTAGCTGAATGCTTGCTCGTTTGGCTTTTTGTTGTTATTGTTATTGTTGTTGTTTCTTTGCATCAATTTTTAGACTTAACAAATTGTTGTTGCTGCGGCTGCTGCTGCTGCTGTTGCTGTTGCATTGTTTAAGCATAAAACATGCATCTACCGTTAGAAAAGAAAAGACAGAGAAAGAAATGCTAACTTTCTCAAGGTGAGATCTCAATACTCTAGCTCTACTCTAAAAAAAATGCTAACAAAGTTAAATCAAAGTACATAATAGTCAGTTTGTCTCTAGGCGTAGGGCTCATAGATAATACCGGACAGATATAAAGATATCAATAGGCATTAATCTGTTATATCTGAAGATTATAGATGAGCTCTAAGCTACAACCTTCATGGTCACATTTAATATCGAATAAACTTGTCTCGATTTTCTATTCACCAACAAAGTACAATAAGTTTTTGTATATAAATCAAACAATTTGCGGGGAAATGAAAGATTTTAATTCTAATATTGTCCTCCATTTTCACATTGCAGTATCGTCCGATTGCTCTGGATTAAAGCAATATATATAAACATTTTGTTTAAGTTTTAAAGCAAAAACTTGGCTTAAAGCAAACACAAAATTTTTGTACTCCATTGTAAGTTTGTGCACACAACTTTATATGAAAAGCAGAAGTTTTATATAGTTTTATTAAAACTTTTTTAAACAATATATCTTTATACGGGACTCCAGGTTTAATCTAAGTCAAGTTGTTCCTACCCTTAAACAAAATTGTTGTAGGGTATAGAAAAAAAGAAAAAAACAGTTTCTGTTTTGCTTTCGATGTTTAATTAGACTTGAATACGACAAACTAATGAATAGTGAATGTTGAATAGTGAATAGTAAATTGTGAATAACGAATACTACTAACTACTGTAGAGATTCTTTTCTTTCTTCTTTGAGCATATTGTTTATTGTTTATTGTTTATTGTATATTGTATATTGTGTGTCCATGCAGTAAAGACCATCTTTGCGCTTTCAATTCTCATGTAAATGCCAAAAGTTTGTGCATTGTTTGAACATTTTGGAAAAACTGAGAAGGAAAATAACAAAAAAGAGAAAAAAATGTATATATAGATAGAAAAAAAAGTGTAGGAAAAACGCGGTGAAACGTTAAACAAGTTGACTGTCAACATGGCAACAACATGGTATAACATGGAACAACATGGGGCAACATATTTCATGTGGCAGTGGCGCTTTCTAAACGCTAAATACCCAATAAGGCAAACTCTGTTGTTGCAGGGGATAAGTAGAAGCGGGGTGTTAAGCAGTAAGGCAAAAAATTAATAGAAAAAAATAGTAATAAAATCACATCAGCAATTGGTAACATTCCCCAAAACAAAACGTATAACTTGCGATTTATTTTAACATATATACATGTATATATTGCTCTTCATTTGTCTCTCTCTCTCTCTCTCTCTCGCTCTCTCTTTGTCTATTTCTTTCATTGTCTGTTTCATCTATTTTGCTGTCTTTGTCTTTGTGTCGGTTTGGTTTTGATTTGAGCGCAGGTGAAAAATAGACAGGCAGCTGGACAACTGGTGCACTTGTTATCCAACTAACCACACTCAAACCATCAATTGTAGCAGCCACACACTTGCAACCGCACCACTCCACCACTCCACCACTCAACCACTGTACCACTGTTGCAACTGTTGCAACTAAAGCATCTATAAACCACCTAAGCAGATTGTTGCAATGCCGCAAATCAAATGGCAAAACTTATACAGATGTCAATTATTTTGGCCAGCAATTTGGATCTATGCAACTTGCAGGCTCGCTGACTAAATTGCACCACTACCAAATTGTAATCCAACCACACAGTTGAGAGTGTTGTTACTAGTGCTGCTCCAGCTTTGTTCCACCAGCTCCTAGCTGTTGTCTTAGCCTGAACTCGTTACGAGGCTTTTCACATGGCAAACACAATTCCAGCGACAACTACGTGCGGCTGCTGTTACCTTGGCTCTTTCTTAACAAAACTCATCTAGTCATCCAGTCAACCAGTCAACCAGTCATCCAGTCATCCCGTCATCCAGTCATCCAGTCATGCAGTCGGCAAGTCATCTACTATTCGTAGTCATCCAATTGTTGACTAGCAAAATTGCTTTGGTGTTGCCCATAAACATAGACAAGCTACATGGCACTGGCACTGGCACTGTATTAGACCTGATCCAGCTAGATATGTAGTTGATGTTGTAGTTGTTGTTTGACATGAAGCTGCAGTTGCAGCTTAAAGTTGCTCAAGCTGAAGATCAATAGTTGTATTTGTTACCTGCTCGACTGACTCTCAGTCAGAGAATTATAATTGAATGATTGCATGGGCAAATGACCAAATGGCCAAATGGGCAAATGATAAAGCCAAATGATTTGCTGCTCGTCATTTTCTTCTTTTTCAGTTGCTTGTTATAAGCATGAGGATCAATTGGATATTGATTGCTGCTCCATAGCCAACAATCTGAAGCTGTAAAGGTGTCAAAACTATTGGCTCCCTCTCTCAATTGCCATTGTAGCAACACTTTCAATGGGTCACTTCAATTATATTCAAGCTCCAAACAAGTTGTATTATTTCCACTTCTACTTAAATAATTTGTATCGACCACAATCAATTGCAGTAAATTAACTATAATAATAGTTGAAATATGAATATACTATTCCATTGTCACTTTATGAATGCATCTATCAACAGCTAACAAAATGTATCTGTTTCCTTTCACCTCAGTTTTACACGTGCCACATTAAGTTGCAAGAGATTTAAATATTTATATGTTTATCCTACAAATACCTATTTGTCAGTTACTGTTATATAAGTATCTATCTTTTTGGTTGTGATATTTACAATAGATTTATTTCTAACTACTATAAAATGCTAAATAAAAACTTATTTTATATAATTGCAGTCTTCTTTTGGGTTCTTCATTAATTAAATTCGTTTTGTTTTTATTGCAATTTAAATACTAATTTTATAGTGTGTAATACATGTTATGCAATACATTTTTCTACCACTTGGAAAATAGATTAATTCCACGCTCATAAAATTTCCTTGCAAGCAGCAAACAGTCTAAAAGTGCCCAGTCTTAAGAGTATTGTATATGTGGTACATCCTATTCAAGTACATCCTATTCAAGTCACCTAACTGCTATGAGGTCTCGCATATAATTCTGTTAAAACACATCTCCTTTTTCACTACACTATTGATCTCCTCTGCCCTCATAGCCCAATTTATCCAGACGATATACACTTTAGAATTATGCGGAGAATTGTAGGAGAATAACTCAAAATAAACGATCGCTTTAAATATAATAGAATATAATAACGACTTAATAAAAATCTTTTGACTTATAAATATGGGTCATACCCTATATTAGACAATACTATGAATACGAATACGAATACGAATAATGTTAAATATATGCTATGTTGATTATGATAAACGATGGAGCCGAAGACGGAGATGAAGATTAACAGATCTGAATATGAATATGAATTCAAATATGAGTATGAATATGAATAGGAGTATGAGTAAGAGTAAGAAAAAAAGTATGACTATGATTATGAGTATAATTATGACTATAAGTATGAGTCTGAATATGGATATGAATATGAATATGAATATGAGTCTGAATTTGATGTTTAATATAATGGTAAATATGAGTATAAATATTATTAATATAATGTCGATTATAAATATGAACTTGAAGATATATGTGAATACGAATATTAATATAAATATGTATATAAATATGAATATAAATACAAATATTTAGATGATAAGATGAATATATAGTTTACCAAAAAGATGAATTTAAAGATGAACTAGTTATAAATTTAATATATATATTCCCATCTGATAAATAATTAAAAGCAATTCATAAATGATTTTTAGCAGTAAATCAAACATTTACTAAAATTACTTATAATGTAGGGAAAGTTTTAAATTTAAGTTTAGTTCTCTTATGCCTATTATGACTATTTATCTATTCATTCATCTCTCCCCCACTTGGCCTTACGTGCTGTGTGTAGATGACATATGCTACGCAATGTTTCCTCTTTTAATATATATTTTCTTTATTTTTGCTCATTTTTTTGCAGCTTATTGTTTTTACTTTTTTATTTTATTTTTTTTTTTTTTTGTTTGTGACTTTTCCATTTGAGTTGTCAATGGAAATTGCGAAACGTTTGAACAAATGGCCAAATGGCCAAAATGTCTGTCAAGTTCATTAAATTATTTAAAATGTTTTGTCTTTGTCAAGCCATGTGACTTATTACAGACACAGTCCAGAGCCTAAACAACTGACGAATGTAATGGCTAAAGACAACGACATGGACGTAGGACATACAATGTATAGATGTTTCTATGCTTGTGAATGTGTGTGTGTGTATGTGTATGTGTATGTGTATGTGTATGTATATGATTGTAAATGTGAATGTGGATATGGACGTGAACGTTTGACAAGAAATTTATTTAAAAGACAACTAGCAACAAATAAATTTTCAAGAGAGAATTGTAACCACAGCATGTTCCACAGATGGAGATGGAGATGGAATTGGAGTTGAAATTGGTATTGGTATTGGTATTGGTATTGGTATTGGTATTGGTATTGGAATTGTAGTTGAAGTTGAAGTCTACTGACTGTTGTCTAGAGACTGGCCTATAGAGCTACATATAAATATACATACGACAGGAATGTAGACTTCAACCCAGTCTTAGTCTTTAGTCTCTGTTTCTATCTTTGTGTCTATCTGTGTAGGAGTTGTCATTGGGTTAAGACTTTGAGTTTGAGTATTGAATATAGTGATAGCTCTTTGAAATTCATTCATCAATGTAATCGATCAGACATAGCTGCTGCATTCACTTCAACTCCTAGAGTCATGTAAACCTATGTAAATGATACTCGTACACAAAGCAACTTTAAATTTAATTTAATTTATTGAAAATGGTCCATTGTTACCTTAAGGTTTTCAGTTTTCAGAGTTTTGGTTTTGAATATTGGATTTAAGTTTCATAGTTTATCCTGGCACACAATTACTTTCAGTTACTTTCTCCAAAAAGAGATATGGCAAAAGACATAAATAAGTCAGCATGTTTTTTTGGCTTCAAGCCCAACTAAATCGTAGGAGGATGCTTTGGCGAGGCGGCGGCAGCTTGTGACTAACCACACCCACATGCCGACTGAATTATGGCCAAAGAAAGATGTAAAAGACTCGAGCCAAAAGAATCAAAGGAACAGAGATATAGGCAGCAGAAACATAGAAGTAAAAAACTGTTTTAACTATGAAAAAATAAGCACATGATTTTAGTGTCAAAAGAAAATAGAAGCTTAATAGGTAATACACAAAACTTAACACAATAGGTTGTCTCTCTTTTTATTTCAAGCTCAAGAAGGTTTAGAAAAAATGGTGAAAGTAAAAATTGTGGACAAGGATACCCCGCAACTTATCAGTCAGAAGGAAATGTTGGAACGGGAACATAAATATCTACAGCGTCTAATGGATGTTAGTGTTTGTTGTAATTTTATAAGAGGTAATAGTGAAAAATATAAAAATAGTTTATAAAGGATATACAAATTTTTGCATTGTGTAGACGCCACAATGGAGTTTGATCGCTTGGAGCAAGAGTCTGCACGCCTAGATCATTGGGAGCATTATCTACGCTGTGATGGATTGCCACGTACATATTTACCACCAGAGATGCGCACATTTTTGGCCAAGAAGAAACATTTTCAACAATTCGATTATGATTATAGCATAGACTGGACATTATCGGTGGACGAACGAACAGTTCTTACACAGAATATATTCCGCACAGACCGTACACGTGACACCATGAGAGAATCGAGGAATGATCATATTGGGGATGTATATGAAAAAGATATTATCATGTGCTTGGACACATTAATCAAGATCGATTGTATGCTTGGCAATAATTCTGAGATGCAGAGAGTAGAATTTTCGCGTCAATTAGAGATTATGGATGTGAGTGTATACGTAATTCCTAATGAGGACTATGTAATATATTTAATCAACTTTTGTAGGCACGTCAAGAGATCGAGCATGAAGTCGATGAGTTCTTTGATAGATTAACGTATCGCATAATACGTATGGAGGGTGTCTACATGAAGTATCTGTTTTGCTTACTTTTATAGTTTACCTAATCACTTATTACCACTATTTCCTTTTTAACTTACAGGTCTGATGATGGCCTGGTATCAAAATGGGGTCACATGTGCGATAGATATGCTATTGATATCTGGGCTTTGCGCAATGTACCTATTAGATTCGAAGAATTAGTGTAATTAGTTTATATAATCTAAAGGTTGTAGGTCTTATTAATTAATTTCTATAATTTTTATAGGCCTCCTTTAATGATTGCCGATTTACAGTCAGTGCATGTTACTGTCCAATTGCCATTGAGTGTGCTTCATGATTGCCTCACATTGCGTTGCATCCACATGAACTTTGATAATTATTCACAGTATGCAAAGAGCTTTGATCCAATAATACCCAAACAAATGAAAGATCTTAATGCTGGTCTTTTAAATATCGAGGATTGTTTGGCCAACGAATGGATAATGCAAGTGGAAATTCAAGATGAGCTTCTAAAAATATTGCGAGAGAAGCGTGAAGTATATGAGGAGATAATGCGTGTTATAATAGAAAAAACTGAAAAGGCAGCCAAAGAAAAGAAGAACAATGACAGTAAGGGTAAAGGGCCAAATATACCAAAACCACCCAAAGAACCACTATTAGTACCACCAGGTATGCTACCGGATGCGCAACCTACATTCCTGGAGCGAGAGCAGCAGCAATATATGGATATGCTTGATGAATTATATCATCCAAAAAATTTAAACATAAAACTGGATGAGGTAAGTTATCTGCGGAGTATTTGGGGGTATCCATGATAGTTCTCCCCACTTTTTCTTTATATTTTTCGCTTGAAGTCTTCCTAATTAGATCCATTATTCAGATTAATTTAAGACAACACATAATGCTGGGTGGTTTATATTCCCTTATGTTTGTGCGTCCACTGAATAATACTCATTATCAAAAATTTAATATAATACTGCATGAGGATGGACGTGTATTATATACAATGGAAGATCTTGATCCGGAGTTTTGTAGATTTACGGAAGAAGACAATGTCCGTTCGGGATCTAAGTTATCTAACAGAGCCTCACGCCTCTCTGCAAATCGTTCACGTATGCGCATTATGGATGAAAATAAGCGTCGTACTCTTATGATTGACGAAAATGATTTGCCATTTTTCTTTTTAACAATTAAGTTACCAATGGAACTTTGCCTATGGGGAACTCCGATAGCATGCCATTATATGACTACAATGGAAGATATAGTTTCGGATATATCGATTGAAGAGCCAAAAATCTCAATAATGAAAAATAAAAAGAAATCAAAAGCTGAAAACTTGAAACATGTGGAGACCGTAGATCCAATCGCAACATTTACCCGTATAAGCCGTAAAGGAAGAGATTCGGTAAATGTCTTTCGACCCACACTTATATCATTGTTGCGTCATAGCAAAAGGCTATTACCAGCTGAACATCGTGTTCCAATGAAAAACTTCAATGTTAACAAAACATTGACTCATTTGGAGATACGAAATTTGCAGCGCTATATAGTGCCCCGGATAATTTCATCTTTTAAATTCCCATTGGAGGTCAAGGAGGAACTGGAACTATTACACGATTCTCGTCCTAAGAGAGGTAATATGCTAATGAGGCGTCGCAGTGCTGATGTTGAGGAAGTTATGGATTATGGTAATCTTGATTTTGATTTTGATAAGCAATTTGGTCCGGAACGTGTATTTCCCATTTTTTTGAACGTTGAGCATATTCTTTATGATGAGGAATATATACATGAAGAAGTTTATGATAAGAAATCAATATTCGGAATGCTAGAAAACTTTGATAGTATAAAACTTAGATACTTAACTGGCTATAGACACATAATGAATCAACCAGATTTTGATATAAAAACAAAAGAGAAATATAAAAAGACAATGGTACCTTCATCAGATACACGCCCTAGTAATTTGGCAAGATTAAAGTCATTTACAAAAGCATCTAGTCGGCATGCCTCCGTTCGTGGCAGTCAAGCAAGTCAGTTAAGTCCACGTTTATCAAGTAATACCAATCTGCCATCCAGCGAGCATACAGGACATGGAGATACATCAGGCGACCATGACCCTACCACCTTAAGTATAGTAAACTCAAATACTTCGGATGGCCGGGATAGTAAACTGGACAGGCCTAAGGAAAAAGTAATACACTGGACAACAAAGCATATATTATCATCACATTTTGATAGAAAGGCGCGTACAATAACTATAAAGACGGATCGATTGGGTATATTTGGTTTAGCCTTTAAACGTTATGAGCATTTCCCATTTAGGGATTGGAGTATGCAACCCAATGAAGAAAAGTAAGATGCAATCCTTTGAGATATATGTATATATATGATTTTCGTTTATCGATATTGTGTTTACAGTCTCGAAGAGGTAATATTATCAGTGGATACGTTTCATGCACGCGTTATACTCTATATATCAAACCAGGGCGTACGAGGTTATGTCACTGATATATCCAAAACCTATGTGGCAAATCCAGTTAAATATCTAGAGATAAAAACTCCTATTGCTGACTTTCGTTTGCTACGCAGAGTAAATATTAGTATATTCAAATGTGTATATATAAGTATTTATTTTATCTATCCTATCTATAGCAATTTCTTGAAAAGAATGTTAATATATTTGCTGAACATGATGCCTGTTTCTATATTGATAATGGTTACTTCTCAGTGAAGCATGTAGCCACAGAGGATCATACTTATGATGCAATGGCTCTTCATTGTAAGCTAATGAAATTCTATCGATCCAGTTGGAATCGCTTGGCAACACGTCGCAATTTATTATTAGGAATGAAGAATGCTAAGGATCAATCGGATTATACTGAAGTAACAGTACGCATAACACCAGATAGTGCTTCCTTTGTTGAGGTTTTAGAACTTTGTTCCGATGATCTTAATATAATCAAATTAGATTTTAAAAATACATGGCGTAATATGAATGTAAGTCTTAAATATTATATATCAATATATGAACGATATAAATATATATATATATATATATATATAAACAGCATTATACGGATCTGCATCAGGCAATCAACTCTATGAATCCACATGCAACAGACGTTAGAAATAGGGATCCTCTTCTGATTTATCAGATAAAGCGTATGTTAAGTGAACTTCATGTCATGAATTTTTCGTAGATTTTTATATGTTTATACAAGTAATAAAAAGATTTAGTGAGAGAAATTTGTCAAATGTTTTTTTTACTTCTTTTGTTTTCATCAAAATTTCAAGTCAATACAAAAACAAATGCATAAGCATTCACACATACACGCGCATACAAATACACTTTTATATACACTATAAAATAAAAAAAAAAACAATAAATACATTAAATAATAATTAAATAAATAACTAAATGTAAACAAATAAATAATAAAACATATATTAACATAAACAAATTTAAAAAAAAAGAAATATTTAAGTTCTATTAAAAATGTCAAAAAAAGGACAAGGAAAGAAAAAGAAAGATAGTGACCCAAATGCGGTACCAGAACCCAAGGAGGATGATATAACGGATTTAACTATTATATCCATGGATGAGTGGATAGCACGGGAGCAACGTTATGTACAACGAATACAGGATGTTAAAGTTTGCCTCGGTTTTATGGCTGGTATATATATATACATAAAATATTTAATAGAATTATTATTAGTGATTTTTAAGCTTAGATCAATTTAATATAAATTATTTATCTAGAATCCATTGAGGATTATAATAGATTATTAAAGGAACAGACCAAACTGAATCATTGGGAACGTTTCATTAGCTGTGATGGTTTACCACGTGTCCATAATCCACCGGAGATTCGTTGTTTTTTAAGCAATATAAGGCACTTTGAGGCATTAGATGAGGAGAATTCGGTTAACTGGCAATTATCGGTGGATGAGCGAAGCGTACTGTCACAGGATATATTTCGTAAGGATTTGACACGTCATGTGCTGGAAGATACATTGCGACCAAATATTGCTTTCATCTATGATGAATATGTGCAACGTATATTAACCACATTGGATCGTATTGAGGTATACCTAGCATCCGACACTGAGATGGCTGATGTGCCATCGAATCGAGCCATGGAAATATCCTCAGTAAGGAAATTACAATTAAGAAAAAGAAAATTAGATAATATTAAATTTTTAATCCTTAGCTACGTCAAGAATTGAACGAAGAGATTGATGTACTGTTCGATAAGTTAACTTATCGTATTATTTGTTCTCCAAACGCATATAAGACGTAAGCTATATTAAATGCATATAATATATATATTCTATTCTTTATTGTACTACCCTCCATTAGATCATTTACTGATATTACGGAATCATTTTGCTACAAATGTAAAAATTTTAACTTTCAACTTTGGTGGCTTAAGGATTTACCCATACGATTCAAATATTTAGAGTAATTATAAAACTATTAATTTTATTCCATTTAATGTCAGTTTTAATTTAAAGATTACCATTAATTTTGGCTGATCTGGACTGTATTAAAGTCAAAGTTCAAATACCAATGAGTGTTCTCCGTGACAATCTAACGCTTCGTTGTGTGCACACTTTCTTTGATCCTTATTCGGAGTTTGCAAAAAGTTTTGAACAATTGTATGATAAGTCAACAAATGATTTAAATGCGGGCATAGTGGATATTGAGGAATGCTTGATCAATGAATATCTTATGCAATATAGTTTAATGAATCAAATGATAACTAGAATGGAACTAAAGGTTTTAAAATATGAAGAACATTTGGCGTGAGTGCTTTATATGACTTATTTCTATATATATAACTTGTATTTTGAGCCCCTTAACCATTTGAAAAAAAGGTATAAAGGAAGCTATTGGATAAATGTGTAACAGGTAGAAGTAATCATATGAGACACTGTAAAGTATATACCCCATAAAGTATATATATTCTCCATCAGGACGACACGCAATGTCGATCTAATCGTCTGTTTCTCAAACTACTATTAAAGCTAGAGCAACCATTTTGAAATATAGATATCATACGCCATACAAGTTTATTTTAGATCTTTGAATTCCCTCCCCTGATCCTCTCAGTACGAAAAGCACGACTATTAAGCTCAATCATATTTATTTTTTACACACATAATGATGAGACAATTTTTAATCCACATTCCAAATTTCAACTAGATTGTTTTAAAAACAAGGAAGTTATTCAATATTAAGTATCGCGTTATAGAGGGGCTAAAACACGCACTTACTGTGGGTTTATGTCTGTGTATGCTGGTGTATGCCTGTGTATGTGGACAAAGAAGGGATACACGTAGTCGGGAACATCCGATTACAGATTTCTTACTTGTTATATTTTTACATTTAGTGAGATGGGGGAACACCATCCAGGTGATTTAAAGAAAAAAAATGCTACAACACCAAAAGGACCATTAAAGTTAACGGATGGAGCGCTTCCCGATCCAGAAAAACAATTTTTAGAACAGGAATTTGCGGATTATATGGATTTTCTCGACGAATGTTTACATCCCGATCATTTAAATCTAAAACCAGATGAAGTAAGTATATTATATATAACATTATCATTCATGTATGCATTCAATATTAATTAATGTGAGAGTAACTTGTTATTTTAGATAAATTTGCGTAAATATCA
Organism: Zygothrica quintamaculata; assembly: GCA_037044455.1. Lineage (NCBI taxonomy): Eukaryota > Metazoa > Arthropoda > Insecta > Diptera > Drosophilidae > Zygothrica > Zygothrica quintamaculata. The sequence continues at coordinate 194,974 of JBAMBS010001605.1, read as the reverse complement.
GATACTTGGTGGCATCTATGCAATGGTATTTGTGGAAAAGCCTAAAAATGTTGACTATCAAACATTTAATAACACACAACATGAAGATGGACGTTATGTTAGAGCAAATTGGGAAACTCGTGCAACTTTTGATTGTGATACTCCAAAAAATCGATCAATTATTTCAATATCATCGCGTCATCAAAGTCTACGACGTAATACTAAACTTGATCCAACATCCCGTTTACAAGCAACACAAGATCCAAACATTAATCATGATAAGAGCCTACACTTGGAGCCAGATGAGATAGAATATTTTTATGTGACGTTTAAACTTCCAGCACATTTGTGTCAATATGGTCAACCATTGGCATGTCAATTTCTTGAGGAGGTAATGGAGGATGAGGATGATGTTGAGCTTTATACGGTAGAGCCTGAGGAATCGCCAAAGAAAAAAAAAAAGAAAAATGCCCACTCTATTGCAAAGAAAACACCTGCTAAGCCGGAAAAAAAAGAGAGCAAACCTTTTGTACCAATGGCTATGTTTATGAAAAAACAACCGGAGGTTAAAACTGAATTCCCTAGGCCACCACCCACAGCTATTGTACAAAAACCAGGACGGCCAAAGAATCTGTATCGTGTCTCCTTATATGCCACCCTACGCCTCAGTTGTCTTCGTTCCACTGTTCTACCGGGTGTACAACTTCGAAATTTTGATTTGACAAGGAAGCCGCTGACAAGCACCCAGATGCATAATGTATATAAGCATTGTATACCTCGAATATTATCGTCTTTTAAGTTTCCAACGGAGTTCAAGTGGGAAAAGTCAGTGGAGCAGGCTGAAAGGGTGCGTGGTAATATACTTATGCGACGACAAAATCTTGAGCCTAAGGTTGACCATGACGAAAGTACGGAGACATTTTCGTTTGAGAATCAAGGAGGACCCGAACGTCTTTATCCTGTATTTGATTGGCGTGAAAGAATATTGTATGAACAAGACGAATCATCTGAATCAGAATCTGATTCTTCTGAAGTCAAGATAAAAGTTGTTAAAGTTGATCAGATACGTGAAGCTATGAAATCTATAGTTTCCACCGAACTTACCATGTATAATGTGCTACATACTCTCGAGGATATTCAGGGACAGTATAGAACTCGTGCAAGAAAATTATTGGATCAACAAAATTTTTCTATAAAAAGAAAGCAAACCGATGTTACCAGTTTTGACCCTATTGCATCAGTTAACAAATTACCTAAGAACCAAGTACGTATATCGACGCATAGTCAAAGGACTTTCTCGATACCCAGATCCTCAAAAGGCTCTAGCGTGCGACTCCCGGATGGATCTGATACAGATGTCAATGTTAGCGAAAGCAGCGTATCATATGCAATTAAAGAATATTCTGCAAATAAAAAAGGCAATTCCAATGATGCAAACGATGTAAAATATGTGCCAAATAAAGTCAAGCACTGGACCACTAAATACATTATAGAAACCGATCTTAATCGAGAAACATTAACGTGTACAATTAAAACGGATCGTCTGGGCCTCTTTGGATTTGCTTACAAACGCTACGAACATTTTCCATTTCGTGACTGGAAAATACAACCGAGCGACACAAAGTATGTTTTTATCTATATCCATATCCATATCCTATAATCTATGATTATTTAATTTTCTATTGATAACACTGTTTCTCTTTCTCTTTATCCACTTATATAGCCCCAATGAACTTACCTTCACGCTAGATACCATTTTTGTGCGTATTATTTTGCACATTAATAATCTGGGTATACGGGGCTATGTTACCAATATATCCCCTGTGTTTGTTGCCAAGCCCATAAAACATGTGGCCATTGATGAACCATTAACTGATTTTCGTGAATTACGCAGGGTAAACTGTTTAACTGTAGAACTATTGGGATTTATATTGTAATAATTGTAATGTAATCTTCCTACAGCGTTTATGTGAGAAGAATATAAACATATTTTCGGAACATGATGCAAGTTTTTATATTGAGAATGGTTACTTCTCAGAGAAGCATGTGGCTACGGAGTTGCATGTCTATGATGCAATTGCTGTGCACTGCAAGTTGATAAAATTCTTTCGTAGCGATTGGAATCGATTGGCAACAAGACGTAATATAATATTATGTTTACGTAATCCAAGGGATTTAGTTGAAGCCGCTGAAGTAACTATACGTGTTACACCAGAAAATTCGACATTTGTCGAGGTATCTGAAGTGTGTTCGGATGATTTGAATACCATTAAACTTAACTATCATTCAACTTGGCGAAACATTGGGGTATATATATATATATGTCGCAATATATATATATATATAAATAATACTTTTTATATATATTTTAGGTATATTCTGATGTACATCATTTGATCAATTCAATGTATCCACAAGCTACAGATGTAAGAAATCGAGATCCCAAATTGATTTATTATGTACGCACCCTATTCACTGAAATCAGACCCTTGAGTTTTGCCTAGCAGGCAGCTATCCAGTGAGGATTTTCACTCTGTTTGGAGCAGTAGATAGATGTATGTATAGCCTGATTAAAATGCATCAGACTCTTCAATTGACAACAATTAATACCAATTGTAAATAACTTTCCATTTAACCTCAACTAATTTTTAACTTTTAGCTCGTAAATCGTAACTGTAAATAGGAATATTTATTAATGTGTCGAATTGGCCAGAGAGAGATTATTAGTAACAGTTATGTTCGACTTTATATAATGCCATATCAAAATGATATTAAAAAGAAATGCTAATTTAGTCAGTTAGTAGCAATGAATCCACTATTGATTGTTGTGTTTATTGCAGTAGTACAGCTGGATCTGTGTCTGTGTCTTGAGGATGAGTTTCCTGGATTGGCTGATATTGTGTTGCCACAATTGACACAGACACGTGTTATTGGTGGTGAAGTGACAACAATTGAAAAATTGGGTGGATTTATAGTAACTCTGCGGTACAAAGGTAGTTTCATCTGTGGTGGTACATTAATTGAGGAACGAATTGTTATATCGGCTGCTCATTGCTTCCTTGGACGTTTAAATAAACATCAATGGGTGGCTGCGGGTGGCGTCTCTAGATTGAATGAGGAAGGTATTAAATCGCCAGTACAGGATTTTGTGGTCCCATCAGCATTTACTGAAAAGAATATGAATATGGATGTAGCTGTTTTACTACTTGCCAATCCAATAAAAGGTCCAAATATTGGTACAGTATCATTGTGTTCAACTAAATTGACGCAAGGTCTTCATTTAACCGTATCCGGTTGGGGTCTAATAGATCCGCAAGCATCGAGCCCTCATCAATATTTACGTACCGTTACTGTACCCGTTGTCAAAAAGGGTAAATGTCGTGAGGTTTATAAAGAAGCAAGTAAGTGAATCCTTAGCTCTATACCAGAATACTTAATATAAATATTGTTTTCCTGTGCTGCAGTGTATATATCGGATAGTATGTTTTGTGCTGGGGTATTAGGCTCAAAGGATGCATGTACCTTTGATTCAGGTGGCCCAATTGTTTATAGTGATAACAGTGATAACAAACAGCTTTGCGGTATTGTTTCATTTGGCATTAGCTGTGCTAGTCCCAAATATCCTGGAGTATATACGGATGTCAACTATGTGAAACCTTTTATCGAGGCAACAGTAAAGTCGTTTAAATCTGCGAATTATTAAGTTCTGAAGTTATTAAGTTCTACTATCTGAATAAACAAATACTGAGCAGCATAACGTTAAAAATATATACATATATATATACATTTATTCTACAGTTATTGCTATATCCGCGGTTGGGTATGCTTTAAATATTTATTGCTGTTTTGTGTTCTTATGACATGCAACGGGACAACATTTTAAACATTTTTGTGCTTTAATTGTCATTATTTGCATCTTTACTCAACTTTCGCGCCAGACCTCAATGGATTGCGTGCAGTTTCCATCGGATCATTTTCTCTGTGGTAGCGTCTTTCAGTGGCAGCTCCTTGCATATCGTTGACTGATTCCAATAATTGATTGTGCTTAAAACTGTGTGTCCAATTCTCGTCCTGTGTTTTTTTTTTGCCTCGAACACTGATACTAACACTAACTATGGCCCCGGACCTAAACCTGGGCCTGCAACTGGAACTGGACCTGCACATGGACCTGGACCTGGATCTGGCCTTGGCCCTGAGGGCGTAATTTTAGAAGCGATGGTTTGAGTAGAGCTTTGACTCTTTTAACTGGACGTTTGGTATCAAAATGTAAATTAGCTGCCATCAGAGAATGGTAGAATGATGCAGACAAAGACTCTTGAATAATGAAAGGAAAACGAATAAGAAGATCAACATAAACGAAGAGTAGAGAAGAGAAGCAGAAGTTAAAGGGATCTTAGAACTGATTTTTTAAAAAGTATCGTATCAAAATTTATATATGCTTGAAATATTGCATGACTGATGGTCTTCTGTCTTTCACTGTCTGTCTAAAGTCTACTGTCTACTGTATACTGTCTACTGTCTACTGTCTACTGTATGCTGTCTACTATCTTTCGTCTTATATTTTTTGAATCTTTACTTTGCAGCTTTCAAGTTTCATTTTTGAATTAGTTTAATAATACATTTAATTGTTATTTATAGCTTCCTCTGTGCCTCTCAAACGTTGTATTTATCGCTCCGAACGCTATTCGAATCCTAAATCCCCTGCTGATTTTGAGTAAATGCCATTTTACAGCACGCGAGAGCAATTTTAGTTCATAAGCTCTGGTTAACCGTTCTTTTTGGTATCTGCTTTGTTATTCCTGAATGTTATGGCTTGCTATAGACGGTAATCATCGGTATAGTTTATGGAATTTGTTACTGATTGGAAATTTTCTAGCAATAGAGTTGGAATAATTTTTTATAACTTCAATTTGTTTGAGTATTAAGGATTGTGGCACATTTGAAGGCTGCAAAGTATTGCGTGAAGTAACTGTAGCTGAAACAACAAGAGATTGGACAGGACAACCGACAACATAAATAAGTACTATATGTGTGTGTGTGTGTGATTGTGTAAGAGTGTTTGTTGCGTCTTGTGACTTTGTGGCATTAAGTTTATTTATCTCCTTTTAAATGGCAACTTCGCTTGCATATATAACTCCTGAGTGTCATGTAATGCGCACTAGAAACAAAGGCAACATAATGTAACAGTCGCTATAACTGATAGGGGTGGAGGCAGAGAATGGATTCAATATTCCTCTCCAGCTTCTGCCTGTCGCTTTATCCATCCTCATACTCTGCTGCATACCAGCTTTGGTTAGCTCGTAACCACAAGATAGCCATGTAGTAGTATGTAGTAGGACTACCATTTACTTGTACTCAACAGATACTCTGAGCATTTTTACTAGTGTCATAAATTTATGGCACATTGTAGCGACCAAACGTGGCATACGCTATATATATTCCCTATATCGTCCACTCCACTCCGCTCACTCCGCTGTTGTATACGATCTGGTGTTGTTGGCAGCAACAGGATTTCGGTAGTCGATAGTCGCTACAACATGCTAGCTGGCACCTACAGCGTCAATCCAGAGATTTACAGATGACTTTCTGCAGTTGCCGCAAAGTGCAGCAAAAGACATGCACATCACCTGGATACCCTTCGCCGTCTTCTATACATATGGCTCTTATATAGCTAAGCACATATATATATATATATAAATATATAAATATATATAATTAATTTAATAATTTCTAAATTTTTTATATTTTATTTTATTACATTGCATTCAATGCCTTATTCATGTATTTATTTATTCTTATATATATTTATTTCCTTTCCTAAAATTTTTAATTATTTTTTAATTTAATAAATTTACATTTTTATTCACTGCTTTATTTACTCATTGATTGATTAATTTTGTATATTATTTTTTGTTAAAAATATTATAAATTTTAATTATTTATTTTTATTATTTTATTGTTTTTATTTAATTTTGTTAATATTCTGTTATTATTGACTGAATATTTTTTTCATTACATAGTTAATAAATTTCATTTATTGTTTTATTTATCTATTTTGTTTATTTTTTTAATAATTTTTTATTTTTACTTAATTTTTTTATTTGTTTTTATTTATTATTTAATTAGTTTTATTTATTTCTTTTTTTAAATACTTCTTTATTTATTATTTAATTATTATATTTTAATTATTTCATTATTTTTAATTGTTTATTTATATAATATCAACTATGTAGACTGGATGAAAAACTTAGTGTGGATACAAAAACTGAAAAAATAATATTTATATAGGTAGCATTAATAATAAATATATAATCATAATAAAATACATAATATAATATATATTAAATAAAATAATAAATTAAATTGAGAAAAAATATATTTTAAATTTAATATATTTATATTCATTCAATTTAAAATTAATTTTAGGAATTTTGAATAATTCTTCAAAGTTTATGTTACGTTTATGTATGTTCTTATATGGAATTATAGTTATCAGTATATGTTTGATTATATGAAAATACCTTATTGTGTAGGGTATGCGGGAAAAATGATGATATGTTACAGTTGGGCACGGGATTGGGCTTTAAATTAGAGCGCTGATCTGACACGCTGTGGCCTCATATGGCTAGAAAACCAGACATATCGAATCGCATCGTATATGGGTAGGGAGAGTTACGTGTAGTTACTTTTGTTCTTATATATATAAGAATTTATATATATTTATATATATTGCGCCTGATTCGGTTTGTTAATTAATGGAACATACATAGACATATAATATATAAGTGTACTAATAAAAGTAATTCTGGGCACTGAGGAAGCTAAGGATGGATATCAATCGAGGGGAAAGGGTTGCGTTGGGAAACTGGTTCGTTTGATCGGTATGGTCGGAACTCACGGCAGTTTCTAAAGAAACACTTGCAGTGGTCAGGTAAACACAACAATAACAACAACAACAACAACAACAACAACAATAAAATAAATCTTAAGAGTCGTCAAACACTTGATCAATAGCGGCAAACTGTGTATCTGTTCTCTGTGTGTTTATGTGTGTTGTGCTGTATCCCACAGATACATTTTATTATGCACAGTGTTCCAAGTGTTACGAGTGTTTGCACAACTTAAAAGCCAATAAAATTTGTTGTTAATTGCTTTGGTAAATTGAAAATTAGGTTTTGGGAAAAAAACAGAGAGAAATAGAAAGAGAAAGGGAGGGAGATTCATCTAAGAACTATGCGTAGTACGGGTAAACTGGGTAGCGACAGTGTTTGGCCAACTTATTAGCTGATACGAATAGCTATTAGCTTGGTCCATTTTAATGACCTTTCAAGAGTTTCAACTTGGCTTTAATACAACGACTTGCTAGGGGATGAGAGAGACTGTGTGTAGAGAAGTATGGAAGAACTGTGACTGAAGAAATGAACTAAAACTAGACAAATCGAATCGCTGGGCAAACTTAAGTTTAATCGGCTTAAATGTAATTTAACTTATTTCATGAGAAGCTCAATAAGTCAAACGCTTTATATATGACGAAAGAGAAGAAGTTTGGATGGAGTGTGGTGAGGCCAAGGGATTTTTCAGTGAAGGGCATTAAATATATATATATAAGAAACAAGTAAGAAGTCTGTAGTCGAGTGTACCCGACTACGAGAGCCCCTTTGCCTACATATACAGTCATACACACACATACTCATACATACACACAGTTTAGCTCCTTTGCCTTTTTGTAAAAAAGAAGCAAAGCGGAGCTATTGGAAATGTCCAATATCCAAAAGTATGTAACACATAGAAATAATCATCGGAGACCCCATAATATATATATATTCTGAATCAGGACGACAAGACGAGTTTATCTAGCCCTGCCCGTCTGTCTGTCTGTCCGTCTGTCCTCTGTCCATCTGTATGAACGCCTTTTTCTCAGAGAGTATAAGAGCTAGAGCAACCAAACTTGAAATCTAGATTCGTTATGTTCGTAGGTTATACGAGCTTGTTTTTGACTTTTGAATTTCCCCCTCTGACCCCCGCAAATCGAAAAAAGCGATTATTAAGCACAATTTTCAACCGATCAAATTTACACATCATTATTAGACCATTCTTGTTCGATGTTGTGAATCTGGATAAGATCGATCAAAAATCTCGGAAGTTATAGATCATCAAAAGTGGCATTATGGGCCCCGGGGGGGTATAGTAGTGCGCGCAAAATAAGAGCTAGAGCAACGAAATTTGGAATGTAGATTTGTTATGTTTGTACACTATACGAGTTTGTTGTAGATTTTCGAATTTCTTCTTCTGACCCCCGCATATCGAAAAAATCGATTATAAGACACAATTTTCAACCGATAAAATTACGTTGTGAATTTCGTTAGAATTGAACAATAAACACGAAAGTTATACAACTTTAAGTACCGCGCTATGGAGCGTGGGGGGCTAAAAGGTGCGCGCAATGGCTAAGTACGTGCAGAACTGTGTGTATGTATGAGTATGTGTGTGTATGGCTGTATATGTAGGCAAACGGGCTCTCGTAGTCGGGTACACTCGACTACAGACTTCTTACTTGTTTACAAAAAGGCAAAGGGGCTAAAAAGTAGAAGAAGAAAAAAAATCGGTTAATTAAAGTTTAACAAAGTTGAAAACCGATTTCATGCCGCGTTGAATCAACAAATTGTAAACTTTTGAAAACTATCAAAGCAAAGTCGAACCGAACTTGATAAAGGCGATGATAAAGGGGCAATGAAGTGGAGTAAAGGGTGTAGCAGGAGCTGTAGTAGGAGAAGGAAAGGGGTTTAAATGTGGTACATTCATTATTTGTACTTATTTAAGTGCTTGATCATGCTGATATCATCACCTGGCCACAATTCATTGTGTCTACGTACCTTCAATGCAATTAGCGTCTGAGGGCCGCAGGTGGTCTCTTCTTCATGCCCCCATCACAAATCTCAAATCGAAAGTCTTCCAAAAAACAATCTGTGAATATGAGAAACAAATTTCGTACTACTAAGACAACGAGTACACTTTTTGGGGAGCAGCAACTTAGGCGGGTAACAAATCCATTTCAAAAGGTTTTTTCGACCAGGAGATGCACTTTATGGCAAACCGAAAGAACGTGGAAGAGCTCTACGATAATTGACAATTATGAAAAAAAGTTAAGTGAAGTTGTTAAATTAATAAAAAAAATTATATGAAGCATGAATAGCAACATTAATATCTGTTAATTTTTTTAACAAAAATTATATAGTTGGTTAAGGATTTCCAAGGAAGGATCAGTGTTAAAATTATAAAAATATTATATATTAATATATTGATTGCTATAGACTTTAGCAAAGTGCATACTTGAATCAATATACCCTGTTGTAAGTGGGTTAACTCTTCGCTGTGTGTTGACAGTTATTGATCGATGTTATCGTAGAAAATAACAATAACATCGACAACAACAACGACAACAACAGTGAAAACAACAACGACAACAATAACAACAGTGAAAATAAATACAATGTTAAAATGAATTTTGATTGGATCGATGTCTCTCAATGATTTTGTACCTTCAATTGGTCCAATCTCTCTCATTGTATCTATATGTAATTTACGTTTATTTTGACTCAAAGAGACGACCTAATGGCCAGGTGGGCGAAGTCTCAAGCGACGTCACAGCGACCGAGTTTCATTTCTATCTACCCCAAGCAATAGCCAATAGCTTAAGCATTGGCAACACCAACATCAAAAGCAACAGCAACACCATCATTGGTTTGCTAGTCACAGCAAGAGTTCCACTAAGTGACACTGACTAATTTGGGTTCATTAATCTTGGAGCTGCTTAGTGTCAGGCCGCTGGCAGTGTGAGCCATCAATACGCATCAAAAATCGGAATGGGAAACAAAATTTTTGGCCCCTTTATTTTTTGCTTTTGTTTTAGGTTCTCTTTTTATTTTCTAGGTGTTTGGATGCACATGCTCCAGCTAGGCCTGAGCATGATCTATAGCAGTGCTATGAGTGCTCATTGAATGATGATGAATGTCTGTGTGTGTTATGTTTGTTATTGTGGTTCTAGTTAAGTTACTTTTGTGCACTCGGTTGGGTGTCTCTCTGAATTTGCCTGCAATTCATAGACAAGCGGTGCAATCAACTCTACCGTCTGGCACTCAGTCACTAGTCACTCACTTGGCCGCCACTCATTCACTCACTCAGGTCTGTCAGTCAAAATGCCTCGCACCAATTTTATGCCACAATTCCCTGCCATCTCTTTCCCCATCTTGCCGTTTTAACTGCATTTCCCCTTTTGGCTATGTCTATGTCTTCAATGTCCTGTCTCTCCGCCCCGTTGCATGACTACCGGGCATCATTTTTGCCAGCCAGCGAAATATGCTTCCAAAATGTAGACTTGGAGTCAGAGTCAGAGTCGAAGCCAGAGTCAGAAATGAACACATTGAACCGCGCACGCGCACAGTTGTTGGGCTACCTACCCTTCCCCCTTCAAACCTGCCTACGTACACATTGCTTTTATCCCTCTCTTTTATCCCTGTTGTTCTGCACTATCGTTCAGCCCTTCCTTTAGCGGCGACATTGTTAACCGCAGGGCGACTGTGCGCCCGTTTTCGATTAAGCTGCGACGTCGGAGGCAACTGCAGCGTGTGCCACTCGACCACTCGACTAGGCCTGAAGCTGTAGCTTTAGCTTTACTCACAACTACTCGCAGTTGCCTGTGTAACTATGTGTTTGTGTGTGTGTGTGTATGTGTGTGGGTATAGCTGAACTAAAGCTAAAGCTGTGTAGTAGATCTGGCAACCTTGTGGGCGCAAATAAGGGGTTCCAGGGAAACGGGAAGCCATTTAACCAACGCCTTCGGTTTACATTTTACAATCCTAACAAGGTTACCCTAGCGATAAACGTACCTCTCCTAGTTTCTGTTCATTGCTAGTGGCCAGTTGCTAGTTGCTAGTTGCTGGTTTGCTGGTTGCTAGTTGCTGGTTGCATGATGCTGGATGTTGGCTTTGGACCAGGCTAAGAGTAGTCGAGTAACCAAGTCAGTGGACTTGAGGCAGTGGCACATGCCTAACCAGTGCAGCTATGCAAACATACACACACACACATATAGGCATATACTCGTATATATATATAGAGAGTTGCACATATATATGGAGGCAGAGATGCAGTTGCTCTTTTGTGGCACATACGAAATTGCACATTAAAAATGAGGCATGAGGAGCAAAGCAGCAAAGCAGCAACGCTGGCTGGATTAGAGGGAGGGTAGGAGAGTTGTTTTTTTGAGACGATGTCTTTTTTCTCTGTTGTCAGAACAAGGTTGGCCGCCCTGGTAACTGGGGTCTGGGTTCTGGGCTCTGGTACCCCGGTTCGGGCCTCTTTATTTATTTATTTTTTGTTGTTGTTTTTTTTCCCTCTTTTAAATGCAATTCAGGCGAAAGGCGCACAAAGGGACAGCGAACAAGATGCCGAGTTGCTGATTGTGCGAGCAGCGCAGTCAACGTTGATGTTGGCAACAGCCGCCGCAAAGAGCTTTTGTCGCCAGCCACACAAACATGGAATATGACAGGCCAGCAGAGGACAGCTGTAGAAGATGCAGAAGAGAGGCAAAAAAGTAGAAGTAGAAGTAAAGGAGAAAGGAGATACGAGACGCAAGCAGCCACTAGAGGGTGATGCTTTAGAGAGGGGGCGGGTTAAGAGAGAGAGAGAGGTCGCCAGTTGGTTGGTACGAGGCATGCAAAGCATTGTTAAGTGAAGAAAAACCGAAGTGCTACAGAAAATCCAAGCGACAAAAAACGGAACGTACATTTGACTTGCATATGGGCGAGTGTATCTCTGTCTGTGTTTGTGTGTGTGTGTGTGTGGGCAGAGAGAGGTAGACAGAGAAACAATGGCGACAATAAAAATGCGATCGCACAACATGCTCCACAGATAAGTTAACGCAAAGTGACAACGTACAACTTTTAATGGAATTGTCGTCGGCTGACGCTTAGTGCTGCAGAGCAGCAGGCGTTGTTGGAATTGTATGAGGTAAGGGTTAAAGAAGTGAGGGAGTAACACATGGAGGGAGGGCGGGATGTAGGAAATGTGTAACAACACCAAGAACAACAACAACAACAACAGCAACAAAGAAATAGGAATGCACTCAACTCTTTACATGTTGTTTATGGGCACAGGTCGCGTGCAAGGACGTGCCAGCAGGATAACAGCTCTAAATACTAAAGGGAAAACAACACACACAGTTACAAAGAGAGAGCGGGAGAGAGAGAGAAAGAGTGGGAAGGCGATAAAGAAAAAGAAAAGGAAAAGGAAAAGGGTAAGGAAACGGAAAAGAAGGAACAATTCGTTGGTTAGGGCGCAAAACGAGACCGGGCACAGAGCTAACGCCCACGAGTTGGTCCACAGCGATCATCGCCTTCGGCGGCTACTGTGGCACATGCCGAGGCGGAACTAACCAGTCAACGAGCAACGCACGAACGGCAGAGAGCGCCAGTAACAGCAACAACATATGATGGGAGAGAGAGCATAAAATACTCTCATGCTCCTATTGGAAAACTGCAGTTGTTTGCCGCGCTCTTGCCCCTTCTCTCGTTATCTCTTGTTTCTCTCGCTCTCTCTCTCTCTGTCTTTTAGTCGATTGATCATATGCTCAGCTGCAAAACGTTTTATCTCTTTTGCGCCGCTGCCGCTTAATATTTGTACTTCCAATTGGAGCAAAGACGTGCTTAATCTCGCTCTCTTTCTCTCTCTCACTCTCTCTTTCTCTCCTGTTCGTACAGTATCTGTATGTTCAAGTGGTCTTTCAGGTTTCTCGCTTTTGTTTTGTTTACAATATTCTCTGGAAAGCCATAGCTCAGCTCTAATCAACTCAACTGAACTCAGCGCAGCTCAGCTCCAGTTCATCAGTTGCCCAGCAAACTCGCCCCAAGCAAGACGTACGCGCGCGTGCCGCTTGCAAGAAATGAGACTTGAGTCCACAGAAGAATTTACGAGAATTCTTTCATAGATTTGAAATACGAGTAAACATACCTATAGTATTTAAAATCGCTCGAAAACAAAATATTAAGTGTCGTGTTTAATAATAAGTACTTCTATGTGATCTGTGTGATCAGTGCAAAAAAAATAGGAAAATAATAAAATAAAAGAAACTGAACAAATATATAAAAAACAGAACGAATTCAATTTTGTTTTTTTTTTGTTTTTGTTTATTAGTAAAAAAGTATATGATTATATATATATATATATATAGCTTATAGACCATAGATATTGATTGACAAGCGATCGTTAACGATTGGCTGATTGACAAATCGATCAATTGATCGATGTTCGCATAAAGGACGCCAACATATGATGAGCCTGACTGTGCTCTCGCTACCACAACGTTATAAACGCCTCCTGCAAGCCATGACACTAGCCGTTGCCGTCGTCTATATGACGCTCCTGCTCTACCAGAGCGCCTACGGATATCCGGGCATACAAGTGAGTTACCAGCCTTACAGTCCATAGACATAGATTGCTACAAAACAACATATGTGTGGGTGGGTTGCAACTAGAACTTCAAGCTACCCCACACAGATCGGAATATATTTATATATATATATATATACAGACAGAAATCTCGTAAATTGTCAAAAGTAAAGGAAAGAAAAAAGAATTCTTTCTTTATATATATTTATACATATATGTTCTGTCTCTTTCACTGCCCACTTGGCCCGTTTGCAAGTTTCGCATATTGCCAATTTGCATGATTCCCCCCACGGGCTGTCTGCTTTCCGTTACCCCCTGCAATCTGCACCCCTGCCATCTCTTAGTATAATATAGTATAGTGTGGACCCCGTACATCCCGTTTCCACTGTCCACGTCTGCGTTCACGTCTCGTGCACTTTCATAAATCAACGCTGGCGACGTTTGCAGCTGCGCATGCGTTCCGTCTCCCGTCTGCCGTTTCCCGGCTTTCGTCTGCTTTTGCCTCCCCCCCCCCCAATACTTTGAACGTTCCACCTATTACCTCTTTGCCGGCTAAAACCTTTTTGCGCCCTTGCCAATGTCTTTAAGTTTGACTTTGCCGCTGCCACAAACCTCAGCCTTTGCTTTTGTTTTTGCTTTTGCCTTTGCCTTTGCCTTTGCTTTGCCTTGCATATAAAACAGTTTCAGTTTTTAGCAATTTTTATTTTGTTTTTATTTTTTTTTTATTTATATATATATTTTTATATAGTTTTTGTTTTTGTTTTTGTTGCGTTTTGTTGCCGACGGCATCGCGTCGCCAAAGCTTTCAGAGCTGCACAGAGCACCTCCACACTTGCATACTTCCACACCCTAAACCCGATCCCCAAGCTGTTCTCCCCAAGTTATTGGTGTTGTATTTTGTTGTTGCGTTTGCTGTTCCTGACTCAGTTTATTGTTGTTGTTTTGGGTTTTTGCATAAATTTCTGTGTAATAAAATATTCCCCGCTAATATTACAAGAGCTGTGAAAAGTTGGCTGACCATCAAACCAATACTGCTGCTCCTCATGTTAATTCAACTCCTTAACTCAAATGTCTCGCAACTTGCCCACAGCTGTCTCATAGTTGTTGGCCACATTTACACACATTGTTCGAATCCTTGGCCATCGTCTTACACTCCTCTCATATGTAGATGCAATTCATGTTATGCTAATTAGTTACTATATATATATGCTCTGAGTGCAACAGCAACAGCAAAAGTAAAAGCTAAAGCAGTAGTTTATTGTGTCCTTAATGGCACTTCAGTTCTGTTAAGGATATTCAATTTATGCACTTAAAATCCTTTAAAGTCTACTACTTATCCTTAAGCTAAGGCACCCCTTTATTCTATATGCTGACCCTTCTTAAAGGTTTTTATAATTAAAAAGTTCTTCAGCTACAGGGAAGGAAAATCTCTTACTCTGCTGCACAACTATGGCGAAATATATTAAAATTTTCCAGTGGATTTATCCTACAAACCCTAGGTATAATAAACCCTCTGAATGAATCAGCTAAGCAAGTTTGTACTTTAATATATATAATTATCATAAGCAATTGAAATCAATTTTTAATCTACCTATTTAAATATAGTTCTAATTGTACTGCAAGAGATCGCAGTGAGCTCACCCTCAACTAGGAAAGTGCAGGAGCTATTTTTTTTCTCCCTATTTTTTCCGAGAATTGTTAATGTCATCATCAACATTTGCACAACGGAAGTTGTTGGCGTCTTGACAATTTTATTAGAAATTGTTTTTTATGTATATGCAAATTTTTTATGACTTGTTTCCGTTTTACATATTTCTTTATCCAATTCAACGAAATTCAAATAGCTTTTTCAACCTAATGAGCAATAGGGTTTAGGAAATTATTTATTTAAAATCAAACTTAATATGTATATTTATACCATAACTTTGATCAGGGTTATGCTTAACGATAGTTCAGCTCTTCATTAGGTATATTATCTTAAGAATTCCCTTTCCCAATTTGCGTTTCAGTTTAAGTTTTTAGCTGGTCAACAAAATTCGTTACCCTTTTCCCTGGACACTTTTTCCCTTTGCTTTGTCTCTTGACATTTTGCAATAATTAAAAGTTTATGCCGTCTTTTAATTTAGACCAAATTCTTGTTGTTTATTTGCTTTTGCCATTTTTGTTGTTGTTGTTGTTGTTGTTGTTGTTGTTGTTGTTGATCTTGTTGTTGTTGGTGTTGTTGGTTAACCGGAAACCTACCAGCAATAAGTGAGTTTTCATACTCGGACATTACGAATATGACCAAATGCTGAATTGGAGCTATAAAAAAAAAAGAATAAAACTGTTGACGTTGTTGCTTCTTGTTGTTAGCTATTTGTTGCTGTTGTTGGTGTTGCTGTTGTTGATTTCAATTGAAGTCGCTTTCCGCAGAGGTCTGTGACTTGTGTCCAGTTCACTTTGTAGCTATTGCCGTTGACGTTGCCATTGCTATTGCTACAGCAACAACAATTGTTGCTGTTGTTGTTTGACCACATAAAATGCAATGCAATGTAAAATTTGTTGCTGTTGCTGTGGCTGTTGTTTCTTTTTCATTGTAGTTTTTTGCCAAATGTTGCGCAATGTTGTTGTTGTCCTCTTTTAATTTTTGTTTTTGTTTTTTTCTGCTGTCATCTTCCCATTAAAATGAAAATTACTCATATAAAGTTACAGCAGAAAATTCTGCAAAATAAAATTAAAAAAAATACTATCCTAAAACAAATTTGAAACCCGTTGAGCAATTATAATTTGTTGCTTTTGCTGGCAGCTGCTAGAATTCAATTTATATATACATATATAAATGTTGAGTTGACTCTCTTGTCTGTCAGTTTCTAATATATTTCCTAGGGTATCTGCTAGTCGTTTTTATTTTGCATTCATTTTACATTTGCTAACTAATTCTTGGAAATGTGCAGTTGAGTTTGGATTTGGGTTTGGGTTGGGGTTTGGCATTGATAAAAAGCAACCAATTGTTGGGCCACCATCGTTCAAGCTACTCCTCCCATCCGCCTACTCCAGCTGCCCCGCGTTGTGCCTCCTATTGACCAGTTTAACATGCCACATGACACTCCTTAGCTTACAGTGCACTGCAGCTGTAGCCTTGTGTCGCATGTCGCGTGTTGCTGACGCATAAATCATACGAAATAAAAATAATAATCAACAAATGAATTTGTTTATACGAATTTGTTTAAAGTGGCGCATCGAATGAGTCGTTGCTTGTCGTTTCTCTTTTTATTTTTTTTTCATATTCTTCTTTTTTCTGTTTTTTGCTGTTTGATTGATTCGTGTAGTTTGCTATTGCGCATGGTAAATACGCAGCAGCAACAACACGAACGACAACAACAACAGCGACAACATCAACAAGTTGAACAAGAAATGGCTTATGAGTACTTTGCATGCAAATCAAATTGAAGATAAAAGTAAAGAAAAAGGCAGAAATAAAAATAAAATTATAAAATAAAAATGAAACATAAAAAAAGATTCTTAAAAAAGTTTTTCCTGTTTTGAGCGCAGGTGCCACTGAGCAACTGTCTCTGGTTGCATGTCCCCAGAAGTAGCAGCAACAGCAGCTGCTTTTGTCTGTGCTTGTGTTCCTACTTTAAGCTTCATCCTTCAGCTGATTCCTGCCACAATAATCAGTTGACCAAGTTAAAAGCCAAAAAAGGTAAAAGAAAAGAAAAAAGAAGCATAAAAAAAGATGATGACATTTTAAGCCGCCAAACAAGCGCCTGATAAAAGTTGCAGTTGAAATGTATCTCCGAGTAAGCGAGTGCCGAAAAGTATCTGAATGTATCTTTTTTTTTCCTCTTGTTTTATCTTTTTGTGTATCTTTTTGTACATATATCTTGCTGCTGAGTATCTCATCATCAGCTGCTGTTGCTGCTGGTCTTTGGTGGTCTTAATTGAACATGGCTCAGAGTCTGGCTCAGTCTTTAGCTTCATTACACGTGTGTGTGCTTGTGTGTGTGTGTGTGTGTGTGTGCATTTTGATTGTATATCTTATCGTAGATTTGTATCTCAAGTATTAAACTTGATTAAAACAGCATTTAATGAAGATTTTACCAGCTCTTCAACCATTCAACCAATCATCCAAGCAACCAAACAAACATCCATCTATCCCTTCCTCCATACCTTTCCCTCTCAGCTGGAAGTCGGTCATTCAAAACTGAGATTGATTGGAAATACTTTGTAACTCTTTTTTTGGGTTATTTCTTTTCTTCTTTATTTATTTATTTTTAAATTGTTTTTTATATCTTTTTTTTATTATTATTTCCTTTTTTTTTTGGGATTTGGTTAAAACAGTTTATAGCACCAAATCATCTAAGAAGCTGTTCATTAATCTGCCCTTCCTATATTTCATTCTCTTGTTATTAATTGACATGGAAATTGTTTATAAACAAATTAATCATTGCTTTAATCAAGCGTTACTTTCTCATATATCAAATTCGCTAATCAACATAACAACGATAATAAAGAAATCGATTAATCGATAACTCGATAGGTAGCAAACTCAAGAAATCGTTTAATCATACGACGCGCGTTCCAATATCCCTTAAACTAAGAGTAAACGATTCAATTCTCCTTCGGTATATGATGAATATGAATTATGTGAATTATGGTGTATATGATGTATGTGGCATATATGATGTATATGATGTATGTAGTATATATGTTATATATGGTACATAGGATGTATGTGATGTATATGATGTATGTGATGATAGTGAAGTATATAGAGAATATGGTGTATATAACGTATATGTTGTATATGATGTATATGAAGTATGTGGTATATATGATGTATGTAGTATATATATTGTATATGTTGTATGTGATGTATATGATGTAAATGATGTATGTGACGTATATAGTGTATATAGTGTCATATATGTATATGATGTATGTTCCACATATGTATTATGTATATGATGTGGCATATACGATGTATATGATGTATATGATAAATATGATGTATGGGTATATATGTTGTATATGGTATATGTGATGTACATGATGAATGTGATGAAAGTGAAGTATATAGCGAATAAACACTATATGACGTGTTGTCAATGATGTGTAGTATGTGGTATATATGATGTATATGATGTATGTCATGTATATGACGTATATAGTGAATATGGTGTATATGATGTATGAGGTATATAAATGTATATGGTGTAGTTGATGTATGTGGGTATATGATGTATGTGGCATATATGATGTATATGATGTATGTAGTATATATGTTACATATGGTATATATGATGTATGTGATGTATATGATGTATGTGATGATATGTGGTATATATGATGTATATGGTGTATATGATGTATGTCATGTATATGACGTATATAGTGAATATAGTGTATATGATGTATGAGGTATATAAATGTATATAGTGTAGTTGATGTATGTGGGTATATGATGTATATGATGTTTATCTAGTATGATGTGTATTTGTTGTATAGATTTTATTTTTAAGGGTATTTCAAAATCAGCTAAGTCGATTGATTTGTAGGTGTTTATATATGTTAGTTTGTCGCTTGTATATTGTATCTAGTATCTGGTATAATGTGTATTGTATGTTGTATCTTGTAGCTTTGTATCTTTCAAATAGTTGTGCGCAGGCGTGCTGAATGGTCTGGATGTTTTAGGTCTTATATGGGCACACGTGTCTTGTCTTCAGATTTCTCTCTATTCTTTCTCTTTCTCTTTTATTTCTTGGCTTCAATTGGATATTTTTTCCTGCAGTTTGTGAATTAAATCACGTTTCGAGTAATTCGCCTGCTACAGTATGTACTTCATTGATTCTACCTTTACCTCTCGCCATATCTAAACTCTGCCCTTTTCCAACGATTAGTACGTTTTGCATATACGACTATACATTAGTTTGTTGCATCAGCAGTAGTTGCAAGTTGCCAAGTTGCCAGTTGTTGCCAGTTGCTGCCAGGCTGCAACTGGTTCACATTCTAATCTATGCAAAAGGCTTAGTTTACCTTGGCAACTTGTTAACTTGTTAACTTGTCAATTGCTTTAGCCAGATCTCTATATAATTCTGTACGTATGTGTGTGTGTGTGTTTTAGCCAAGTTAACCAAGTTTTGTTTCGCTTTCACTTAGATAAAGTCACGACTGAAATTGTTGCTGTTGTTACTTATCGTTTGGCATTTTGATAAATTAATTAATATTTCACTCACTTAATTATGTTCGCAGTTCCTCTTTAACTCATCTCTTCCTTCTTTCCCCACACACACACATACACATACACCATTTAGTTGACACTTACCACCTGTCTGCCTGCCTCTGCCACACATTGCCACTGTGCCACCAAATTGTCTGTCGCTCCGTCTATCTGCAGCTCATTAAGCGGTAGCTGTTGCCGCTTCATCGACTCTTTTATTGAGTTTCTTTTCTCCCTCTATCTCTATCTTTACATCCCTCTCCATCTCCCTCTCACACTCACTCTTATTCTTTCTCTCTCTAGGTTTAGCTGCCTCTTCTGGTATCAGCCATTATAGCTGCCCCATTATATTGAACACCGTTTGTCGATCGTGCCGCAATAAAAATGTATGAGCCAAGTCTTCAAGCTATCAACCAGACAATATCGTGTGAAGCAGCAGCAGCAGCAGCAGCAGCAACAGTAGTAACAGCAGAAGAAGAAGAAGATCCCCTTTTACAGTTGTAATAAAATTGGTATAAGGGCAATGTAGGGAAAAGTAAAGAGAAAGAGAAAGAAAGACAGAGATAATAGATAGAGTTAGAGAGTTAAACGTATCTCTATAGTTAGGCAAATGTTTCCATTTGCATTTTAAACTCTTCTCATTTTACACTCTCTTCCACTGGCCCTACCCTGCTCCCTAGCCCTCAACCCGCACATAACGAATAAGCCATAAAATTTAGGGTATTAACTGTATACGGAAGTGTTCCATGAATAACGTTCGAATATAGCGGAATAAAACTATAACAACAAATTATCACTAGCTGAGACAAATACTTAGATATATACACATACACACACACACACACAAATACACATACACACAAAACACACACATTTCCATTGCTTATCAGTTATATTCAATCGAAGACTTAAGAACTGAAATTTCAGCAATAAAAGCATTATACAAAGAATCAAACTGAGAGATGAAGAGAGAGTTTGTGGGGGTAGGAGGGGAATTGCATTGAAAATGGAGAAGCAATTGAAGAATCTGGTCAAAATAAAAAGCGCTTAACAAAAGCAAATGAATCTGTTATCAGTCGAAATTAATCAAACCAAATGTTACCCGAGGCGTTCGTATGACGAGAGGGTGAACTGAGGGAGTAAGCGAGGGGTGCGGGGCTAAGTAGTACAGGTAGAGCTGTTGCAGAGGCGAAGGGTGTTCTTCCAATCTCTAGACTGATTTCTGATCGTTTATTTTTTTCCCCATTTATTTTTCTACTATGGTGTTCCCATTTCTGTTGTTGTTGTTGGTTTTGTTTGCACTTACTCAGCATTTATGGTGTTTGTTGTTGTTGGTCTTGTTGGTTGTTTGTTTGTTCTGCCTGCTGCATGTTGCCTGTTGCCGCCGTTACCTTCTCTCATTTGTTTGCCATTGTATATTGTTTACCATTGAAGTTCGCCTTTGTTTGCCAGGTGAAAATGCCTGTCGGCGGCGCAGGGTCTTCATTTTTATTGCATCTCGCGCGGATTTACACAACAAATTTACATTCTCTGGCCCGGCTCCTTTGGCGCCCCCATCCATTGCTTAACCCTCTGTCTTATACACATACACCTGTCTAACATTACTTATCAATTCTCTTTCTTTTTTACTCTCTATTTTATTTTACAGCTGCAACCACAGCCACAGGGCATTTCCAGTCAGTTGGATGGCAATGAACCTGTAGCCACCATAGCCATACAACAACAACAGCAACAATCGATCGCACCCACACAGACAGCAGCAGCAGCAGCAGCACTACCAGCAGCATTAGCAGCAGCATCAGCAGCAGGTGCTGCAGTTGCAGCAGTTGCAGCAGTTGCACCATCCAGCACATCAATCTCTGCCTCCGCCTCACCAATAACACCATCCTTGATCATACGCAAGGATATACACAGCTTCAACTTTAGTGATATTGAGGTCAGCGAACGTCCAACATCAACGCTACTCACAGAGCTTGCCCGACGCAGTCGCAATGGTGAACTACTCCATGATCTATCACAGCGTGCGGTTACAGCAACGCCACAGCCACCAACCACCGAACTTGATGACATTTTCATCAGTGTGAAAACAACAAAGAACTATCACGATACTCGATTGGCTTTGATCATTAAGACCTGGTTTCAATTGGCTCGGGATCAGGTGAGTCTTTTCTTTTTGTCTTCTTGTCTTCTTTTCCTTGCTGGTATCTATTAACCAAGTCTTCAACCATGTCTTACTACCAAACATTCAAACAACTTCAATTTAGTTAACCCCACAATGCCAAGCAATTTGCTTAATCCAGCGCCAGATCCAACAGGTCGATTAGTTAGTTAACCAATTTGCCTTTTCTGGTGTGGGCGACAATTGGCCCCAAAAGCCCAAAAACAACAAACCAAACCAAATCAAAATAAGCAAAAAAAAAAAAACAGTTTAAACGAATCCAAAAGGTTGCTGCACAGATTGAAATCGGATTGTCCAAGCGATTGTCTCCTTGCCTTCAGATTCTGTTTCTGTTTATACTTTTTTTTTTTAGTATTTCTTTTTTTATATTTTAATTCAACTGTTTTTTTTTCATCTGCTTTATGTTTTTTTTTCTTGTTTTTTTTTATGTGATTTGTTTTTCTTTTCTTTTTTTGTGGGCTTGGCACATTTGCATAATGAGTTTTTAAGCTGTTTGAGAATTGATTTCGTTTCTCGTTTGGCTCATTTGGCGATTTATGATTTTTGTGGCTGCCGCTTAATTGGCTATAAAAATGTCTTCATAAGCCAAAACTTGCCAATATACGAGCTTAATTTAATAACGATAATCATGATGATGACGATTACGATGACCATTATGATGTTGATAATAATGATGTTATATATATTATACATACAAATATACGAAAACTAAAATCTAATTATTGCAATCAAATCTTGAATGGAATGTGAACTTTAGACATATAAATGTCTACATATATTTCTATAGCTATATATATATATATATATATATATTTATATATATATTTCTGATTTCTGATGCAAATATACTATGGATTTTTCATTATATTTATAAACTAATTCCTCGTAGTTATATATAATCCTCATTCCACAGATTTTCTTCATCTTAACTCAGCGCCTTTTGGCTTTGCTTTGAATTTGCTTTAAGCTTTAAGTTTTACATATGTGTCTTAACTTAAGGAATACCCCTAATTTACAGTTATTCATTATAATTAGTTTAGTGTCGTATAAAACGTTGACATCTTTATACCCAAAATTAGCATATCTATTGACATAATGAGCTGCTACTGAACTGATAACTTTGCTGCTTTGTTTCTTTATGAATTTTATATTTTTGCATAGCATTTAGAGTTGTTCTAGGAACATCTTAATAAAAGATAATTATATAGAAACTTTATTCTTTTATGAAATAAAGTTAGAAATAGTAGATAGTATATATACCATATATATAATAATAAAATTACTTTTATATGAATCCGCTAGGCTGATTAAAATTAAATATTCTTTATTTACAGAATTTATTGATAATTTTTGTCTTCATTTTCCTTACTAAAAGGGAAAGGGAACTTTTATGTGTGTGTAGAAAAGCCTAGTATATAATTATATAGGATATAGACATATGTACATATTTCTATGTATATATATAGTACTTTCTATAGTGTAACTGTCTTCAAAAGCAATTCTTTCCCAACAGTCTACAAAGATTTTAGGCATTCATTTCTGCATTGAATGTAGAGTAGTGGACTTTATATATAACGCTATATATGTATAAAGTTGTAATTAAAATATATTATAGAACATATGTTATGCAATGCAAATAGTTTTATAGGGTATCTACTAGTCGCATAGGTAGTAAATTATCATCAATTTACTTGTTTTGGGTATTTAATTTCATAGTGTAAAAACTTTTGCCCAACAAAATTTAATGATTCATTGGAAAGGATATAAGTAATTGTGTGCATGTCTGTCGCTGTGTATGTGTGTGTGTGTGTTTTTGTGTGTGTATGAGCTATTGTTGTGTGTTGTTGCTGTTGGTTTCGCTGGCTTGATGCCAACTTATGCAAAATCACGCGTCACAAATGTGTTTTGTTATTGTTTACATGTAACTGCACTCGACGTACCAAAAAATGAACGAAAAAAATGAACAAAATCTACAGAAATAACACAAAAAAAAAGAGAAATAAACATAAATAAATAAGCCCCAGCACATATACATACTCATGTGTGTGTGTGAGTGTGTTTTAAAACCTATTCAAAATTGTTAAAACGCTTGACAGGCACGTTTCAGAGCTGCAACGGATTGGCTCAGACGTGTGCAACCAGATGCACACAGTTAGAGGGGCGGCGGAGCAGCGAGCATTGGAGAAGGGGGAGGTAGGAATTTGGGGCATGATGCAGGGAGAGTAAACTGTTGGTAGGGGTGTAGAAAGATTGTGTTGAACTGCTATCCAATCTATGTTGCCATATCGAGCTGTAATTTTCACACTATTAAAGGAGCTGGGCAAAGATTTGGCCTTAACTGGTCGCTGGTCAGCAGTAACAGCAGCAGCAACAGCAGCATCAAAAGTAGCAGAAACAGCATAGTTGAAAGCACTTGTAGCAACAGCAACATGGCCATTGAACAGCAACTAGCAACTAGCAACTAGCAACTAGGAACATGCAACATGCAATTGCCTCGCACAAGTTTGATTTGCTTTCAGTTGCAGTCAGCCAATTATTTTGATGCGACTAACAGCAGTAGCAGCAGCAACAAGAAACAACAACAAAAAGTAAATGGAACAACAGCAGCAGCATCAAATACCACAACCACAACAACAACAACAACTCTAATAACAACAACAACAAAATGCGTTCAATTTGATTGGTTTCATGCTGCATTTGAAAAGTATTTGTTGCAATTGCTGATGTTGTTGCATCTGTTGCACATTATAAACGCTTGATTAATGTGCCACTTGGTGACCAGCTCTATAACATCGCTGCTCACAACTTCCAGTCCCATTCCAGCTGCTGGCCTTAAATGGCCTTTGACCATTATCCACAGCAATGAGCCTCCCTCAATGGGAAGCAATCAACTTTGGTTCGCAGCCTGCAAAGAGGGCAATTAAGGATACTTTTAGGAATCCTTGAAATAAATAGAATTTATACACCTAATATACAAATATATACAAATTATATTCATATATATATATAGTGAACTATATTGCTTATATCAGTTTGGTGTTCCAGCTGATAGTTGCTTTCTTCTTTCATCAATCATCTTTCAAATTTGCATATATATATATATATATATATTTATATTATACAGCTCGAATCATTTTATAGGTGTAAATAGTAAAAAGAAGAAGATGGAAGAGAAACGAGAGTAAAAGGTAGTATGCAGGAGATAGTAGGAAGGTAATAGTTGAGGATTATAGGTATGGAAGTGATTGGTTTAAGAGCTAGGAAGGTTATATGTTGCATATGAGAAGAAGATCGAAGAGAGTAGGGAAAAAGTAGAAACTATGGGGATCCAGCTACGCTCTATTTTACGAAGATATAAGATAAAAGAAAGAAGTGATTAGATGTAAGATTGGACATGGAAGATTTATGGTAGATGATACCTTTTAGAAGGGGGAAAATACACTTCTATATGCCTAAAAGGAAAGACGAACTAGAAGATTGAAAACAGCAGATGCGAAGCTGGAGATAATAAAAAGGAGCTGAATGGTGGATCTAGCATATAAAAGCTAGAAGATAAGCTGTATGTAGGTGACACGATATAGAAGAAGCAATAATGAATGAAATTAAGAATGAAAAGTGCAGTAGATAGGAGGCAACATATTAGAGAAGGGTGAAGAGTTTAGGCCAAATGGGACAATTTCAATGAACGTTACAACGTTGCAACGTTGTGTGACTCAAGATGAAAAATGAAAAATGCTCAAGTGGCATTCAAATTATTCATGAAGCTAACAAATGAGCATAAATTACTGACAGTTGCAAAGTTTGCAACCGCAACAACGCGAGGCGACTTTGATTGAACGCTTTTTCCCAAATATGCAACATGGAAAATTGCAACTGCAACAGCAACAGCAACAGAAACTGCAATGGTAAACAGTATGCAGTATATAGTATACAGTATGCAACATCAACTTTGAGCTACCGTTTCAACAGTTTCTCTATGTGCAAGTCTCTAGCGTGCAACTGACAGGTCTCTGGCAGGTCTCTCGGTCTCACAATCTCTCAATATCTCTTTTTCTCTCTCAATCTGTACACACACACACACACACACACACACTCTCTCTCTCCCTGTCTTTCTCTATCTATCTCTGGCCAGCATTGAACTGTCCGTCGGCCTGGCAGTTCGCGTTGTTAGCAACTGATTTGCATGCATACATTTGCCTCTGTGTCCTGTCCCCAGTTAGTTGTTAGTTAGGTTGCATTTGCTTCTCACTGTAAATGCTTCTTGCTGCTCATTTGTTGCACTGGCCAAAAGTAAACAAAACGCATGTCAAATGTCACTGTTTCTTATTGTTGCATGTTGCTGTTGTTGTTGCAAATGTGGTGGGCCTGCAAGTTGCAAGATATGTCATGCTGATAAGCCAGAGACAGGTTGAGGTTGACAGTCATCGATCAGTCGAATGAATTTTAGTGGATTTCCTGTGGGTTAAAGTGGGTTTCAGTGGGTGGTTTTTTTGCTTGCCACAAATGTCGCTGTTGGTCGCTAGTTACGCTATTTAGTTTTAATGATGATGGTGTCTCCATGGTGTCACTTATTGAGCGTTTGTCAAATCTCAAGCAACTGCTGAATTTCCCGGAAAACATTTGCCCGTTTTCGGGTATGTTTGTGTATGTTGTGTTATTTCATGTATGTTGTGTGTGTGTGGCTGCTCACATTTTATTGGTACCATGACCAACAAACACAACATCAACAGCAACAGCAACAGAAACAGCAACAACTAACAACCAGAACTGTCGTTAAATTCAGTTGAACAAGCTCTTTGGACCCTGTCTTCCGTCTTCTGTCTTTTGTCCTCTGTCTTCTGTCCTCTGTCCTCTGTGCTCCGTCTTCTGTCTTCCGTCTTATGTCTTGGCCTATTTTGTCTTTAACTCGTCAAGCCTCATGTCATGTCCATCGCGTTTTGCTGCTTAATTCTTATTCTCATTAACTTGGCTTAGGCTATTGCCAGTTGCCAGTTGTTATGGCCAGTTGCGTTTTACGAGTACATCGTTATATGTGCGTCTATCTTTTTGTATGTGTGTGTGTGTGTGTGTGTGTGTGTGTGTGTTGTATCCAGTATACGTCAGCAGCCAACCGCTGACTCATTTTGTGGCAACTAAGCTGTCATCTATGGGTTTAGTTATCCACTTCAGCTTTGGCTTTGGATACAGTTCTAAGCTATAAGCTGCAGGCTTCAATTCGAATCCAGTTTTCCTTTATGTTACTACTTTATTATGTTCTCTCTCTTTCTCTATCTCATTCTGTATCTGTGTGTGAGTATGTGTGTGCCTTGAATTGCTTTCAGCTGTCAGCTGATGTTCATAGTTGCAAATATATGAGCAGGCATATGACATTTGTCATATGCGCAACTCGGCAATTGGCTTAGCAGTTGCCTAACTTTCCTTCATTTGATTTTATCTTTCTCTCTCTCTCTCCCTCTATATCGCTCTATCTCTCTCTCTCTCTCTCGAACATACTCTCTTTCTCTGTCTGATTTTCTGGATCATGCGGCGTATGCGCAACGAGCGCCGCTTGGCAATTAAAGCTCCAATTGACAGCACGTCCAAAGTGTGCCGCCGACGCAACTACACACATACACACACACACAAACACACACATACATATATATATATATATATATTATACATATATAGCAACACATTATGCACATACACATACAGTTGTAGTCTTTAGCTCGGACCCGTGCCGTAGCTTTTGATTGAAGTCTCTTCAGGGGCCTTTTTATGTTATTTCTCTCTTTCTCTCTCTCTCTCTCTCTCTCTCTATCTCTCTCCCCATCTTTTTTTTGTCATATTTTCTGTTTGTGGATTTTTGGCGGCCTTTCAATGCGCTTCAATTTAATTTAATTCGCAATAAATTGAACATATTTTTTCCTGTTTCTACTCTCCCCCTCTCTCGCTTTCGCTCTCTCTCTCACTTTGGTATCTTTATGACTGCCTGTCTGTCCCTTTTGTCATTGTTGTTACGCGACGACACAATTATTTATGTTGCAGCCAACTGCTCAGCCGCCCACCCACCCTCTCTTGTCTTTCCTCTGGAATACCCCTAGATTTCATCTTATTTGCCCGCATGCAACTTCCTTTTTAAATGTGCGCAGCTTTTGGTATATTTTTTATTTTCTTTTTTATTTTTTATTTTCTTTTTTCATTTTAATTTTTTTTTTGTATTTTTGTATATTTCTCATTTTATCTGTTGTCATTTTACTTACTCGTAAACAACAGCTACAGTGCCTGCAAACATTAAACGCACTTAAGTACAACTCAATTATTGTCAATATAATATGCTCTCAATAACCAAACGAGCATTCTGATAGGCGTGTAGGGGTAAGGGGAGTAGAGGCAGTCGAGGAATGAAGTTGAAGTAAAATATATGTTAATGAGATCTGTACTTTAAAATGGTTTCAATATCATAAAAGTAGCTTTATACAACAAAAGTAGCTTATAGTAGGCTATAATGTATCTTTGAGTTACATTTCACTGTCTCTTTCTAAGCAAGCAATAACCTATGCCTGCACCTAAAAGTATTTCTTAGTTATCTATTATATACATACATTTTATAGCTGTATGACTAAGATACTCTTTAATATATCTTTTTATCAGTGGTAGCATTAATTGTATCTCAATTAGTTCTGGGTTATAATTTGTACTTGCATCTCTTTAATGAGTTTATTTCTATAGATGCATTTGAAATTTATATCTTAACTATAAGTTAGATACATTTTGATAGCTCTTTTAGTGCTCTAACTGCATTGAATCCATTGAGCCACAAATTACACTTAAGTCAACTGAAGTATGTTAAAACTGTTGCTCAAGTATCTTTAGACAACTTTATAATAGATACATTTCATCACTTCTTCTCTTTCTTTAAGTGTATTGTCTCTCTCTCTCTCTCACTGTCTTGCTCTCTTTCTCTATTTGTATTGTATATAATTATGAGCAACCAATCAAAAGCAAATCACCTAATTGATTCATTTAGCCTCCTTTTTGGCAGCCTCATTAACAAAAGTATCTAAAAGGTTTTAGCGCCCGCCCCGAAACATTCGTCGCCTTGGGGCACGCAACTTTATGAAGGTTATGTAGTAACATCTGCTGCAACGCCAACAAGTAACGTTAGCACCCATACATATATACATTCTTATATATATATATATATATATATATATATATATATATATATTTATCTGCCCGGACAGCCTATAATTAAAATGTGAACCTTTTGTGCTGGTTTTTATTATTATATTTTTTTTTTCATTGAGTTTCTTGCCTTTTGACTTCAAAATAGCCGAGCTCTGAGATTACGCAAATTGAGCCACGCCCACAAATTGTGCTTCTACAGCTTGTTCTTCTACCCCTTTATTCCTTCTTCCAGTAGTCAATCTGGTTTTCACATCCATTGATAATTACACATAATTTGATCAATTATCTTATCTTTCATATGCATATGAACTTGTTTATTTATCTAGAGTTTTCCCAGCAGTTTCTAAATTCTTTCAGATAATGTTATCGATTTATCGATAATTTTAGTATATATTTTTTATACGCTGTAAAATTTAATTTCATGCAGATATTTTGTGGTTTGCTGAAAATTGAGCTGCAATTTCATTTGTGTTATCGATTAATCGATATTATTGGAAATTTTTTGCCCTTATAGCAAACTTAATATGCTATGATTGAAATGATTGTTTGTTGGCTGCAACTTTCACTTAGTTTTTTGCCTTTTGTTTCTTGGTCTGGTCAAAATTAGAAAGCATGTCCAGCCGCAGTCTTAGCCATTGCCTTAGCCTTACTCATAGCCTCTGTTGCTGTCGCTGTCGCAGTTACAGTCGCAGTCAACGTCACAGTTGCAGCTAGTTGTCCAGGCAGTCAGGCAGGTAAGCAGTTAGTCAGTGGGCATACGCCTTGCTCATAGATAATAATTTGGAGTTGTTGTCGTTATTGTTGTTGTTGCAGCTGCTGTTGTTGCTGTTGCTGTTGTTACTGTGGTTGGCTTGCCAATGCACAAAAATGCAGACACAGAAACCAACAGCAACAATAGCAACAACAACAGTGAAACATAAAGTTTATGTTGCTGTTGCTGTTGTTCCATATGTAAGGCCGCTCCCGGCTAAGTCAGCTTTGGCCGCAACTTTAACTTGTGGAGCTGCTGGCGATTGACCGCACCCCACGTGCTTCGCATTGAATTCAAATGGAACTTCAGCTGGTTGAACAGCGGCAATGTATCAACTGGGAGAGATAGAGAGAAAGAGAGAGAGAGAGAGAGACGGACAGAGGGAAGGGGTCTTTAGGCGTTAAAGAGGCCAATACGCCAAAATGCTGCAATGCTTCGCCCCAAAATAGTTGGCCACAGTTACAGTCGCTGGCGTTGCTGCTGCTGTTGCTGCTGCTGCTGCCGCCGTGTTGCCTGCAGCTGAATCTAAAGGAGACGCGGACGCCATTGAAATTGCTTTGTGGTTGTTGGTTGGTTGGTTCGTTGGTTATAAAGTTGGTCTATGCCAGACGACAGTCAGTTGGCTTGGCCAGCTGTGTGTTTGGGTTTTGTCTTGTTTTTTTTGGGCCCTGTTATAAGCGTTCCCCTTCCCCGTTACAACTTCAAACTCACCTTTAATGCAACTCCACCCGTTGTGCACCTTCAGCTGTTTTCCGGGCGCCGAAAACATAACGAATTGTTGTGGCAATCGCTTCGTTCCAATTGAATGCTTGCCGCCAATGCTACAAAGCGTTCAACGTGCAACGTGCAACGTGCAAACCAACAACCAACAACCAGCAACCAGCAACCAACAACTAGCAACTTGCAACTCCAAATCTGAATTCGAATCCGTATCCATATCTGCAACAACAACAACAACAGCTGCAGCTTTCATGATAAATTTGTTTTGCATTTAATGCTGACCCAAGCAAAATATGTTGGCAAATTTATAGACTCTCTCTTTACCTAAAAATATAGAGAAAGAGGATGAGTGCGAGAGAGGGGAAAGGGAGAGAGAGAGAGAGAGAGAGATATGGGATGCACTTGAATTATTTTAAACGTTTTTTATTCGCTGCAAAAAGACCCCAAAAAAAGTTTATCAACTGGCAACTATCGATACAGTTGATGCATTGCAAACTTGTGCAGGGTATATAAGCTGCATAGATATCCTTTCAGCTCTATATAACTGTATATAAGCTGTAGTAAACATTGCAACAAGTTGCTTGAAAGTTTTCCTATCTATATTAACAAATAATAGAAGAAAGTTTAGAAATTTTAAAAGTTTATAGGGTATGTGCTAGTCGTTATGATAAACAAACATAGCGGGTATATACCCATTGTAAAAAAGGTTGTTATGTTGACAGTTATGAAACTGTTTTTTTGGCTTGAACTGAACTAAATACAATGATGATTCTTCACTCTCGTGTGGGTGGAAGAGTACGAGAAGAAGGCGGACAAGTGAAACAGGTGAGGGGAGAAAAAGGGTTGAAGGGTAAGTAGAGGCAATACACCCACAAATATATGTGGTTAGACAGTGTCTAAGAGGCAGCTGCCAATTAACTGGCCCAATATATTGTTATATGCAGCTAGAAGCAGCTCGTTTGCCGTTTGAAATGTGAAATTTCGCATCGTTTTGCTTATTTATGTGGCAGTTGCGTCAGAGCGTTCAACTTGCCTCATAAATTTGCAACATGTTGTAATGTTGTTTGTCAACAGTTTGAACAGTCACATAAATTAAATGCTAGTCAAGTGCGAGTGCAACTGCAACAGCAGCAACACTCCATACCATACCAACAACAGCAACAGCAGCAGCAGCAGCAACAGCAGCAACACTCGCAATGCCAGCAACAGCAACCGGGAACATGGTGTTAACATTTTTTTGCCCCGCAGCGGGGCAGAAGTAGCCAAAAAAAAAGAGCAACGAAAAAAAAAATTAAAAGAGGATGAAAAACATATATAAATATATATATACAGAGTGACAGAGAAAGGTGAAAGATAGGCAGAGAAAGAGAGGGAGCGAGAGAGGGAGAAAAGGCACAGAAAATCTCGTAAAAATCCATGAAAATTCAACAGACGACAACGAAAAGTTTTTCAGCTGCAGCAGCAGTTGCCGTTGATGTTGCTGTTGCTGTAACTATTGTTGCTGTAACTATTGTTGCTGTTGTTGTTGTTGTTGTTGTATTATAAAGAACTCGACTCCAGTCTACTAGATACCAGCAACAACAGCAACATCTACAACAACAACTGCAAATGTTGGTTACGTTGACTTTCTAACTGTTTAAGAGTCGTTTTCCAAATGCTTGTGGAGCGGGCGTATTGTTTGGCGCAAAGTTGCTGCTGCTGTTACAACAGCAACATGCTGCAACAACAACATGTTATTGTTGCTGTTGTTGTGTTTCGTGTAAGTTGTCAATGCTTTAAAACGATTTTCGCCTGATTTGACATAGGCGAAGAAATAGTTATTAAAGGCAAAACCAATTGAGTTGTAGACCCAAAAAGAGCATGTTTCAACTCTTACAACAGTTGCAACAGATACATAGATAGCCAAAGAAGCAGCAGAACAAGTAAAGGCAAACGAAACTAAAGTGCTAATAGTAGATGTATGTATGTGTGTGTGTATATAAACTGGTAGCAACTGAGAAAAGTTGCAAATATGGCAAAGAATTGCAGACGAAGAGACTTCCAAATAGCCGCAGGAGCAACATCAACTGTCATTTAGGCAATTAGCTTTTTGGATATGACAGTGGATGATAAGAGGGAGGGATAAGCATCTAATAGATAAGTATCTAAAAGAAATAAAGACAGAAATAACGGGGTGAGAATTGAAGAGAAAGATATATATATATATATAGGGGAGTTCAAGTGGTTCACCCTAATGCAATCAGCGATGCATAAAGAACCACCAACAGCAGCAACAATTACAATGAATCTAAAGTAAAATCCAAGACTTGAGTACAAAGTGTGATTAAAGTACGCTATAAGTAGATATAATATACAGTAATACCTGCTTAAAGTGTACATATCATATACTGCTATTTTCACAGAGGCTTCATAAAGTCTGTAAACTTCTCTTACTTGGACAGATATGAAGTAGACTTCTTGTTGTTGTTGTGTTGGATTCATTTGAGTGTTTAATTTAGCTACGTATCACTGTAGTTTTATGTGTTTATATATAGTAGAATTTCTTGAACTTGTTAACTACGTTTTTTGCTTGAGTTGTTTCATTAAGTTTCTTTTAGTTTCTTTTTGACGAACGTGTGGGAAATTTTTGTTTTTATCTGATTGTCTACTCTCTATCGCTGGCTCCCTCTTTCCCCTCTCTTCACTCTTTATGTGTCTCTTTGAGTTTCTTGTAAGAAATTATAACTTGTATATACATATGTTGTAAAGAAGAAACGCCTTCTGGCATAATTATATGTAGATTAGTGTTCATTCTCTATAGGAAAAAAGTAGGTCTAAAGACTATATAAGATATTATATTCCCATGGCTGGACATTTCGTTCACTTTTACAATATGCAAATCTTGTACCCATTCTTCACTGTTCTTCAATATACATACATATATATATATATATATATATTCATTTTTCTGAAACTAAATCAATTCAAATTTTAAATTTGTTTTCTTTTCTTTTTTTTTTCTTTACATTTATTTGCAGACTTGGTTCTTCACAGACACCGACGATCACTACTATCAGGAGAAGACAAGTGAGTTCAAATTATAATTTTGTTCATTTCGCAAAGGAAATGAAAATCATATTTTATTTTTCATTTTGGCACAAGCAAAAACAAAACTGATTTAAAATTGGTATTTGGGATATATTTCAAAAAAAAAAAAGAAAAGAAAAAGAAAAGAGAAAAGAATAAAAATCTTATTTATCATGCAGGAGATGAGAGGAGTTAACCTACCTGTCGACCTCTTACCCTTTGTCCAGTCATCTGTCCGTCTCTGTCTCTCTCTGTCTCTCTCTGTCTGTCTGTCTGTACATTCTACAATTTTGGGTTTCACATCAGCAGCAGCTTTAGCTTTAGCTTTAGTGTAAACAGCTATGGCAACAGCCCGGCGGACACGCCCAAATGAACGCCTAATCTTGGCCACTGTCTGCCCCTGGGTCGAAGGCAACATAACACATTGGCAGAGGGCAGTAGCAGGAGGCAGGGAGTGTGTGGCAAAGATAGAGCACAAAAACCGATTAAAGTTTATAAGTTTTTGTTGTGTGTGTGTGTGTGTGTTTTGGTGTTTGTGTACGTGCTTGTGTGTGTGTGTGTGTGTACCTGAGCTGTGCTCACCCGCATTTTAATTGAATTGCAGCCTTCTTTTTCCTTCGTGCCTGGTTCGATTTTTGCGTGTCTCCCGCGCTGCAGCTGCAAGCGATTCGACAGTTTTAATTAAAAAAAAAAAAAAAATAAACAGTATGAAAGAAGAACCCAAAATATATGCTCAAAAAATAGCGTTCAAATTTCAAAAAAAAAAAAAAAATAAAATAAAAATAAACAAGAAGAAGCAGCAGCAACAGCCACAGTATTGTATAGCATTTTTGCATACCAAGACAGAAGTTGTGTGTGTGTCTCCTTCATCTCTTCAGTCTAAATACGATCTCAAATTTCTGAATTTCTGTCTGGATTCTCTGACCTTATGAGAGGTATTTTGATTAGGCTTTTTCCTTTGGCTCTTTCTTTTACTCTTGCTCTTTCTTTTTGCTTTTTCTTTTTTTGTTATATTTTGGTAAAGGAGATGCCCCAAAAGGATGTTATTGCTAAACACGCATCGGGAGATTTTTGAGTTATCTCCTACTCTCTGCATATGTATGTGTGTGTGTCTGTGTGTGTGTGTGTGTGTGTGTCTTTTGCGTGTGTTTGTTGTATGTGTTCATTGTCTGTTTAGCTGTCATACAAAGGATATTGCTGTTGTGTTCTGCTTTAGCGAGTGCTTTCTATCTTTTGTCCAGCTACAGTTGAGTGTTGCTTGCTTTGTCTGTGTGTGTGTATGTGTGTGTGTGTGTGTGTGTGTTGTGTATGTGTTTTTGCTTTAAATATTTCAACAATTTTCATCCAATTAAGGCGCACAAGTTTTTTTTTTCTTTTGCTTTGCTTGTGTTGTTCCTACACTTCTCTACTTTATCCCTGCTCAGCTTCTTCCTTGCTGCTCCCAAGTGTGTGTGTGTGTGTGTGTGTGTGCTTGCGTGTATTTTTTATCGGCGGCGTCTGTCAAACGTTGAGATACAAAACGTATCCGTTGGTTATATATATATATATATATATTTATATGCATCTACGTAAGAGGCGGCATTCTTTACTAACAAGCTACTGTTTTTGGGGCCTCTCGATATGAGCTGGAAACTGAACTGAACTGAACTGGAGC
This sequence comes from Zygothrica quintamaculata, assembly GCA_037044455.1. Lineage (NCBI taxonomy): Eukaryota > Metazoa > Arthropoda > Insecta > Diptera > Drosophilidae > Zygothrica > Zygothrica quintamaculata. The sequence continues at coordinate 159,810 of JBAMBS010001605.1, read as the reverse complement.
TGAACTGTGTGGAACTGGAGCTAAACGAAGCTGAGCTAAACTGAGCCTTTTGGCCTTTTTAGTTAATTAACATAGAAGTGTATACCCTTTTGGTGTACCCTTCCGATCTATACTTTGAGTTTGTCCTGCAGAAGTTAAATTCTCCCTTTTGTTGCGTTTCCCTTTTGCCATTAGCTGCTTGTTGGCGCGTTGTTATTATGCTTAATTACCAATTTTTATTGAAATTTTTTAGTTCTACCTTTCTCTCTCTCTTTCTCACTCTCTCTGTGCCTTATATAGTTATTGATTATATCTCTTTCTATCTTTATAGAGGGACATCTGATAAATACAAAATGCTCACAGGGACATTTTCGGAAGGCTTTGTGCTGTAAAATGTCCGCGGAGTTGGATATCTTCCTGGAGAGCGGCAAAAAGTGAGTAGCAAAAAAATTGACACAAGATATTTCATTAAACTTTATATTGTTGGGTTTGACTCTGTGTGTGTGCCTTAGTGTGTGTGTGTTGTTGTGTGTAGAGTAAAAGTTTTTTGTGCTTTTATTTACACTTTAGCTTAAATATTGTCATATTTGCCAAGTTAATGGCCAAATTCTTAGCATGGCTTTAAACAGCACAGTTGCAGTGCAATGACTTATGTTGCTGTTGTTAGTGTTGCTGCTGTTACTGTTGCTGCTGTTGCTGCTGTTGCTGTTGTAATTGTAGACTTGCAATGCTTTTAATAAGCAACCGCAGGAGAAGAAGCCCATCATCTATAGCAAAGCGCAAAGCAAACACCCAGTTTGGACCTCGATTGCAGCTGCGATGCGTTCTAATTTGCGCAATTAAGACACAGCAGCAACAGCAACAACTTGCTCTTGTTGCAACAGCAGCAACAACAACACTTAATACTTGTCCAGCAAACCACAAGGAATGAAAGAAAAAGAGTAAGAATAAGAGTCAAGAAGAAGAAGAAGCTATAAAGGCACTTCAATTGCAACACCAACAACAACAGGAATAGCAACAACAGCAACAACAGCAACAACAGCAACAACAACAGCATCAACTGCCTCGACAACGGCAACTTCAACTAGCGCCCAAAGGAGCAGCCTAGAAATTCTTCAGCTTGTTTGTAATTACACTGGCAGCAACAACGCAGCAACAACAGCAGCAACAACAGCAGCAACAACAATTTGTTGTATTGCAAGTTGAAATCTAGAACAACTCGGACATGCTGCGACTTTATATGATGAAGTCTGTTGTTGTAGTTGATGCTGTTGCTGTTGCTGTTGCTGTATGCCAGTTGACTCTGACTCTGGCTACGTTTTGGCTTAGAACTTGAAACTGTCATTATGAAAGCACTGAGCATGCAATCAATACAATAACAACAGCAGCAACAACAACAGCAGCAACAGTTACACCAAAAGGAGCAACAGAAGCAGCCGCAGCAGCAACTGCAACAAATTGTTGCCAGCAACATGTTGGCTGTTACCGCTGTTGCAAGTCCATAAAAAATAAAACAACAAAATAAATGGCAAGCAAGCTAAATGTGCAGTTATGATCAAGATGAGGTTGCTGCTGTTGTGGCTGTTGCTGCGGCAGCTAGTTGTTGCTGGCAACTTGAAAATGGTATCAGGTGGCACTCAGTCAGTCAGGGCGCAGCCAGTTTCCTGTTGCCAGCAACCGTCCAGCAGTTGTTGCCGCTGATTGGTAACGCTTAAATTTTAACCCAACCTGCGAAATGTTGTGGAATAAGTGCAAAGCCCCAACAGCAGCAGCAACAACAACAACAACAACAACAACAACAATAACAACAACAACAGCGACACCAACACCAAGAAGAACAACAACAACAACAACAGCATCAGCAATCCCTGGCAGAAAGAAAAAAAAATATATATATGGAAAGAGGTTAATTAACGTGCATTGAAACTGGCAATTATGGCGCTCTGTTGTTGGCTGTTTGCTGCTGTTGCGCTTTTATTGCTCGCCATACGCACGGCGGCAACATGTTGTTACTGGGAGCAAACCAAGTGCCATAAGGGGGGTACAAAAGTATAAAAAATAAAACAAAATGAGAAAAGAGAAAAAAAAGCAATACTAAAATTGACTTACAGACAGCGGGACGTCCGTTCTATTAAATGCAAATCAAGCAGCAGCAACAGCAACAGCATCAGCAGCAGCACAGTTGAGACAACTTTTATTACATTTCCATAAATTTTGGTTGCACTGTGCGAGATGAAGTTAACAAAGAAAGAGACAGACATATAGCTAACAAAGAGGTGAATAGGAGATAGACAAAAAGTAAACTGACGGCGGCAACAACTACTTGAAGACAGGCAACGCCTGGCTAATTGCAGTGCACTGCGAGTGTCTATTATAAAACTGAACAATTAGTGCAATTTAATTAAAACTACAACAGCACCAGCAGCAGCAGCAGCAGCAGCAGCAGTAGCAACAGCAACAACATATACAACAGCAGCAACAATTGCAAGTCACAGGCTGACTGACTGGTCGACCTGGCACGTCAATCAACAGCCCCAAGTCAATTTTTTTAAGCCCCCCCCCCCCTCCTCCACTACCCGCCACGGCCAACTCTGTGCCCCAACTATAGCTTATAGTCATAAGCATAACATAAGGCGCCCCTTGCATAGATACGCCCCTGACACTGCTTAAAAGCATGACGTCGCCAGTGCATAACAGCAGCAGCAGCAACAGCTACAGCAACAGCAACTGCAACAGCAATCATCAATTATAAGAGCTCTAAGGGAAATGGATTTGGATAGCTACCCAAAAAGGAATTTCTATAGGCGCCAGTGTTGCCACTGAGCTACCCCGCCCCATCCCTGCTGCGCCACACTCTTTGCCATTGTCTTGGGCTTTGCCTTATCCAACCCTTTCTCTTGCTTAATGTACGCTTTAATGTGTGCGACATTTTGGCTCAAAAAAAAAAAAAATAAATAAATAAATAAAAAAAATAAGAAAAATAAAAAAAAATTCAAAATAAAATTTCATGCTTTAAATTTTGTTTTTCTTTTTTTTTTTTGTTTCGTTTGGTTTTTTTCCCTCTCGATTTATTTGTTTCAAATTCTAATTTATCTCTTGTTGTTCAGTGTGTTCTTAGTAAGCGTGTGTGTGTGTGTGTGTTGGGTGTGTTTTTATGTCGTGCTTGTTGTTGTTAATATTACTGTTGTTACTGTTGTTGTTGCTGTGCCACACCTAATAACACACAAATGTCGCGAGCAACTAGCGAACTTGTTTCGTTCCCTGCAATTGTGCGAATATATATCTTTATATCTTTATATATATATATATATATATGTATATATATTTGTTTCTTTTATCTGATTTGCAAGCCAAAGCATGACACAACTCATATATATACATATATATATATATATGTATGTCTGTGTGTGTGTGTATATAACTGTGGCACGTCTCGTAATCAACATTTATTGACGTCATAATAGCACACTAAAACGAGTGTACCCTACCCATTACCCTACCTAATTTTACCCTTACCTCATATATATATATATATATATATATATATTATATTCATATCATATCATAAAACATATATTATAGCTTGATGTTTCTCCTCCTTCTTTGTAATTACAACACGTAATCACGCGTAATATTCACAGCATCAAAAAAAAAATCAGGAAAAAAATGATGAAATGTAATGAAATAAAGAAAGTGACCCAAAACAGGATTCACACACGCACAACAAACAGTTGCTGCTGTTGCTGATATTGTTACATATATATACATATATGCATGTGTGTGTGTGTGTGTAGGGTTAATGATGAGTTGATTTCTTGCTGCTCTCCTTCTCTTTTGTTTATCTTTTTATTTTTATTATTTTTTTTTTTGGCAAAATTGTAGCAACTTGCAACGAGTGGGTGCCCCTTGTTGTTGCTGGCTGAGAAAATGCGTGGGAATTTGTTATACATTACATGTAATTTTCCTGCACTAACCCCACTCCCCCCCTATCATTATTCTTTACCACACTTGCAGCCCCTTCTTCTAAGTGCGTTCCATCAATGTTATTTCCCAGGCGTAACACCAAAGCAACACATACACTTCCCTCTAGCCCTTACCCCTTATCCCTTACCCTGCATTTAAGTTTTCCTACATTTCCCTCTTTATGTTACCCGCACTTCCCAATTTCTATAAGTTGCCAAATGCCCCCTATACCCCTTACCCACCCACTGGCAACACTTGTTGCTGTTGCTGTTGCTGCTCTCACAGCTAATCCCACATTGAGCCATATAAAATAATCATTGGTAGGGTAGGTAGGGGCTAAGGGGATTTAATATAGGGAACATCAGAGTTGAGGGGTGTTACGTCAATTTCCAACGTCAACATCGACATCATTATGCACACCAACACACAACACACAACACACACACACACGTACACACAGACATATGTAACCAATCCATCTAAGGCTCAATTCATGTGTGAGCTGCGACAATTTTAATTGTTGCTGCTGGTTGTTGTTGTTGCTGCTGCTGCTGCTGAAGTTGATGTTGTTGTTATTGTCGTAATGTGCTCTATGAAGTGCAATGCTTTTCTTTGCGGCCTGGAAAAACCTCATAAGCATTTGTCGCATATGTGAAAAACCAGATGTTGTCTTACTTACATTTCTGTGAGAAAATTTTCTTTTATTTTGTGCAGACTTTTAAGTGTGTGTCTCGGTGTGTTTATGTATGTGTGTGCCGCGTGTGAAGCAACAGTTGCTGTCCGTTAAAACTGTTGCTAGTTGCATTCACTCATAAGTATTTTATTTTATTTGATTTTTTTTTATTTTTTTAGGGGAAAGTTAGAGTATATGCAGACTTAGGCAATAACTGCAGCCCTGCCCCAAGCCAATGCAATGCAATGCAATGCGATGCGATGCGCATCAATTTCATTTATTTGCCACTTGTGGCAACAACATTCATTCACACACAACAAAACACAAAACAACACAACAGACGCACAGCAACAGCAACCACAAAACTTGTGCATAACGTCAATTATTCAATTGAAAACTATGTGCATACACAGAGCAAGAGAGAGAGAGATAGATAGAAAGAGATAGAGAGAGTGCAAAAGAGTGAGAACTCTCACTGTAAGACAGAGAGAGTGAAGCTGGTAAACTAAATGAATTATGTTGACATTGTGGCAAGCTTTAAACAGTATTGCAACAGCCTGAATACCCTGTAAATAAACCCAAAGTATACTCCCATCATATGCTATATATAAAGGCACTTTACTTCACATATATGTGCATATATATATTCGTGAACAGCATGTAAATTTAGGCAGATTTAGTAGATCTTCCAAGTAGCTGCACAATCAAACAGCGGCAGTGGGTGGCGTAGGGTATATTCCAGTCAAATGAATTCTGTCACACACATATACACACACACACATACTGTTATATTATTGAATTTTTAAAATGTATATATATATATATATATTGCAACGGAAATGCACAAATTGGACAATGTTGCAGATACTCGTATGCAGATATGCAGAAATAGCTGCAAGTTGCAAGTTGCAATGCTTCAGTTTGTGCACATCCGGCGGAAAGCAGCCGCAGCAATAGCAACAGTAACAGCAACAGCCTGAGCAGCAGCAACTGTTGAAGGAGGAGATGGAGAAGGGGGCGGTGGAAAGCGAAATTGAAGTGCAACTAGAAACGCGAAGTTGCGCCTCAAAAATCGTTTGTTCTACATTTCAATTAAGTGCCGCCCACACGAGCCACACGACAATTGCTGTCAATTCAATTGTTGTTGTTGTTGTTGTTGTTGTTGCTGGTGTTGTTGTTGGATGCTGCCTGCTGCTGTTGCTGTTGCTGTTGCTGTTTTGCTATTGCTATTGCTTTTGCTGCTGTTGTATAGCAACAAGATACAAGATACATTTGCACTTGTTGCTTATTGTAGATAGTTTGCTTGTATTCTTGTTCACTAGTTTCCTGATTGTTGTTGCTGTTGTTGTTGCTGCACATGCAACTAATGAATACTTTGTGTGGCGGGTTTGACAAATGCGTTTCAATTGTCGCCGCTGTTTCAATTGTTCACTGAGCGTGTCACAGCAAAAGTTGAAAATGCTTTTGTGTATCTATAAGATAGACGGTAAAGAAAACCAGCGGGTGATCAACGAGTTGGCTGCAATCACCTGGCAGCAGCAGCAACAGCAACGTGCAGCATTGCAACGTGCAGTCATAAATCTCTGACTCATGCTTGCAACTGTTGTTGTTGTTATTATTGTTGCTGCTGTTATTGTTGTTAATGAGCTGCTGTTGCTGCTGCTACATTTTGATGATGTTGTTGTTATTGCATTTGTTGCTGGTGTCTGTTGCTGGTGCCGGTTGATTGTTGGTTGATTTAAGTGCCCGCTTAATGTAAATATCTTGTTTGGCCGCTGACTTGGCACATTGATTTGTATCAATCCGCAATTCGCAATTTGCAATCCACAATCCCATGTATCCGTATCTGTATCTGTATCTGTATCTGTATCTGTATTTGTATTTGTATCTGTGAGCTACATTCGCCGCTTGGCTGACAGCTGACTTATTGCTAATTGCTAAGACAGACAGGCAGACAGAGAGACAGGCAGACAGAGAGACAGAGCGACAAACAGACAGACAATAACAAAAAAATCTGAAACAAAATCAGTTCGTCATCCTTCGCTTAGGCGATCGCTTATCTGGGCGCAGCCTGTCAAAATACTTTTAGTGCTGACTGTTGTCCGCAACGATCGACTTCGCTCTTAATGCAAAATCTATTAAGGCCTTTTTGCCTTTTGCTCTGCATTGAACAGATAGTTGTTTGGCTGCTGTTGTTGTTGTTGTTGTTGTTGCTCTCTCAGCCAACTCAACGTCTTCAAAAAGTGCCCCGTCAATCATTTTTTATTATGGCTCCAGACATAAAACTCATTTTGCCTGCAGTCCACAACGACACAAGAGCAACGACGACGACGCCAACGCCCCAGCGGCAGCAGCTGTTGCCTTGGTATGAAATCTACCCACATCAGCAACATCAACAGCAACAGCAACAACAGCTTCAAGTAATTGGAAAACTGCCAGGGAAATAAGTTTAAAAAAAGGTTTTGCACTCGTTTTGCGACTTGTTTTTCGCGGCCAATGGCCACACACAACACACAACACGCACACACACACACACATACACTCACAAAAATATATAAAAACCCAACATAACTCCTTCAGCTGCTGCTGTTGCTGCTGCTGCTGATGTTGCAGTAATACGATGCAAGATAAACAGCAGAAAAAGCCCAAAAAACCAAATCAAATAAACAAACATAAAATGAACGCCACCAACGTTGCTACTCATAGTTACCATTGCTGTTGCAGCTGCACAGTTGCTGCTATTCCAGCTCTACCCCCACCCTCCTCTCACCCAAAGCAAAGCAATCGAATGAACGCACGATCCAATGAATCGATCGATCTAGCTATTTATATGTATGGAACGGGATATGGGATATGGGATCGATATCCGTGCGAGGGGCAAATGAAAACATTTTCATAAATACGATAGAAGACAGAGACACAGACAGAGAAACACACAAAGACAGGGAGAACGAGAGAGAGAGAGAGAGGGTAAAGAGAAGAAAGAGAGTTGAAGAAAAAGAAAGGAAATAAGAACGCGTTAATTAAAAGACAGAAGAACATAAAATACCAGCTAGATTTCAATTTGGATATATACTGTAGAAGGAGTATGGTAAACAGATAAAGGATAACACGAAAAGGCCCGGGAAGTGTGTGTGGTGGTGAGGAGGGGGGGGGAGGGTAAAGCAAAGAAACACTCGCATTGCTCCACGCATAATTAAGCGAAATTAAAAGCGCATTTTTATGCGACACGATGCGGCAAAAGAGCCATCGACAAGCAACGAGCAACTACCAACAATAACGGCAACAACTTGGCTGCCGTTTCGCACAGGTATCGCATGTGGCAGCCACATCAACGACAGCAACAACAGCAACAGCAGCAACAACAGCAACAACATACAATTTATGAATGCCACAACTGCTATTAGCTGAGCTGGCTAAGCTTCAAATACTCTAGGAAGGTAAAACAAAATAGGAAAAATCAATGGTAGGGGGAGGGGAGGGAGAGACAACAACTTCCCTTTACCCTCCGTCTTCACCCCGTGCAGACTTATGCGACTTATGCAATAAAAATTATATTAAATTACCCAAGAGACGCCAGCAAACGCATCGATTTTTTTCTTCTTTATTATTATTATTGAATAGTTTACTAGTTAGGTAGGTCTACAGTAGGGGGTACTCAACTCAATGAGAGAGTTGATAGCTTAAGAGTGAGATATGTGCAAAGAAAGATAGAAAGAGATAGATATAGTAAACGTAAACTAAGAGATAACTGTCTTCGGCTCAGCAACTTTTGATATAGACTTTCTACAAGAATTTTTAATATTAAGAAGAATTATCTTAGGCATACGATTAAGTGTCTAAAAGAGCTGCTAATGTCTCTTATATGAATCAGGGATATATTCTATTTGGGTTATTAGATTAAGTAGTTAACTGATTGTAGAGTAAAATATATGTTGGTAGAGTTTTGTAAAGAAACAAACAGAGAAAAGTAGAGAGTTAAAGAAACAGTGGAAGAAAGTTCTAGGATAAGTAAGGAGAGGTCAAAGAAAGTTTTTGTATAGGAAAGTAGCTCAGAGATATTTTAAGGTTTTCTAGAATTTTGTTATGATTTGTGTTAACAAATTTAACGTTTATAAGCTTAATAAGTTCAAATGTATAATGAAGTCTGGCAAAACTAAAGCAACTTTAAGACTTAGCCTTGATATTCATTTAAGTTGGACAGTTATACGACTAGTTGCTGATTATTTAGATAGTGAAGAGGCTCAATGATCCTATAGAAATCATCAACTTAGCATCATCATCATGTTAGCACACCTGGACTAACTGCTCAGTTGGTTATATTGGGGGGTGAGCTGGGGGGTTGTGGAAGTAATGGTAACTGCTAAAATACGCTTCCTTAAGCTATTCATGTAGTTAATCAAGGGGCTAACCGATTCAGTTACCATTTTCCCCCTAAAGTTGTTGCCCGGCAACTTTAATGCCTTTTAGATCTTTGATGAAGCTTGGCAGTAAGCTTTATGATCAAGTTGAGTTACCCCTCTTATTTTTTTTCCTTGTTTTTTTACTGTGTGCTGGTTGCTGGGTGCTGGATGCTGAATGCAGAGGTTGGGAACCCACAATGCAACGGAATGGGAACCCGTTCGACAGCCTCAGCTGCATTTTAATGGCATCATTAGGCCGCCGTTGGCTACCGGATATGGTTGATCGTTTGTCACTGAGGCTAATCCAAGCCGGCAGCTGCTTACTTTACCCCCGACAGTTCTCTCCCTCTTAGTCACTTGCTCTCTATCTCTCCCTGTTATCCTCACCCGGTAATTACAATCTAAATTAGTGCAGTTTTTTTTTTAAGCACCTAAAAAAGCAGAAGGAAAGAAATAAACATATCTTCTATATATAGTCTTGGATTTAAGTCTCATTGCTTTATTATTATTTATTTATATAGCGAAACCAATTTTTAAATGGGAGGGCAAACTTATAGAAGGGAAAGGGAGATATTATCAATTCTCCACCTAAACTAAAGGAACTGAAATAGGTACACAATCAAAACTAGCCCGAATATATGGAACTACGTACACCATAGATGGTATCATTAGCTTCTGGCAGCTTGCATACCTTTCCAGTACTGGGACGACTCAAGCGTTGAGCAATCACACCGAGATCCAAATTGTTAACCCTCACCATAAGTGTGGGCTCCTTATCAACAGATCTGTAGACAATTGTCTTATGACAAGTTGGTGGCTGATCCTTAGTTATGACCTCAGGCGGTAGATCTGCAATGCGTGTCGGTGAAGTACCACAAGAGATGCAAGTGTGGCCAGTATTAATGAAGCCTGCAGCACGTGGACAGGTCTCCTTGTCCTCGATTTTATACAAACGTTGCTCAATATCATCGAAACGATCCCGTATATATTTCTTTAATGCCGGCATATGTACCTTATCCAATTTACTATCCAGCATATCCTGTAGCTCATCCATGGTGTTAAGGAATGTATGATTATATTGTTTAATAAGTTCACGAAGATTTTCAATTTCAATGACGCATTGTTTAACCAATTCCAAGCGCTCAAAGAGCCGCTGTGTTTTGGCCAAAAAAACCTTTAAAGTCTGATAAAAGTTATTCAATTCCTTCTTTATTTCTTCCATCTGATCCATCAATGGGGATGCAATGCAACGCAATAGTTTACCCATAAAATCCATATTCTGTAAGAGACTACATGCAATCTTATTATCCTCATCACAGACAGTGCATAGATCCTCACAGGGTGATGCATACTGTTCCCATTGTCGATTACTTGATTTCTTAATTTTCTTTTTATTATCAAGGCGTATCTGATGGAAATGCGCTTCCAATTTCTTTTCCAAATCCTTAATACGTTTCTCCATGCCACCAACTTTGTGCAGTGTCTTGGATATGGGTATTATTGTATCTACATCGAATGGCAATGGTGATATCTTTGAACGCTCCAATATGCGTTCCATACATTTACCCTCAAATCCACCAATAGTAACCAGATCATTCTCGCAATTTAGTTTCTTCAATAATACATTCAATAAACTATGCAACACGGCAACATTGACATTTGTCATCTCTGGCACACCAAGAGCAATCCTTGCCAATTGCTCCAGTGTTAGCTCCATTCTTCAGCTAGTTCTTAGATTCTAATTAATTTAATGTATATCTAGGAATTATCTGTGTCTATTAATATTATTCTTAAAATTTTACTTATTTTTCTTAAAAACACAAAAATAATTTCTAGTTTCTTTCTGTTGTTCATTTGTTGAATTCAAATTTATATATAAAACTTTTTTATTTTATTTTTTATTTATAGATGGTTCTGTCATTTTGATGATGACAACTATGTCAATGTGCCACGTTTGGTGAAGCTTTTGGATGAGTATAGTCCAAGTGTTGATTGGTATCTGGGCAAGCCGAGCATTTCATCACCTCTGGAGATTCATTTGGATAGCGTAAGTAAAAATTTTTGTTATTTCTCTTATATATTTTACATTTTCTACCATTTTTTTATTTTTTTTGCATATTCAATACATGTAATTACACTGTGTTTTCTGTGTGTATGTGTGTGTTGTCCGCGATCGCCTTTCTCCTATGTTGGTGTACCTGAGAGTTGCATTATTTATGCGCCTAGCCTGGGCCATTTGTCTATGCCGCCATTTGGCTTCCAGCTGCCAGTGTAGGCTATCATTAATAACCGATATGATCTGGCTCAACATTTGAGGCAGTGGCTCCAACCACAGCTACAGCTACAGCTACAGCTACAGCTACAACTACAACTACAGCTACAGCTATAGCTATAAGTATAGCTATAGCTCTGGCTCTAACTTTGACTATAGTTTTAACTTTTAACTGAACCCGTTCCCATTTCAAACCGGCAGCATTTGAAATATTGCCAGCTGATCCCGTAATGAATGTGCATGCAACAGTTTTGTCGGCTTAGCCGCAACGACTTGGCGATTTGTGTTGTGTCTGCCGCATGCCACACAACAGATATATATACACTCACACACACACAAATACGCACACATACACACACAGCAAGCATAACGAATCAGCAATCTATAACCCAGCTCGTAGTCGCCTTCGACTAATTGAAAGCCCAAACTTAACGCTTCATTAGGTCAAGTTTCAGTCAGACGCGTTTTGGGATTCAGTTTTTGATTTTTTTTTGTTATGGTATTCGGTTTAGTTTGGGTTTGGACTTGGGTTTGGGTTGCTCTTGGTAGTTGGTATTAAGTTACCTTTTACCTTAAATATAACCTCATATTCATCCTCATCCTTATCCTCATCCACAGCCTTATACTCAACGCACATGTCCATATTTACATGGTCAATTAATCAAGTGGATGTTGCCTTTTTTATTTTATTTTTTTTTTTTGGTGCAAGTTTCTTAATTTTTTTAAGCAATTTTCGATGCTTGGCAAAATTAAAAAAAAAAAAATGGATTTTTATTTGTGTTTATCCTTTGCTTACCTCATTCATAAGCCAGTTCTTCCGTTAACTTATATGCTTTCTCTTTCTCTCCCTCTCTTTTTCTGTGCTGCTGTTGATTAACTCCTTATAGAAGAACACAACGACAAACAAGAAGATAACCTTCTGGTTCGCAACTGGCGGAGCTGGATTCTGTCTCAGTCGTGCTCTGACCCTCAAAATGTTGCCCATAGCAGGTGGTGGCAAATTTATAAGCATCGGCGACAAGATACGTTTTCCGGATGATGTCACAATGGGTTTCATTATAGGTGAGTGCCTCATAAGGATAACTTTAAAGCAAAATCATTTAAATCAATTTATTGGTTTTCTCTTTTCTTTGTTCTCTTTTATATTTTAAATTTACAGAGCATCTATTGAAGGTTCCCCTAACTGTTGTGGATAATTTTCATTCACATTTGGAGCCCATGGAGTTTATACGTTCAGATACATTCCAGGATCAGGTATCCTTTAGCTATGCACATATGAAAAATCAATGGAATGTCATCAAAGTTGATGGATTTGATCTCAAAACAGATCCCAAACGTTTCTATTCGCTGCACTGTCAACTATTTCCCTATTTTAGCTTCTGCCCGCCCAGATAGAGCAACTTATCTACAATAAATATATATTTATCTATAACTACATATATATAGATATAGGAATATATACGAAATCAAGTTAAATCCGAGGGCTGTTGCAGGCGTACGCTTGTCTTTCATGCGGTTTTGAACCGTTATGGCAAACGTCGATAAAAAAGGAAAAAAAATCATAAAGAAAAACATAAAACAAAAATCATTTCAATAAGTTAAACAAATCTCGCCACTGTGATAAAGGTTTATGTATATATATATATGATAAAAATTATATATATAAAAATAATATATATATAAAAAAAAATACATTTTTTTTTTTCATAGAATTTAAGAAATAATTTCAACTCAAAAGTTGTGCTTCCTAGAGATTTAAACACTGAATGATGAACTTGCCTTCCAAAAATCATCTAAGATTAGACAAGTAAATGTGTATATACATATATATCTATATACATGATATATATACATACATATATGTATACCCTATATAAGTTATAACAGTATATATAAGATTTTTTTGCAATTCAATTCAACATTTTCCAAGTGCTTCCTTAAAGCTCGTCAAGCGTTAAGCGTCTTGCGAGTAATTTAATTGAATAAATCTTCCAATGATCTTAAGGATTAGTTGAATTAATTATATAATTAATACTATAATAATTAAATTAAATTAATGGTCTAGTCTAGGTTTAAGTTGCTGTATAGTTTTTTTTTTTATTATTATTATTATTTTGTAGTGATCAAAAATTAGATCAAAACGTTACTAAGATTATTTCAGTTAAATCTTCTTTTTTTCTTCATAAAGTCTTCTCTCTTTCTTTCTCTCTATTTTTCTCATTAATAATATGTATGTTGCAGTCTCCAATAAATATATATATATATATATATATATATATATATTTGTCTGATCTGTTTGTGTATATAATTAGTTTTTAGTTAATTATTGTATTCCTTTTATTTTGTCCTATAAAATGTTTAAACAATTTTGTTAATTTTTACTTTGCTTGAATAAAAAATTATAAATAAAAATAAAAAAAATAAAAAAATATCCGAAAAATTAAATAAAAACTGAATTTGAATTATTGTAGCTGATAAGTGATTACATCTTTCCGCACTGTTAAGAATCAGCGTTAACAGTGCTGCTCTATATACTGTTAAATTATAATAGGCTGGCGTTAACATGGCTGCTTATTGCTTTTTTCCAGTGCCAGCAGCTTTTTACCGCACACTACCCACTGTTAACTATATTTGGGCTCCTTGTTCACTGTTTAAAGTTTTTTAGACTGCATTAGTATTTATTATTAATTAATTAATAAATTAGTATAACTTTCAATTGAGAGCATAGTATGATTACAGTTATTTTAATAGTGAACCAATTGCAGTTCTGTTATCTAACAGTGCTTTGATCTTTTTGTTTTTAATGCAAATGCTTTTAAAGAATAACTTTAAAAGTGCTTAAATCTGTTAACTACTTACAGTTTAAATTCAATATATATTTTATATATATATAGCTTTACAGTTTTATTTCTAAAAAACATATAAGAATACTGTTAATAAACTGTTTTTTTTTAATGTAACTTTAATAATGCTACTCTCTGTCCTATTCACTGTTAAAACATTCAATAACATTAATCACACCTTTAAATAATTTACATTTGCTGCGTAACAGTTCTTCTTTTCAATACTGTTAAAGATAAGTTTAAGAACGCTTCTCTCTGCACTTCTTCTATGTTAAGAGTGCTTTAGTCTATAATTCCCAATGTTAATCTGCTTTTCATGTGAAACATTTTCTGTTAAGTGTTAAAGATTAACTGAGGCTCTATTTCAATACATTTTACATACTGTTAAGGCTTTTATACACACTGTTAACACCTGCTCGACTTACTGTTAGTGCAAAATGTTAATTGTTTCTCATTGAATTTCTCTATTAATTTTTGTATTTATTTTTAATTTTTTTTTTCTCTTTCTACTTTTGTTTGTTTGTTTTCTTTTGTTGGGCTTATCATGTATGTTGCCTGCAGCAATAATACTTGCTGTTGTTGTTGGTGTTGTTGTTGGTGTTGTTGTTGCTGTTGTTATTGTTAAGCGGCTTATCGCTATGTTGTCAGTTAACATACTGTGTACACGTACTTGTTTGTTGTTGCGTTTTTGTTATTGTTGTTGGTGTTGTTGTTTGTCGAGTTGTTTTTCGTTGATATTGTTACCTGATGTTGTTGTTGCTGTTGCTGTTGCTGCTGTTCTGGCTGTTGTTGCATTTTGCATTTCGAAAAATTCGTTGTTAATTAACGCTAAAAGCCATGTTAAGGCCGCTAAAGCGTTAACTTTTAACGATATGGATCAGAGAGTCGCCAAAAGGCACAGAGAAAAGGCCTGCCACAATGCGAGGCAGCCAGCAGGCAACGGCAGGCTGTGGCAGGCTGTGGCAGGCATTCAGCCAGACAGACATTGACATGTCCACGTCCATGTCCTGTGCAGTCAAAGTCACACAGGAAGGTGCACAGACTCAGCTAACACACACACACACACATACATGCATATAGAGTAGAGTATGCTATAGTCCAGGTGAATATCCCGAGTTGAGGGTGCCTATAGCTTTGGAGGCTCACGACGACAACAACAACAACAGCAACGACAACAACAGCGACGACGACGATGTGGACGTCGAGGACGCCGTTACCAATGACATGTTGTGAATTTTTATAAAAGACTCACTCGACTCACTTGAATCTTGACTTGCTGCACTCTCTCCACCGCACTCTCACCGCCTCTTCACATCTCTAAATCCCTCTAGCTGTCTCTCTGTCTCTGCTTTGGCTGATATGTTAAACAGTTCTGGGCAATTATTTCTTTATTTTTTTCTGCTGCTGCTGCTGCTGCTGCTGCTGCTGCTGTTGCTGCTGATGTTGCTTTTGGGTCCAAGCCTGTGATTTTTAGTCGCTTATATGCAGATAATCAGTTTTTGTTTTAGTTCATGTCGATGCATAGCTGGGAGCGCGCTTTAATCAATGAATGCTACTATATATATATATATATATATATATATATATCGCTGGCCAATGGCTTAGCCAGCTTAGCAGATCTGGTCTGCTTTGGCCAGAGAATTGACTTGGTTTTTGTTTTTCGACTTCAGTTGAGTTGAGCCAAAGTTGAGCTAAAGTTGAGGCCAGTTGCTTGTTGGCTTATTGGCAATTTTTGTGTCTTGTTCGTTTTAATTGCAAGTGAAATCCTTGTCAACTCTCTGCCGCTCTCGCTCTCTCTCATATCTCTCTATCTCTGTTCCTCTTACTATGTGGCTGTTTGTCTCTCGATGTGTCTGTGTGTCTGTTGCACGTCACAGCATCGATAATGAATTAATTATCATATATTAAAAGTCAGTTTCTTATATTGTTAAGTCCCTGGATTTACCTCCACGAGTAGATTATCTCTTTTCTGACTTTTGGGCACGCCTTTGCATATATATATATATATATATATATATTTTTTTTTTTTCTTAGTTTAAAAAAACATTTTTGGTTTTTTAATGAACTCTCAACCAAAAAAAATTGAACAACAACAACAACAGAAGTCCCATTGGAGGTCAAAGATTTCTGATTGGATTTTTTTCTATAGTTTTTTTTTTCTCTCCTTTTTGGGGTTACATTTAAACACACTCATTACTCACTTTCATTCATCAAAAGGTTTTCCATTTTATTTAATTTTTATTTTTTAACCACAGAACTGTAACTTCAACTCCAGTGGCAACCACACACACACACACACACACATATATACACCCCCATATACAGACAGCTCAGCATTTTTTTTTTTTTTTTCTTATTGTGGCGCCGCCCACGTTTGAATTTCTTTAATTTGAGGTTTCAGTTGAACTTTAACAGTCAGCAGAAATCCATTAGATACAAATGTATCTCAAAGTTTTATTTATGCAAAATCATAATTTTAAATGAATTGGTTAACACGTTTTGCTTTTTTTTTTGTTGGGGGGGGGGGGGGATTTTGTTTTAAAGGATAAGTAGTTAAGATAGCAAAAGTATCTGTCGGTTTGTTATGTATCCAAAAAGTATCTGTAAATTGTATTTTTAGGCTCATAACTTGGCGACTTGGCGACTTGGCAACTTGGCGGCAACTTCCTCATTTTGTATTCACAGCAGGCAACAAGGCGAAAATTACACAAGAAAAATATGTAGAGAGGAAGTGAGAGGGGAGAGGGATAGAGGCAGAGTAAGAGAGAGATGAATTTGTTGCGATAATGGAACGCAAAGTATCTTGTAGATGCACGCTCGTCAATGCGTGCCCAAAGTATCTGTAAGATACTTATCTTTTCGACTCATTTCTGGTGTATATGTATGGATATGTGTGTGTGTGTGTGTGTGTGTGTGTGTTGCCCATTTTCATGCTGCGCCGCTGCTCGTTGTCAACCAATTTTGGACGCCAGCGAAATGCCAATCCAAAGCATAAGGCCCAAAGGCCCAAAAATGGGCCTTGTATGCGATGTGCAACCCACAAAGAGAAAGAGAGAGAGAGAGTATGATAGAGAGAGACAGGCAGATAGAGTGAGTCAAATAACTTGCAACGTCAGTCAGTTAGTCAGTTATGCAGTCAGTTTGAAGCGGCCAGCCATAAATTAGTGCAACAGCCAAAGGAGTAGTAGAGCCTTAGCAGCAAAAGGCGGCTAAAGTTGCAGTTGAAGTCGAGGCAGAAGCAGGAGTAGATGCTGCTGCAGCAACACCCAAAAGATGCTGCAACTCTGAAGCTATATATGTATATATATATATAAAACAATTTATGTGGTGCAGCGAAACGATCGAGTTGAACCGAAGCCACAAGCTGCCACAGCAGGTGCAGCTAACAGGAGCAGCAAAAGCTAGAAGATTGGCGGCTCTGGACGCTGTGGAGGCAGACAGCAGATGAGTGTATAGTAATCTTCAAGTGGGTATAAGAGGGGGAAACAAAAAGAAAGAAAGAGAGTGAGAGGGGGAAGAGGAGTAGAGGTTCGTTGTCTATAATTGCAAAATGAACTCGGGGCAGCAGTTTTTGCCCCCAAACCAGCCTGGATCATAACTTAGAGGCTGCAACTGCCACTGCCACTTCTGCTGTTGCTGCTGCTGTTGCTGCTGTTGCTGCTGTTGCTGTTTATGAGGCAACTTCACTAAATTATGTATAGCTGCCACAATCTGTGCTGGTTGTGTCTGCTGCTGCAGCTGCAAGCTATTACTTCCAATGCCTCAAATCGCCACAGTCCCCTCGCTCTCCCGCCACACTTCATTTTGTGCTACCCAAAAACAAAAAAAAAAAAAAACAGCACAAAAAAAACTAAGTAAAAATTGTTGATGGTTGCACTTACAATGCTCTACAACTTGATTAGGACGTGCCACACAATGCCGCAACAAATTTACACTGAATTTTGCGTACAACCAAAACAAAACACAAAAAAAAAAACAACAACAACAAAAATAAGAGAAAAAAAATTGTTGACAAAAGCAGCCGCTGGGCCAACGGCTTTCGATCGCTTATCGCGTCGAGCTGAATCCAAAAAAGGTACTTGGCCAGGTCTGAGTACTAGGATTGTGTTTGTAGTTGAGTTTGTGGTAGTGGTAAGGGGTAAGCGGTAAGGGGTTGGGGTTGTGCTTGGAACTGGGACTGGAGCTGGGGTGGGGCTCAAAGTTAGTTCCCCTTGATGGCCCCTTTTGATGGTTGTAATTGTTTTTTGAACGTGGCTCTTTGATGACGGCAACTGCGTTGCGACGTTTCATCAACGTGCAAACAACACAAATAAAAATAAAAAATAAAACACAAAAACAAAAACAAAAGCAAAAGCAAAAAAAAAATACATGCGATAAAGATAAAGAATGTGCCTGCTATATGTGTGTGAGTGTGTGTGTTGTGCTGGGGCGTATGACCTGGTAAATGTTTGCGCCTGCGCAACGTTTTTAACCTACACACAATGTACACACACTCACACACACAGAGATACGCACACGCACAACAATCACAGACGCAAACAAAGGCAAATGACGCGCTTATCAGTTGAAATTAATCAGGCGTTGCCTGGCTGCTTTTCTTTCTATGCTTCTTCTTCATGCTGTTGTTGTTGCTTGTGGCACGCACTTGAGCTCTACAAATGTGGCTCACACACACACACACACACACACACACACACTCATACACCTTTCAGCGCCAGCTCAAAGTTGTTTTCCAACGAATTTGTTTGCGCTACAAAAAAAAATAAAATAAAAATAAAACAAAATTTTACATGACGTTTTTTTTCTCCTATTTTTCTTTTTTTTATTATTTTATTTTCTTTTATTTTTTTTATGTTATTTTTTTTTTTTTTTTTTTTTGGTTTTTGTTAAGAGTTAAATTCCGTTTAGTTGCCTAGTGGTTCGTCATCATCATCAACTTGAGTCAGTTCTTATCAGTTGAAGAGTTTGTTTGGAACTGCTTCCAAAATGCTAGTTCCAGCACAACAGATTTCAGTCGAAAATAAAAAAGAGAACTTCAACTATAGTTTTACTATATAGATAATATCTGTAGCTTGGATTTTGCATTTGTACAGAGAACACTTAACATTGAAGTGCCTGTTGTCCAAGTGGGCGTTTTAAGCAACTCATACACTCACACACACACACAAACACACACACACACATGCAGACATACACGCGCACGTAGAGTGAAAAGTTACTAAATTCAAGTCAGCTTGACGCCCACTTTGGGCAACATTCCAGCGCCTATAATTATAAACCATAATGGCAAAAAAAAAGAAACCAAAAAAAAAAAAAAAAGGAAAAGAATATATTTGCTATAATACAAGCAGCTTCCCAGATTCAAACAGCAGCAGCAACCAACAGCAACATCTTTTGGAGTCCAACAGCTTTCGAGTGTTTAATTGCCGAATGCTGCTGAAAATAGCTTGAAGCTATGTGAAATTTGTTGTTGTTGTTGTTGTTGCTGTTCCTCCAACTCTACACCTTTTGCTCTTTAATTCCACCTCTTTTTCCTACAACATCTTCTCCTTCTACTCAACTACTTCTCTTGCTTCTTTCAATTCTTTTGGCTTCTTTGGCGGCTGCCTTCTGCTGCTTCTGTTTGGCCTTCGTTTCTCTACGCGATAATTACAGCATTTTGTTGTATCAATTTGTTAATGAACTCAAGACTTGCTTTTTTTTCACTTTTTTTGTCTTCTTCCCTTTTTTTTCCCCCCTTTGTTTATGTTTGTTGCGCCTTATGAAATTGTTATACCCTATACACTATATCTTCTTATCCATATCTATAAAGTGTTTTCATTTGAGCTCAAAGCAAACGCCGTTCCAGAGTGGATTTTCTCTACAAATCCAATAATTTTGCAGTCAGAAACTATATAAAATTAAATATAATAATGTGCAGATATTAAACCTAAATATACTTCTATTATATGCCCATAGTAGCTCTTTGTGGTACAGATAATATATAACATATAGAATATTATATATATATGTGTTAGGCATAGTATATAGAATAGTATATATCTTAATTAGTAAATATATAGCAACTATTTTATATGGCGAAGTTAAATTGATACAAAGTGTTATTATAGCAATTTATGCAAAGTTTGCCTTAGCCTCTGCTTGTTTAGTTTTGGTTTTGAAGAGCATCTGGTAAGTCGTATATAACTTGATCATTTTTAATGCTATTCATACTGATTATGTTTCAAAACAAAGTCAGAATTGATGTCTTTTTTATGAGACGCGTTTCGTCGGGCACTTGAATCAATTTTGAAGCTTCTTTCAAACAGATGTTGCTCGTTTTCAAGTTGTTTTAGTTCATAAAACTTGCAGCCTCTTTTCGTTCTTCACACATCTTTTGATGGGTTGATGTTTAGCCCCGTTACCCTTGCCACATTATCAACATTATACACATAATACACATCATACACATCATATATATATATATATATATATATAATCATATCTATATATATTTATGCATATATGTATGTATATAGTAGCATTTTATAACATTTTGGCTCTTGCTATACGTCCAGTTAAATGCTGTTGCTTCTACTGTTCCCCTCTAACGGGTACAACACTTCTCTCTTCCTCTTTCCATCCAACTAGTTGTCTGTCTGTTGGTCTGTACATTTGTCTTACTGTCTATGTGTCTGTGTGTCTGTTTGTGCCTCTGAAGTTGGTGTCATTATTATGAACATAAAAATATTTCATTTCATTTTCATTCTTTAACTTCCACAGCTACTCTTCCTTTTCCCTTTATCCCCTTCCTTCTTATTGCTCCTACTCATTGTGCTTCTTCTTAAGTTTTGTCTGGCTTAGATCTTGTTTTGTTTTTGTTGTCTCTGCCTTGTGTTATTGTGTGTGTGTTTTCTTTCTTTTCCATTGTTTTGCTTGTGTATGAATGTTGCACATAAATTTTGCGAAAGCCTTTTTTGATCTGCCGCCCTGACAAGTTTCGCTTGCGTCATTATTCAAAGCAATATTTGGACAGAGCGCCTGGATAAACAACAAAGGTTCCATCAGTAACCCAACCAGCAGCAGCAGCAGTACCACCACCACCACCACCACCACCACCACCATCACCATCACCAACACTAACACTAACATACATCTATATCTGTAGCTGTTAGATGTCTGTCAAGCGCGTTTGCCACACTTTTAGAAAGGAATTTTTTGTTTTGCTCCTTTTTCTTTCTCCTCTTCTTTTTTAAATTTTGATTATGCCAATTTCTCTTACCCTTCGTTTTACTTTTTTTCTATCTTTTTGGTATTTACCTGTCTCCACAATGAAATATTTTATGCAACTATGCAGAAAACTTGTAACAGAGCACACACCACATCCTTGCCCCTACACCCAATACTCCTCTTCTGTTCAACTATCCTTCGATTACTGTCCAACAAATTTTTGAACAAACTTTGACAACGTGTGAGAGATGTAGAGCTATTGCTGCTACTGCTGTTAAGGACCAAAAGGAACGTAAAGGTGTTGTGGCATGAGATTGTCAAAAATGCTTTGCTCAGCTGCCAACAAAACAGAAAAATATATTCAAAATTCCCAGTCAGAGAGAAAGATATGCTCTCAGTCAGGTGTTATGTACATAGGTTAAAGGATGGACAGTAGCATGGCTATAAGATTGGGGGGAGGGCTGATGCCATAACTATTACCTTCTACTATTATTGAATGGTCAGCCGTAGCCGTAGTCGTTCGGCTAAGCTGAACTAAGCTGAGCTTCATTTACTATCCATTCCGGGGCTCAATTTTTGTTTCATGCTCCAATGGATTTACGTGTGCCAATGACAAAAGCCAATATAACAATGCATTTTAAATGCTTGTGCTATATATATATATATATATATATATGTGTGTGTCTGTTTGTGTGTGTGTATGTATGGGGCATGTGGACCACACAATCAACAATACAAATACAGACAAAAGGAGAGCACAAGCCAGAGACAGAATGTTGCGAGTTGAACGTTAATTAAAAAATGCGCTGGCAAAAATTTAAATGCAATTGCTGTACAATAAAATGAATGATGGACCATAAGGGGTTGGTGTGGGTGTGTGTGTGTGTGTGGTTGGTGTGTATGGTGAATGAATGTGGGGTTTGTGTAGAGTGTAGAGGAAACTGTGGACAATTGTCACGCGCCATAAAATCAAGCAAAGGCAGCACACAATGAACACTAGTAACAGCAGAAGCAACATCAACAGTAATAGGGACAGGGACCGCGGGTCGTATGCGTAATATTTTTAGTGCCTCTGCCTGAAATGAATGCAACGAGTGTGATCCAAATGGATTACTCCGCAGGATGTGGGTGGAAAGGGTAAGGGGGGTGGGGGGGTGGGGAATGCACAAGAATAGTATAAAGTTTGTAAAATTGTTTGCCATGTGTCAGTCGTGCTGCATAAACACTTTTTGCAACACACAATTTTGTCTGCTAATTGAAATAAATTAAAAGCAACGAAAAATTAAATGAAAAATTATGCATGAAAGTTGTAAAAGTTTCAAATGAGTAAAGCCAGAGACCAAAGCAGGACAAGCATAATGAAAAGAAGAAGTTAAAAGGTTGGCTAACAACAGACTAAGCCACAACAAGGTAAAACAAAAAGACAACAAAAAAAACTAACTAACAAAATTTGTTGCCAAAGTGACAAAAATAGAAAATAAAAAATAAAAAATATAAAAAAGAAATGAAAACAAAAATTTAAAAAAAAAAATGTGGACCCAAAATTTGACATATAAATATATTTATACTATAAAAGTAGACAGACAATATGCAATATATTTAATGATATATATATACAGTATATACCATATGGTTTCATTAAAATCTGAGTCATTGAAAATTTTAGCAATTTTTGCAGTGTTACCACTTGACAAAATTACAAAAAATTACAAAAAATTTATTTTTGTTTCATTGCTAATTTCTAATGCCAAACGTTAGTACTGCTTGTTACGATTCCAGAAAGGTATAAAATGTTATAATCGATGAAGTATTTTTAAAGATACAGTTTTTTTTTTATTATTATTAAGGAAGCCGAGGTCCTAAGACCTCTTTGAGCGCACCGGCTAACCACTAAGGTGTAGCTTAATAAATATAATAAATATTAAGTTTGCCTCCTTCTGGGCATTCTGGGCTAATGAGGCTATGAGGTCGACGTCTTTTTAGGCGTCGTCCTGGGCGAGTTGTAGTCAGCCTTTTGGCTAACCTATTGCTGTGGTTATTAATGCGACTATTGTAGCGACTTGAGTGAAAATTAATTTGCTGGAATGCTGTGGCAACTTTCAGATCACTGTGTAATGTTTTGTTTCTGACATACCACTCACATCCAGTGATAAGCCTGAGCACTTTATTTTGCGCTATTTGAATATGTTTGATTTGGCTATCGCAAACAAGCCCCCAAATTTAACAGCCATAAATCCAAATTGGTGCAATTATTTGCCTATAAATGGTTAGTTTGTTGCTGAGAGATAATTTGCTTTTCGGACGCAATAGCCAATAATATTTTCCCACAGCGGCCCTGATCCTGATATGGGCTGCAAAACAGAGCCTCAATATGCAATATATATATATATATATATATATATATATATATATTTACTAATATGTATATATACAGTATATACCGGTTATATGCAATACCTATAATGCAGAAATTTTTTTTGCATATATTCGATATTTCCTTTTAAGCAATCATGAGCTATGTATTTAAATGATAATTATAACATAAACCAAAAGCTTCGAAATTTACTTAAATTTATATTTTATGCTGTTCGTCAACTCTAAATAAAAAAAAAAGGATATTAAACAGAATATTAAATATAAAATGAGATCAAAAATTTTAAAATTTTCTATAACTTATAATTTTTGGAAAACCGATCAAATTTATATGAACAGATTCCAAATGAACGATTTCTTATTTGTTTATACACAATATTTTCGTATAAGCAATTTTTTGCATTTATGAGGCTAAATTTAGTTCTAAATTGTTTTATAGTGTTTAAAAATAACATAATTTTGCATTTAAGCAATATTTGCATATAAGCTGTGCATCTTATAGCCTTTATATACTGCATATAAATGTATGTATACAAGTATATACGTATATATATTCTGGTATTATCTATGAATAAAATTTCGGAGCTTCCTTGCAGTTTGGTCTAAAAACTTAAAGTTTAAGCTTATATTTCATTATGTAATCAGGGTTTATATAATCTACAATAATATACTAAATATATAAATTAATCATATTTATATATATACATATATATAGTTGATAAATCAATAATAGTTCTCTGTTTGAAGTAAGTGCAAGTAAATTAAAATGGAAATGTTTCTGCTATTAGTTTATATGTTGTTTCTAACTCGCTCACTCTTATTTATTTACATCTATTTTCTCTCACTTTCTATCTGTCTGTCTTTTTGTCTTCAACTCTGTGTGTGTCCGTGTGTGTTGCTTGGGTTCAGTTTACTAATAAAAGTCATGTTTTTGCACCACAGTGCGGGCAGTTGCTTTTAGCTAGTTGAATGGATGTTGCAGACAACGTTAAGTGCCTGGTACATGACTGTAACCACAATGTACCCGCAGACCATAAACACATACACGCACACACACACATATATATTTATATATATAGTAACATGCAGACACATACGGATACAGAGCAGCTGTGCCTGACCAGAACTAAGTAACCAAATGCCCAGTAAATGCTCAGCGCGTGAGTGAAGTAAAAGGGAACTGAATTAATTCAAATATTGACACGAATTCGATGCGTTTGTCTAGTAACAACAAATCGTAACAGCAGCAGCAAAGGCAGAAGAAGAAGAAGATATTGCTATAACGGTAAATGGATAGTAGAAAGGATATGCCATAGAAGCACTTATGTCCTTTGCATCAGTTACTATGTGGTGCCAGCTATTCCTGTTCCTCTTCCTGCAATTGCAACTGCTACTGTTGCTTCCTGTCTCTTCGAGAGTTTATTTTCGTGTGTGTTTTGTTTGTCAGCCAGTAAGAGACGGGGACAGAGAGAGAGAGGATGGACATGTGTAGCCATTTGTACGACTAATGGTCTTGTGGTTACCAATGTCCAACCACACTCTTTGTAATCCTACCACACATCCTCATCACACTGCTTCTTTTTTATATAATGGTAAACCAATTTCAATTAGAAGTAAAGTTTGTGCCTTGCAGATAAAAAAAAAAATATTTTATTTGAATTTTGGGCATAAAAAGCTCTATAAAATTAAATTTAAAACAAGCAACAGGCACACCACAACAATAACAGGAGTCACAATGTTAATCACATTGATAATAACTATGATAATGACAATGATAATGACAATGACAATAACAATGACATTGACAATTGAGTGTTCGTTGATTGATGTCACAACATTAAAGAGAGGCGAGCAATTAAACAAAATCTAACAGTAGAATGGATTTACATGAACCCAGACTAGACGTAAGAATACCAGAGAAAGAAAGAGAGACTGACAGAGAGAGAGAGAGAGAGAGAGAGAGAGAGAGAGAGAGAGAAAGAGGTAGAAGGTAGAGTATATAAAAGGTATGTAAAGGCCTGCGCGTGTGGCAGAGTCATTTTTTTGGGTTGTGGCACAAGAAAGAGGAAAATTGATAAATGACACTTTTTATGGGTGAAATAAAACACGCAAAGCGGTAAGCACTCTGTCTCGCTTTCACCCTCTATCTCTCCCGCACACACACACGCACACCACCATGCACATACAGGCAAACATATTTGGGTCGTCAGCTTAAATGCTCGCACTCTGATTAATCAGCCACAATCATCTGATGTTTTAAGCAGCTTAAAATGCCTCTAAAATGATTCCTCATTCCATTTTCTTCTCTCCTCTCCATTCTACCTCATCTCATGCTGTTCCTTCTGTCTTAGCTGGCTCACTATTCTTCCTATTTCAGGCTGCTGTTTTCTCTTTAACCCCTCCCCGCCCTTCAGAGTTACCAGCTCATCTGAGACAGCTCGTCTGAAGTGCAAATGAATTTTGATGGGTTCCAATCTTTGGGAATTGGATTTTTGTTTTCTTTTTAACGTTTCGTGTTTAGTGTATTTGTGTTCATTTTGTGGATTTTAAGTTCATTAAATTGCCATTTAAATTCTTTATTTTATTTTGATTTGATTTTCGTTAAGCTAAAGCCAGGTTGCTGGAGGGGAAACGGGGAACAATAAGATGTACAGCTAATAAACAACAGAGCGACGCTCGTTAAACAATTTTTATGTAAATTCCCGAAATTACTTAATAAATTTTTAAGGCGCCTTCTCTGCTTTTTTGTGCCCTCCTACCTCCTACCTCTTTCCTCTCTTTTATCTACTATCTTCTATCTACTTCTACCTTTTCCATTGTTTACCCTTTTTTCTTTGCAACTCGCACGCGACTTTCAAGCATGATTCAGGATCATGATCCTTTCTATATCACTCGCTCTGTCTGTCCTTCTCTATCTCTCTCTCTCTCTCTCTCTACGATTTGCTGCATCTCATTGTTTCTTTATTTTTTTTTCCTTCAGCTCCTTTTTTTTAATTTAAAATCGAATAAATTTTCATGAAATTCCAGTTAAAAATGTCAAAAGCTGATTGATAGCTGGCAGACAGACGAGAAACGAGACGCTTGACGAGACCTGCTTAGCTCCGGAGAGGTACAGAGAAGGAGAGAGTAGGACGAATGCCAGTAAGTAAGCAAGTATGTAAGTAAGTAAGTAAGAAAGAAGACATAGTAAAGAGGAGACTGATTTAGCCTCAAGAACTGAATCATCTCTTTGAAAGGCCAGCACAGACCTGAGGCCAACTTTTGTATCCTGTTTCAGTTTCCTTCAATCTTTCGCTCTCTTGCTCTTTCTTTCCATCTCTCGTTTATGCTGTCTTTCTGGCTTTTTGTCTTTCTCACTTTGTACAGCAACTTCAACACGTTTGGCACCTGCAGCAGCATGCGAAAGGTCTGCCCGGTCTGTTGGAACTCTGGTGGCATAAGGTCTACGTTTAGGGTTTACACTTGGTTCGGCTATGCGCTCACTCTCCCCATCTCTTTCTTACACTCTACTGTCTATCTTCCGTCCGTCTCGCTGTCTGTTTACCCCTAGTGCTGCGCAATCTTTTAAGCAATATCAAAAATTAATCACTTTTTGTTGTGGCTGTTGTTGATGTTGTTGTTGCCACAGTTGCAACTTGCAGTTACGCAGCACAACAACAGATGTGGATGACTGCAGTGGATGAGCATGAATCTGAAGCTAAGGATGATACTGAGGATGAAATTGTATGGCCAAGTGGCCGGTAGTTTATTTGGGGCGTTCTTGAAGGCGTTGCAAGTTTGATGTGAAACCAAATTGGTTTTCTTCTTGCGCTCTGAATATAAAGATAAAGGGTAAAGGTGGTCACAGGAGGTAAAGTGTTCAGAAAGAGAGATAGAGAGAGAGAGTGAGAGATTTGGCCAGCGGGCATATTGTGTATCTCAAGCTACTTCCGTTCAATCTTAACACAAAATATCTCAACAATATCTCAGCAGCGAAATCTCAGTCTCTCCTATCAAATGTGTTGATAATTAGCAAGTTAATGGCTCGTATTATGCCCCAAAGTTAGGGTGCAAGCTGGCTTTCTAGCTTAAGGTAGGTTCAACCTTCCGGGACTGTCCAGTGAGTCGAGTTAATGAGCTGGTTTTCATATTTGTATATGGCAAAAGTTGACCTTGAGGCAGTCCTTAAATATACCCAAATACGCCTGCTGATGCTCAGCTCATTGGCATTTTGATTAATGCACATAGAGACACAAACACACACACAGACGCATACATATATATATGCAGAGCTAATGAGCAATTGTGTTGTGCACAACAAGACAGACAATACACATGCACATACAGAGCATAATTCAAGTTTCTACAAAGATTTCGTTCAATTCTTGCGGTAAGATCAATAAATTATAAATTAAAGAAATCCATTTCGTTGTCTCTTTGGTTTTTTTTTCTCTTTTTTTTCTCTGTTCCTTTTTTTGTTCTTTCTTTTTATTTACTTTTGCTGTCGGCGCGTTGTTTGTGCACCAAAAACTTGGCTTAAGAATTTCATGCAGTAGTCATTAAGCTGCAGCAAGTAGCAGGGGCGCAAGGAGCAACAGGAGCAACAGGAGAAAAGGGGTTAATGTAGGAAGAGAGACAGAGAGAGAGAGAGGGCAAGACTTGCGCCTAAAGTGGTGCTCACATCGACTGATGACTTTTGGAATTTTGATTAGGAGCACAGACATGTTCAAAAGGATTTTTGTTAACGCGCATTGGACTTTGAAATATTCTCAATTCTCCAAGCGAAACGAACTGAGGAGTAGCAGCAAAAGTAGAGAGATAGAAAGAGATGAAGTCTAGATAGGTTTGGGTCCATTGTATTGATGATGTCTTTGGCCACAAAGCTCCACTTCACTTCTTACCCGGTTGTTTTTTATTTATGTCTTGTTGTTGTTGCTTTTTTGTGTCGTTGTTGTTTGAAATATGCAAGCAATTTGATGCCAATTAAGCGAATGATACTTGAGAGAGGAAGGGAGCGTGGTAGAGTAGGGGTGTGCTTGAGGCAGTTGAGGTAGAATCGATGCCAAGTTTGTTATGCGAGTGCAACAAGTGTGCCACTGTCATGCAACTTACAAAAAATAAACACACACAGTTGGAAGGAGAAGGGGAAGGGAGGCGGAGATAGATGTAGTACGTGTCAGTAGATACATTCATAGACCATCTTCATATTTGCTTAACTGGAAGATTGTGCAATGGCCCCAAAAGTCAAACATGTCGCGCATTTTTATGGCCATTTGCAATTAGCATAGCTTTCACAGACCACTCTGTAAAGGAGAGGAGGAGGGGGAGTGATGAGTGGTGAGTATATAAATGGAGGCAAGTAAAGTGCAGCTGCAGACGACTTGACCAATTTTTAGTAGCGATACAAAAGGTCTATTTACTGCGCTTAGCTGACTTTTAATGCTTACACACACACACACACACACACACACATGATTTGGGGCAAGCGGTGAGGCAGTGACAGGGGCAGTGGCAGTGGCAGGGATTTAGGCTTAGCTCTGACCATTTTCAACACCTCAAAATGGCCTGTTGACCACTGCGAAGTGTTCCACCATCTAATGCTTTTTCAAGTCAAAAACCATTTCCGCTTTTTAACAGTGCCACAGGCATTGGCAGCAACTGTGCCTCATAAAAACTTGGCTAGCTGCCGTAGTGTGTTAGTGGTAGTGGCAGTGGCAGTGGCAGTCAACCTGGTGCTGGCAACACAGCACAGTTTATTACACCCAGCCCAGTTTACCAGTTGGTCAGGCTAATGCAGCGAAACGAGTTCAAGTTTATGGCCCAAAGATGTCAAGAATGCGAATGCGGTCTGAACTGAGTGCAATGTTGCCTCTGCCACAATTTCTATATCTTTACCTATACTTATATCTATATCTATACCTATACCTATACCTATACCTTACCTGTACCTTACCTTTCTCCTCCTTAACCTTCTCCACTCAGCTAGCAACTTATTTCTATCCAAATGGCAAAAAGTCGTCAACGTCAATTAGTCACACGTTCAAGCGGTTGCAGCGGTTGCAGCGGCAGCAGCAGCACCAACTTGCCACAGCCTTTTATTCTTAGACTGCATAGCCCACTCGGTTTGTGGCAACAAACTTAAAACAACAACCACAAAAAAGGAAAGAATGAAAGGAGCAAAAGTAAAAACTAATTTGAGTTGAGTTTTGCCACACATTTCGCTCGTTCGCCTCTTTGGCCACTTCACAACTCATAATCCAGTTGGGTTGCATGCGTGTGGCAAGAACGAGCTGCACCAGCAACCAATTCATACTGTCCACATATCGTCAGTACAATATCTAGTATACCATATCCATTTTAGTCTATGTCTACGTTCAATCTGGTTGCAATTGCTGCGACTGTGCAACGTGGCGCGCTAATTTGATTTCCTACTGGCAACACTTGCGGTTGCATCAGCAACGTTTGCTTCATGGAAATTGGCTATAGAAATGGGGCATGCTCGTAGATTATGCTGCTAGCATTAGTGGGGTAGAGGCTCAAATGTGGCAAGTTGCTGTTGCTGCTGCCACTGCCACTGCCCCTGCTGCTGGTGCTGCCTTGGCTAAGCTGATCCATTGACGTTTGTCGGTTGATGTGCAATGTTGCTGATGTTGCTGATGTTGTTGGTGCTATTATTGCTATTGTTGCTATTGCTATTGCTGTTCGCTTGCTCCATTTGCAATTTGCATAATTACCGTTGTTGGACTTTAATGCCGCACCACATCCGAGCAAAGTGCAACGTTTGCTTACTGCCCATGTGGCAAGTGCTGAATGAAAGGTAACTTTTTGTTGGCTTCCACAACTTTTCATTACTTTTAATTGGTGGCCAATGAGGAAGCAATTTGTAGGGCCACTTAAACATTGACGTTGGGGCAAGCTACCAGGCAACCAGACTACCAGGCTGACATGTGGCGCCGCCTTCACAAGCTTCACTAACCAGGTGTTGTTTGTTCTTTTTACTGTTGCAAGCAATGTTTAACCAACCCGAAAATAAGTCCAAATATGTTGCATGCTACATTTTGCTTTTATCCTTTTGCTGTTCTAAAAAACCAAAACCTATAGACATAGAATGAGTTTCACTTCGACTTAAATATAACATTCTGTGGCATACTTGAAAGAGATAGAGATAAAAGCTGAGCGAATGGTAAGACCTCTGTGCAACTGCTAGAGAAATAAACAAAAAACCGCAAAGGGAAGGAAGTGAGGAAGTAAATTGTATATGCGATACTTGTGCGATACTTTTAATGCTTAAATACTTTGCAACTGATTTATCATTTTCTCATAACATCATTAACCAAACATCATCATTATCATCATCTTAATTGTAATAATCTTTGTGGGAGTTCGAATAGTTCTCATAGTTAAAAAGAAGATCTATAAGTTATAAGATTTAACTCCCAAAGAGATTATTTAACACATGACCTTAAGCTTCCTTAAGCTTGAAGTTTAAACTGTTGTTTTTATAAGAGATTTACAATTATTTAAAATAGTTAATTTATTAGTTAAAAAGCGAAGAAAATGGTAAAATCTTAAAAGCAATGCAGCTGCTGTACTGCCTTGAAATATCACTTTCACACTTGAATCAAATAAGAAAGTGTGTACTCAACTACGAAAATCCCTTTCTCCACATACAATTACATACTATATATATATATTACCAATGGGAACAAATTTTTTTTGTACTTTTGAAACTTTGCTTGTCTATAACTCTGTTAAATATAGACCGATTTTCAAAGAATATAATTTTTTGGAGTCCTGTCGAATGCAATTGGTTATTTTTTTCAAATTGGAATCATTGACTATTTTCGTTATTTTACAGTGTTAAACCTTTGCAAAATTGTTAAAAATAAAAAAAAATATTTGTTGTTTTATTGTTGTTTTTTTTTTGATACCAAAAGTTAGTACTGATCTTTATGAGTCGTGCAAGGTATAAAAATTTATATTCGGTGAAAAATTGTCAAAGATATAGCTTATATATATATATAGCTTAAAGAAGTTAGTTATATCCGTCAGATGGACATCAATTGTCCAACTTCTAAGACAACTCGATTATAGCAAATTATTATGAAGATAAGTGGGTCAGTTTTTGCTTTAAAAAGTACTCAGAGCTTCAACTCCAAAAACATTTTTAGAAAATCAAATCATGGCACTATGCGTGCAAGAGAGTAAAACGTGTATGATAGAGTCGAGTCAAGATAAATTTGTAGCGAGTAAAAACTAAATTGAAAGACTTTTTCTAAAAATGCCCCATAGATACCTTTTGGTTCAAAGGTCACAGCTGTTCATTTGTTTGTTGGTAAGTTTCCTACTAACAAACAAGTTATGCCCCAATTGAAACAATGTTTGATTTAATAATTAAATATTAAGATATCTCCAAAGTTATTTCAAAGTGTCGTGTTTCCTCCTAGTTCATAGATTACTAAATTAACAGCACTGCTGATAAGAAGGAAAGGAAAGGCTTTTACTTAGCGTTAGGCTGCATTACCTCAAGGACTGTGCATACATAATTTACCTTTTCTTTCTCTCTTCTTCCGATCTGTAGAAATAAGATCATTTATAGCAATTAGTTTATATATATCATAATGATTTCTACTATTTCTGTTAAACATTTTAATGGAGAACTTCTCTATTTATTTTTTAAGAATTCCTTAAATAAAGGTGATAGAATTGAATTCCTTTTATAAGTAATAACCTAATGCATGCTTTACCTGTATTTATATATAAATATTTATATGTATGTATATTTATATACGTGTACAACAGCTGTTGGTTAATATTTGTAGCTGACAGTAAAACGAATAAATATAAATAAATTTTTTTTTATTTTTAACTTTTTTCACATATTTTTTGAGCTTAATCAAAACATTTCTGGGAATTCATAAATCTCAAATTTCCGTTGCGAAACATTAGTGTAAAAGATGAAAAGAGATAGATAGCTAGTGCAATAGAGAAAGCATGCTATAAATACAGAGAGACAGAGAGAGAGAGAGAGAGAGAGAGAGAGGGGGATAAAGAAAGAGAGAACCCTTTTTTTGAGTAGGGTAAACGAAACAATATTCTCTGTGTGTCTCCACTGTCTATTTGCCAATATTTCATTCAAATTCTGCTCTGTTCTGTTGTGTTCTGTACTCGAGTTAGGATCAGGTTATTGTTCTTCTACTTCTTCTACATCTTTCTTCATTCATTTTGTATCTTCTTCTTCCTGTTCATCTTCTACTACTACTTTAAAACTGAATTTGAAAGGTTGACATTAAATGCTTAGTCGCTGGCCGCCTAATGTTCATGTCGCGGTTCACATTCGATTTAATTTTTTCAATTTATTTTAATCGAAACCTTTTGCAAAAGGTTCCTCTTACACTTTTCTTTATGTGTTCTTGTTTTCGGTGTAGAAAATGAATTGAAAAATTTTGCAAAATCCTCAAAAACATTTCTTGAACTGTATCCTAATCGGATTTGTCGCTTTAATGAAGCGCATAAAAATAAAGTTGCGTCGAAATTCGCGCTAATGAAACCAACTTCAAACTTCTCTCTACTCCGCTGCTCCCTTTAACCCCCTCACTGTCTCCTATCTCTCTCTCTCTGTCTCTGTCTATCTTTTGGGCAGCGTGGGCTTTTACTGACTTGGGAACTGTTATATTTTTTCCTGCTTTATTGGGAACTGTATCTGGGTACTGAACACTGCGGTACTAAGGTACTACGGTACAGAGGTACTGGGGCGTGCCCTGGCCTGCCGGTAGCTGTCATGTTCTGATTATTTTAATTTGACACTTTGGCCGGCAGAAACTCAAAAAGAGAGAAACTTCATTAAAAAATTGTCAACGCGTTAAGAAACAAATAAAAAAAGAAAAAAATAAAATAATATTAATAAGAGAAAACCAAAACGAAAACTGACAAAAACAATATGTTGCACGATAAGAAATATTTTTGAGTGAGGCAACAGACAGCCAGTGGAATGAGAGCATAAGCGTTGGGGTTATTGGTTGGTCGGTTGAGTGAAGCGGGGGGGTGGGGGGAGGGGTTGTATAGAGTTGGCTATGTTACTGTTGTCAGTTGACAGTTGTTGCAACTGCTGCCATGCCACGCCAATACATGTCAGACCCTGCCACCTTAAAGTCTTGAATATTTCATAATGTGGCAAAATTGCATGCAACAACAAAAGCAGCAACTAAAGTGTGAGTCTTTGTGGTACCCTTTGGACCACGTTCAATATGAATACGTTCAGTAAAAGTTATAGTTAAAGTTTAGCTAGATTTAAATATGGAATATTTTAAAGAGTAATTTATTGTCCAATATATTTTTAATATCTTTGCGGGTTATCAAAAAGGAAAATGGAAAAGGAGAAACTTTTAAAATATTAAAATTTTAAATGCAATTTGATGCGAAACTAAAACAAATACAAAAAAAAATATATTCAAATTTGTTGCCAAAGAGAATTTTAAGGAAAGGTCAATTTTTTTTTTTAATGTTTTTTTTTTGTATCCTTAACACTCAAATATTGTCCTCCCCCCGCCAGTCACCCAACCAAAAGCCTTCGTAGCATGCAATCAAGTGTTAAATTTGTTTATCCCAGAACATTTTGTGAGTGAAATGGGGTAGTGGATAGGGAAGGGCATTGAGGGGAAGGCGTGTTGCTAGTTAATCTGCGTTGTTGCTTGTGCATAACGTAGGCGTTTTGCATGTTGTTATTTGGCCAATAGCATAAAGCTTAAATGGCTTAAAGCCTACATACACATTTATGACCAAAAATAATTAGGAGACCAATTCAACCGTAAAAGTCCAACAAGCAAGTTGAACCTTAACGTCTGACGTTCTAGTTAGTTAAACTTGATTTGATTTCGGACACAATTACCAGTAGCCAGGCTTATAATGATGGCTGGGAAAGTTATGTGGAGGGAGTTTAAGTGCTACTCAAAATGGGTGTGGAATTGATTGAATGATACAAGCTATACTAAAAATTAAAGCTTTAAGCTTTATGGTATATCAAAGTGCTTTATTCAGATAATAAAGAAATATATATTTATTTGATCAATTATAAATTGAATGAAAAAAGTTTTGTCTATAACTGAATGAGACTAGCTGAAATCCAGCTTTAAGCTTTGCAATAAAGCCACAACGAATAATTTCAATTAACTTTCATTAAGTAAAGTTAAAGCTGTTGCGGAAACAAACAAAAACTTTTCCTATAGAGTCCTTAAAGTTGCTGAGTCCTTGAGTAAGTTCTAAGTGAACTTAATAGTAGCCTTAAAGTAAAGTATGCTAAGCTAAAGTATTTAAATAGGATATGAAAAAGGACCTCTTGAACAATATACATTATGTGTACATTTGATTATGATTAATATTATATTTAAGTGCTATTTTCAGTTAGTGTCATTTTAATTTTGTAGCCAATTATTTGTGTAATTTGTTATACAAGAGTTTCCTATATGTACCTCCTCTACATATATATATATATATATATATAGATATATATATGTGTGTGTGTATTGCCCAGTCACCATGGAAATCGCCTTAGAAGTTTAGCTGCGACCCCAAAAGAAAGATATATAAAATTTCTTGGCCAATCATTCAAGTTAACAATTAACCAACAAATGTCAAACAACAAATCAATCAGTGTAGGGTATTAACTTCCGCTATTTCCAATCACACACACATATATGTATATATATAATTGTATATATGTATGTGTAGTACATATGATTTCTATGGAGGTTCTATGATATGGCAAATACGTGTAAAAGTAAGTCACAAATTGTTGTTGTTAGCCGGAACAGAAGTGTTACCAATGCTATTAATCAACTTGAGACCAGCACAAACCTACAATTACACGCACACACACACACACACACACACACATACACACACACATATGTATATGTGTATATATAAGCACAAAAGAGCTGAAAAAAAGAACCTGGTGCGGCAATTGCAATTAGACATTTAAAGGCGACACTTTGAGGGCAAATGTGTAGGGGATTTAGGCAAACGGTTAGATGCGTTCTATAATGCGGGTCAATGTGGTGTAGGAAGATGGGTTACAGGTAGAATATGAACAAAAGAAAAATCGTGTTTTGTTTATTTGCTTTCATTTGGTTTTGGCTTTGGCTTTGGTCTTGGCTTTGCCTTTGCCTTTGCCTATGCCTATGCCGTTGGCTTTGCTCTTTGTGATTTGGCTACGTGATTTGCTAAAAGAGCCAAGGATTAGGCACGGAGTCTCATTACATGGGCTCGGCATATAAATAGAGAGCACAAATCTCAGTTAATGAATGTAAAAGTAAAAAAAAAAAGACAGAGACAGAGAGAGAAAGAGAGAGCGATAAGTAGAGAAAATGTTTTATTAAACTGTAGGGAAATGTGTGAAAATGTAAGGTAAGAGGGGAAATTTGTTTATATACATATATGCGGCTTAAAGTTCAAAGTTACGTTTATTACTGCTGAAACGGATGAGTGCATTAATATTAAAAATTTAAATGACTGTGACGACCATTAAGTTATATCCTGTAAATGAGTGTGTGTGTGTATGTTTACCGTACAGTGCAATATCCGCATTGGACTAAATCTCCCACAGGACATGAACCAAAGGCAACAGCCTGGGGCAGTAGCAATAGCGGCAACAACTATGAATGCCACTCTGTGGATTTGGCTAATGCGCTTCTATGCTGTCTATTCTACTGTGTATATACGTTTATATATATATATATATATATATATATATATATATATAGGTATGTATGAATGTATATGTGTGTTGTCCTGTGCGTCGTTTTATTCAATTAGTTACATCCGATTATTACCTGCGTTGTAGAAGGTTTGCCACCTAAATCTAGTCCCAAGCCGCCCTTTACTTATGTGGCTAATAGCATAAAGGGACAACTTATACATATATAAACACAAATACCGCTATACATTAGTACACGTATACACTTGAATATGTTTAGATGTATGTGTATGGGGTGGGGGGAGAGTTATGGAATGTTGTGTGTTGAACAATTTCCAGCTGAGCGCATCGCTTCTAATATAACAAAATAATTTCGAAACCGCATTCACAACGTACAAAGTTTACCGCGTAAATGTGGAACTTTCAAAGGGTATTGTGTGTGTGTGTGTGTGTGTGTGTGTGTGTATGGTCTTGTGTGAATTTTGTGGGAGACCACGCCTACAAACACACACACACACACACACACACACACAGGACATTGACAGCAGCTACACAAGCTATTAAATACAAAATGGACCCAAGTGCAAATTAAATTTGTTGTTTAAAGCAAAGAAAACACAAAACGAACTGCGACGAACTCATTAAAAAGTTGATCTGTCCCAGCATTTTAGATATAGAATATATATATATAAATATTACATACATATAGATATATATATTATATATAATATACATATATATAATTGTATGTATATAATTTATGTATAAACAATTTATATAATGCTTTTGTTAAGCTATTGTTTGTTTATTTCTCTGTGTGTGTGTGTGTGTGTGTGTGCGTGTGTCTGTTTTTTGGTGTGCTTTTAAGTATAATTGTAAATCTCATTTACATAAATATTATAATTTCGTTTTATGTTTTGTTCAAAAAACTTTTATTTCCTCATTTCCATATAGCCGCAAATGTCGTTAACAGTGGACAGGCACTGTGGATTTAACATAGCTCTGTTAAGCCTGTGCTTTTATTTACATTTATATATATACATATATATATATATATATACATATATATATATATATACATATATATATATATATTATATATAGACTAAGTTTTAGTTTGTTGTAATGGAATTCATTTAATTATTCTGATTATATTTACTGATACAGAACTTAGTAGTTGTAAAATTTTAAATAGCATATACTCTGATTTCAGTATTACGTCCTTAGGTCCTTTTCGTTAAATGGACTACTCGAATATGGTAAACATTTTAGTTAGGATTAAATTGCTAATGCATTGTATAAAAACTTTAGGTAAAGTTTGATTTTGGCCTAAGCTCTGTTTGCTTGTTTGCTGATTTGTTTCAGCTGTGTCCCTATTTTGCCGTATTGATTTTCAGACTATCTCCAGGCTTACTGCTGTAACTTAGCTATACAGTAATATGAGATTTTTACATGTTATAATTCAGGTTTTTCTTAATTGGAAAACACAGAAGTGTTGTTAAAATAACAAGATATGTAATAATGTTTCAGATGGATTGGGTTTAAAGGCAGAGAAAATGGGAAGAAAAGAAATAATTTTAACAAACGCATAACACATTGTATCATTATATGTACAGAATGTGTTTTATTATTTTTATTTGATTTAATTGTTGCTTATCCTTAAATTCTATTGTAGCTATTATTTTTTGTACATTTTGTTATTTAATTTTGATGTGCATATTTTATATTCGTTAGTTAAATTCAATCGAATAGTCACTCTGCCTTACATAAGTTAA
This sequence comes from Zygothrica quintamaculata, assembly GCA_037044455.1. Classification (NCBI taxonomy): domain Eukaryota; kingdom Metazoa; phylum Arthropoda; class Insecta; order Diptera; family Drosophilidae; genus Zygothrica; species Zygothrica quintamaculata. The sequence goes on along the minus strand of JBAMBS010001605.1, from coordinate 121,647 downwards.
GGTCAAAATTAGCTTGCTATTAACTAAATGATTACTTTAACGTATTTATGATATATCATCTCAGCTTTAATTCTAGCCAATTTGCTTGCTTTTGTTAACAGTGGCTGTTAAGCGATGTGTTGCATTTGGGATATTAATTGTAGCATACTTTTAGGCTGCATGCATAAACTGTTAAGTGTGAACTTCAACTGCGAAATATTATTATTAAATATCTTCTTTTAATATTATTTTAACTTTACTATTGTAAAGTTCTTCAAAGAGACTTAAATTTTTAGTGTAGAAAATAATATTTTTAATAAATGCGAATCTAACGCAATTAGCCTAAAACGTAGTTATTAGTAAGTTTCAAATTATAAATACTTTAAGATGTAAAAACTGTGGTTGCTGCTTACATTTAAGAAGAGAGAAAATATATATTAGTAGATTAGTTTATCTGATGTCGTTAGCAGCTACTAAAAGACTGCGGCTTACAATAGATAGTCAAGTGCTCATGATGCGTCAATCTTTCTACCGTAACAAATCGGATTGAATGAAACAAAAGCAAATAAAGTGGCAAGCGATTGGGGTTGCCAGACCCAAACACCCTTTTTTATCTCACCCTTCATGAAGCATCCATTTTACTGCACAGAGTTTTTATCATAGATGTTCTTAGAATAGGGTAGCTAACAAGATGTCTGTATATCTGCAGCACCATTTCCATATCTTTGCTTGTTTTAGCTTCGTTTAGAAATGCCTTCAGGCGATGTCCTGGCAAGTGCGGAAATAATTGAACTATTTTGATAGATTATATGGCGTTAATTGAAGTACTGTTTGTGGCTAATCTAATTTGCATTATTACAAACAAGCTTCTATTTAATAAAAGGCAATATATTACAGGTAGAAATAAGTGAAAAAAAATCATAGTTATTGGAATTGATTGTACTTAACATGTGCATGTCGTATATAACATTTATTGGCAGCTACAATTGATTTCAATGTGCGTTGATAAACATATAATTTTACAATTAAATTGAAGTTTGAGTTGCGTAATTTATTCATTGCGTTTCACGTGTGATTTATACGCAACATTGTCAAATGTTGCAACGGCAGCAGCAGCGACAGAAACAACAACAGTAACAAAAACAATTTTACGACCCATATCATTGATATGTGGCATATGTTATTGAGGCATTTGCACATTTCACCATTTTTTTTTTTATTTTCGTTTTTGTTCATTTTCTCAGTTCATCCATTTTCTGACCCTGCCCGTTTCCCGTTTCTCATTTCCCATTTCCCATTTCGATGATGATGATGATAATGAAAATAATGGCAATAATAAGCTGATAGCAAAGCGAAAGGCAAACAAAAAAGAAACCCAAATAAAGTGTGGAAACTAAAGTTTTTCCCTACGTCACAAGAATATGACAAGCGAAACAGGATAAGAAAAGAAAATCTAAGAAAATAGGAAAAATATACGAGTATAAATAAAAACTTAAAGGAGGCAAGCGTAAACATAGAAGAAAAGTAAAGTAAAGTAAAGAACAGAAAAGAAAAGTAAAGCAAAACAAACCAAGAAAAAATGCGATATGAAATGAGAAAAGTTTTCTCTAAGTCTGCTAAGCTTGAAAAGTAATACATAATAACTTTGGATTGCCACGCCCATTGGCTGTTGTCATCGCCCTCCAATTAGCTAGAGTCCTTGTATGAGAATCAGGAGCTGGACACTCGTTTTACCTAATAATTTAATGGAATTGATTATAATTTAAGTGCTAAACAAGCCAATTCTTATGTGTCAGAGTATGGCATGTGTGTGTGTGTGTGTGTGTGCTCTATGTGTGCACCCTGTATGTATGTGCTAAGGACCTAAAGACTCCCCAGAGTAGTAGAAATGATAAATGCTTAATATAAGAATAGGGTCCAAGTTCTGTTGGACCTCTCACAATGGATGAAAGAAATCAATTTAAAATACTGTTTAGTAGCAGGGGACAGAGGCGTTTTCAGCTACAGTACAAAGGGGAGCTGTGAGGGAATTGGCTCTAGGTAAAGTAGTGGGAAAAAGGGTCTGACTCCGGCAATATTCTACGTCCGGAGCATAAATATTTATATCGCATCTGTCGGCACAAAAGAATTCAATAAAAACATGTGCAATAAATAAACGCGAAAAATGCGGGGCAAGAATAAGTAAGAAAAAAAAAATTGCATATATATATACATATATATATAAATATATATATAGATATATATATATATATATATATAGTATAAAGCTGAACACTGAAACCGATGCCCAGGACATGGCCCAGACACTGTCAGGATATTGTAGCAGTAGTCGGCTTGCTGTTTCTGCCACTGTAAATATGCTCCAAACTGGCATGCAACTCCATGCTCCTGTTGCACATCAAAGCCAACCAAAGGATGCAAGTTGATTGCCAGATTGTCGCATTGTAAATATACAGAAATGTTTGCTGCCAAACAAGCAGGAATAAAAGAAAAACATATACAACCCGGTGAGAGGAGTAGAAGGAAAGGCCAATCTGTAAGTACTGTACTCTTTCAGAGGAATCAAATACAAAGGACTTCAGAAGAACTTCAACAATATGAAAAAAAAAATATATATATATATATATATGCTGTACGCTGCTTTTCCTCAAGTACTGTCAGTGGCAGAAACTAATCGCATATATTTTGGTCCTTCTGCAAAGGGAAATACCTAAGGGCTTTTCCGACTTCAAACACTTACAATTAAGCGTTGCATTTATCACACAAAATAATTCACATGGTCACGCCCCCATACCGAATCCTCATTTTCTCTCTCTGTATTTCTCTGCGTGTATGTGTGCTTCTCACTCGTTGGACGGACAGGACAGCAGGCAGCTCCTTAAAATTCATGAGGCGTTGACTGTTGTAACTGTAAATTACATTTATACGCAACTCAAACACCACTCCAAAAGTGTCTAGAGAGTTAGCTACAGGGTGGAGACACTGGGCGTGGTAGTGTATATAGAACACACTCACACACACACACACACACACACACACACACACACACGAACATTTAAACACACATGCACTATGTGCCACATTTCGGTGTTTGCAATGCTCTGAAATTTACGAGTTTGTGATATGTTGTGTGTGTACGTTGTAGGTGTAGCTGTTGGTCAGTTACTGTTGAAAAATGCATAGTACAACAACAACTAACAACAGCAACAACAACAAGTAACTCAAGTTGCCAGTGCCTTCAGGATGTACAACAATGGACACAGCCAAGTACATATCACATACACTCCTGACACTTTCTTGAGCATAAAATAATTTTTCCAAGCTTCTTTGCATCATTTATTTTACAACAACCGCAGCAAAAATCGGAATGTCAATAATGATAGCAAAGGATCATCAACTAATAGTTGTTCTATATTATTACATCCAGATCTATATAAATAAAATAAACATCAAATTCTTTTTGCTACATACAAACTCTTAAACTATTACCATAAGTCTCATACGAACAGGATCTAATAGGAACTATGGGCAGAATGTTTCCATACCTTAAGTGGGGTGAACATATAAAGTAATACTATTCTAGTCACTAATTGTAAATATATATTTATGTTTCTAAAATATACTACAATATACCCTACATACACATTTTTCTATAGGGTATCATAGTAGATGGAATTAAAGCTGGCAATATAATTAGCAACAATTTTGCTACCTCAAGAATTCCAGCTTTCAGACGATGCTCAGCAGCATCATATCACTCATTTGCTTCCTTTTTCTTTCACATTATTTTTTTTTCCCCTTATATATACGCTCGCACACATACACGTATATTCTTGTGTAAGAGAAGATATTGTTTGCTCGACCCTAAAAGGCTGCCACAATTTTTTGTACTTTTATTATTGTTGCCAATGAAATTTGAGTCGCGCTTTGATAGCTATTATGTTTACTGACTAGGGAAAGAGAGAAAAAATTGTAGAGCCACCAGGGGCGAGACAGGAGTACTATAATGGTAGGGAGAGGGGCGAAGAGTAAGAGACAGGAACAAGGGTCATGGGACATGGGACAGGCAGACGCCTCATCAGCGTGACAAAGTCGATTATTTTCGTCTCAAGTGACGGCAAACAAGACTTAAATTACAGAATAGTTAACTGGGAATTTGTGGCAGACACATGGGACAGCAGCAGCAACAGCAGCAATGGGATGCGGGACAGGCTGTCCGAGGTCAGAGCAGGCTGCAAGACAGGAATGAATGAATAAAATGAATGGCTTATCTTTTGTTGACATTCTTCGTCTGTGACAACATTGACCAGTTGTCTCACATACACACATATACATATACATATAATCGCACACATACAAGCTCACATATATATATAAATATACATATATACTCACACACATACAGACACATGTGGGACTCGTTAGCGCCGTCGAAGGAAAAGAAATAAAATTTCTACAAGCTGATTCAGCACAAGGATTTCTTTTTTGCTTTAGCTTCTATAAGTGGTATGCGTGTGTGTGTTTGTGTGTGACACAGTCGTGTTTATTGTACAATAAGCTTTTCTCCCTTTGGCTTTCAATCTTTTTCTACAGTTATCACTATCTCTGTCTATCTCTTCTACTTTCTCCTTCTTTTACACACACTCCTTTCTGTACGTAAATCCGCTTTTAATGAAAAGAAAACTCATCTCGAGTTTTCATGTGTGTGTGTGTGTGTGTGTATAGTTGTTGCTTTTTGTATATGTGTGTGAGTGTGTGTATGTATTGTATACTATAGCACACACACACACACACACACACACACACACACACACACACACACACACACACATGCATAAATAAAGAACTCGTTACAAAGGGCAACAGTTAATGCCAAGCAACTAAATAAATCTTGTTTTATTATACGATGATGGGCTAAAAGGACACTGCCACTCCCACAGCAGATTGCCCAATGTCTACCAACACCATTGTCTACCTCCTTTAGCATAGTGCTCAACACAAATCTGTATATAATCGAATTGCTCTGAGCACGTCACATAAACAAGTCAATTTGCAAAAGTTTATTACGTTTGTTTTTTCGTTTCTTTTCTTTTCACTAAATTCGCCAATTCTCTCAAATATCTCACACAATATTCATTAACTAATTTTCTCAATATCTCTTTATTTCTATTGTAGTATTCTACTTATTTCCCTGGCTGCATTTGATAATCAGATTTTAAGCCATTTTCACTTTCCACACGGCAATTTTCGCTGTGATTTATGCAGCTTTTCCATTCTTCTCACATCATTCTATCACTTCTATTAGTTCTATCCTTTTCTATTCTATTCTATTCTATCGTTCAACTCATTCCAACTCTCCTCTAACAATCTGACCCATTTTGCATCTGACCCATAGCTTACAGTTGTGGGAGCAGTTCATAGGGAATTACTCCCTTCCCCCATCCTCCCCTTACCCAAATACCATATATATCTTCATCCTCCCTAACCAGAAATCTGTGGGCAATTCAATTGAGCAAGTTTGCCTTTTGATGCTTTTCCAGCTGCAACAACTGCTGAATCTCGACGGACTCGTTAAATACCCTGTACTTATTAGCAAAGCTATAAATATCCACACATAGGGTATACATAATCTATAGTCATATAGTCATATTATATTTTTATATAATAAATCTTTAGTTTCAATTGTTTACTTCAAAAAGCTCTGGCATACCTCTCGTTTATATACCCTGTATTTTTATATCATATATGTTAGCATCGTTTACAGGGTATTTGTTGTTCGTGTTGTGGGCATTTGCAGCATTCCTTTCTTGTTTTCGACTGCAGTTTGGGCACTTCCTGCCAACATTATCAGCCGCATTGCAGCTACCAATTTATGACCTACTGTTCTTTCCTCTCCCGCATTCTCCCTACACTCCCACACGCTACGTTTCTCTTTCTCTCTCGCTCTCGCTCTCGCTGACTTACTCCCTAGAGCTAACCCCTGGCTCTAACTCTACGGCCTTGTGTTACGCTTGTGTCTTTGGGGGTGCTGCTTTTCAAATGAATTTTGACGTAATTGTAATAAATTGTTGGTTAGCCTGGGTAAAGTTTGTTGGCAGCTCGTTTTGGGGTCTCTTTTTTTGGTTTTTGGTTATATTTTATTTTTTTGTTTTTTTGTTGGTCAGTAAAAAATTTCTATATTTATCTAAAGCTGCGGAAAAATAACATCAAATGCTGCTACTTTAATGCTATTTTGAACTGAACGACTAACACTTGTCCTATACTTACACATGCAAAGCTGCAAACATATTTAAATATTTATCTGGCATTTCATGATATTATATTTTCCAGTTTTTTATATAATTTTCTATGTTTCTTTCACTCTCTCTCTCTCTCTCTATCTCTCTGTCTCTGTCAATGTCTCTGTCTTTCAGTCATAACCCTTTTACAGGATATGGGAATGGAGCACAGCTGGAATTGTGGTTGCAATATGTAAATAAACTGTGAACATTTGAAAAGGATTTATGTTTTTGCCCTCACTCTGTGTGTGTATGTGTGTAAGTGTATGTGTTTGTGTGTGTGTGTTCAACTTCAATGGCCATGAATTGAATGAAATGTGGCTGAAATAAGTTAAGCAAAACCACCAAATGTCCCCTTACATTTTATGGTAAAATTAGCAAAAGAGTTGA